>CAJGYO010000013.1:53538035-54035802 GCA_904845875.1 Miscanthus lutarioriparius
TACCACAAGCTCTACACAAGTAAATACAATAAAAGTAAAGCAAGAGAGTGGTAGAGGTGATATCATACCATGGCAAGTGATCAATCAATGAAAACCAAAAGAATACCAAGGAGACAATGATGACATAATCAATTTTTCTTCCGAGGCTCACTTGCTTGCCGCGGCAGCAAGCTAGTCCCTCAGTATGTGATTATTCGCTCACTTGGAGGTTCACGCAACTAATAGGCATCACACACCTAACCCCATGGCCCAATTGCAGACAACCCAACACAAGATGAGGATCACAAGTGAAAGCCCAAGTTTGGTTTTGGCTGAATTGATACTGAAACCTATTTGGACTAATCCTTGCATCTAGTGTGCAACTAGATAGGATAGTCCATTCCAAGTAAGTGGAGCAAGATGAAGTCCATGGTGTTGTTGGTGGACATGTGGATGAAGGTGATAATGCTGGAACTTGGAAAGAAGAAGAAAGAAAAACAAAATGGGATCAAGGCAAAGGTGATATCCAGTGGGACCATTTTTTTAGGTGATCGCATACACTATGAGAGGTGTGATCACATTTAGGATAGATGGTCATAGTATTAAGGAGGGCTCTTATCGCACGAACAACTCGATCATCTGAGTTACCACTAGATGAAAATACTTGCATTGCATTTTAGGCCTAGTGCTGTCAATCGGTGAGAAGTGAATAACCTTTGAAAATAGTTGTGAAAATGCTAACACACTTGCACGCGTGATGGTGAAACACTTGGAGTGTTAGCACATTTGCAAGGTGATGAAAAAGGTGAAAAAGGAGTGATAGTTGTGCTTGTCTTTCGCTGCCTGAGGGCACCGCCACCTTAATTTGTGATGGTGCACCACTACCCATGTGGTGGTGGCCATCGAGGAGGCCGAGAGGAGGTGCTCTGGGGGCACCACCACCCCTAGGGTGGTGCCCACCCCAGACTCGACCAAGTGCGAGGTTGTGGAGGCTGCCACCGCGTGCGTGGAGTGTTCTGCAGCCTGCGGTGCATTGGTGCGATTCACCAGAGGCACTACCACCTGTCCCGTGGCACCGCCCTTTTCAACCGAGGGTTGTGGAAACCATGATGGCACTTGCCACCCCTAGGCAGTGCACCACCATTTTTATCTAGAGATGGGGTTTTCGGGCGTGGCAGGTGGTCACTGCCACCCTAGGGCGCGCCTGCCAGCCACTGCTTGGTGCCCCAACAGCTAATGAAACTAGCCATTGGATGACGGTTGGAGGGGCACCACCACCCCATGTCCGATGCCACACCGACATGTCTCGGTGACCGTGTATGAAAGAGTGACTCAAAGGGGAGTAATGGCTTTATTTGTTGTGGGCTTATAAATGGAGCTAGTGGCCGAGCCTTGGCCACTCTCTTAGCACTTCTAACAGTTGCATACACCATTTGAGAGCTAAGCACACCACTCACCTCCTCACACACTTGATTTTATCATCTTGAGTGAGATTGTAGAGCCTCTAGTGCATTGCTTAGTGCCCCAGCATCTTGTGGCACTAGTTAGGCGATTTGGGCTGGTGGAGTTCTTGTTACTCTTGGGTTTGCCGACACCCTAGATGGCTCCATGTGATTGAGTGGATCATCAAGCGGAGGAAGCTAATTGTCTCACCCTCGCTCTAATTATTGTGATTGTGTGGGGTTCATGAGCCTTCCCTGTGGAGCTTCAAAGGCAACTCTAGTGGATTGAGCATTGCTTTGTGGATCCTCATCTTATGTTGGTTGTGCCATTTGTTGGGTTGTTGGTTTGGCGTGTGATGCCAATTAGCATGTGAACCTCCAAGTGAGTGAATTCGCCACAGCAGGGACTAGCTTGTCGGCAAGCAAGTGAACCTCATAGGAAAATCATTATGTCTTGATTGTCTCCCTTGGTATTCATTGGCATTCATAGATTGATCACTTGTCACGGTGGAGATACCTCTCTCTACCGCTCTCTTGTATTACATTGTGCCATTACATGTGGAGAGCTTGTGGTAGTTGAAACTAGTTAGTGTAGCTCTTAGTTGTAGTTCTCTTGCTAGCTTGCTCACCTAGGTGTAAATTAGTGATTTAGCCTTTTGTTGTGATATACTAGAGATCATAGATTTTAGAATTGGGTGGGTGGCCTACAACATAAGTGTAGTGCTAGAAGCAAAATTTGCTTCATGCCATCTTATTTACTAATCACTTGCCTTAGTGTTGTTGTAGAATTTCTTTAATAGGCCATTCACCCCCTCTAGCTTAGGACCTTTCAATAAGCCATCATGCCAATCCACTAGAGTTGCCAATGGCGCTCTCACAACAGAAAGGCACAAGAACCCTCACAATCACAATGATGGGAACCGAGACAATCACCTTCCTCGGCATGATGATCCACCAATCACCCAAAGACCATCTAGGCGTCGGCAAACACCAAGAGTAACAAGATCTCCACCAGCCCAAATCATCCAACTAGTCCCACAAGATGCTAGACCACTAAGCAATGCCACTAGAGGCCTCCAATCTCACCCAAGATGATCAAATCAAGTGTGCAAGTGAGTGGAGTGGTGTGCTCAACTCTCAAAGGATGTATGTAAATTTGTTAGAAGTGGCAAGAGAGTGGCTAAGGCAGGCCACTACCACTATTTATAAGCCCACAAGCAAATAGAGCCGTTACCCCAATGAGTCACGACCTTGAGAGCATGCGGACATGTCGGTGTGGCACCGGACATGGGGTGGCAAATGGCCCTACAATGGTCATCCGCCATTGGGGCACCCAGACAGCGGTGGTGGCACCGCCCAAGGCAGTGATGACCACCCGGCCACGCCCAAAAACCCCAGCCCACTGAAATTTATGGCGATGCATCGCCCATAGGCGGCGGGTGCCTGGCAAGTGACCATCTCCAAATCACCTGTCTCTGGATAATTATGGCGATGGCACCCTCCACACAGTGGTGACAGGTGGTGCACCACCTCACAGCCGGCAAGTGCACACCGGACATACAGGGTGCCTCCCTCTCTCTATCTCCTTGGCTGGGCTCAGGTGCGCACCACCCTAGGGGTGGCCGGTGACACCAAACAAGGCGGCGAAGCCCACCAGGCACCCCACTCTGGGTCTCCTATGCCGGTCCACCGCCATGCATGGTGGTGCACTAAACTAGGCATGGCGGTGCCCTTGGGCAGCACCCCAACCCCAATAACGCCTCCCTTTCTTCACCTTTTTACCACCTTTTGCAAAATGTGCTAACACTCCAAGTGTATCACCATCACGAGCAAGTGTGTTAGCATTTTCACAATCATTTTCAAAGGTTAATCACTTTCTCACTGATTGGGCACTTGGCCTAAAATGCAATGCATGTTTTCCAACACCTTGTGGCACTAGATGGTCGAGTTGTATGATAAGAGCTCTCCTCTTAATAGTACGACCATCTATCCTAAATGTGATCACACTCTCTATAGTGTCTCGATCACTATAAACAAAATGGCCCTATGGATATCACCTTAGCCTTGAGCCCATTTTGTTTTTTTCTCTTCTTCTTTTCAAGCTCAGAGCACTTGATCATCTTCATGGACTCCACCATCACTATGATCTTCTCCATTTGCTTCATCACTTGGAATGTCTTGCTTTATCTCATAATCACTAGAGTAATAGGTTATCACTTTAGGTTTCATCAATTCACCAAAACCAAACTAGAGATTTCAACGACGTTGTCGGTATTTTACCGAGGTATCGAGAGCTGCCGTAAGCTTTCCCTAGTCCTCATTGGAGCCCTGTGATGGTCGAGATGGCTTAACTAGAGGGGTGAATAGTCCTTTCTAAAATTAATTGCCTCACCTAACTATAACAAATGCAGAATTAAAACTATCGGTCTAGCCAAGACTACACCCCTCTATCTAAGTTATCAAGCACTTTGAAAAAGATCCTAAACACGCAACTAAGGTGTCATTAGCTAGAGCTCACCTAACCAATTCTAGGAGCAAGGTCACACAAAGCTATGCCACTAGTACTTCAAGCTACAGGACCTCCTACACAACTAGTAGCTAAAGCACAAAGCTTCTAAGCTCACTAGCAATGCTCAATAACAAGGCAACTAAAACCAAATTAGAGAGCGGAAATTACTTAGTGTCGAAGAAGTGAAAAGTGACCAACACGTAAATATTTGTAGTTTTGTCATATGTTGTGATTGAATGTGGCCTAGCACTCAATGGCACATGGTTTATCTTCGGTTCGTGCAACATGCCCTATGTCCGATTTTGAGTCGGTCGGTGACTTTATTCCTAAGCCAGTGCTCAAGTTTGTCAGGTTACAAACGAAAGGGAGAAAGATGGGGGTGCAAGAGGTCTGGTCGAACTCTGCAGTCCGAAAGAGCAGAGAGTGATGGGAGCTCCGGCCAGGCGCTAAGTGTTCGAACGCCTATTGTTCATTGGGATCATTGGTCGTTTGGATCATGTGTATGTGTTGTTTGAGTTGTGAACCCGATCGATCTCCTTGTTGGGAGAGATCGATCCCCTTTATAGATGAAGGCAACCTTTATAGGTGAGAGAGAGAGTGAGAGCACGTATACTACTAAATCTTATTGCCCACGCCATCGGGTACAAGATGATGGTAGGTTCCCATAATCTCACTTGATGTTAAGACGCATGTGGGAGGTTTTTACCGTGTTCTCCATGTAGGAAATGATGGTGCCTACAACATCATTTGGTGTCTAGAGGCATGTGGGGAGAGCCTTCACTGCTTTGTCTTCATATGGGAGTTGATGGCGCCCACAACACTGTAGGGGCAAATGTCGGTGCCCAACAACCTTGGTAGTTTCCGACATGCCCCGAAGGTTGCAGGCACCCTTCCGACATGTCTGTCGATCATCGTGAGGTGTGGTTGTGGTATGGTCCTCGATATTGCGGTTGACTTGAGTGTTTTATTTTGCTCCGCTCGTTACGGTCCTTACCGGCGGGCATCCTCGGTCACTTGGTCCAATCAGATCCGGATCATGCAGTCGGAGAAGAGCTATGTGAGGTTGATGTATCCCTATCGAAGACGTGGGTCGAGTCGAAGCGTTGTTTAGCGAGCCTTCTAGTTGGAGAGGCGGGCTAGAGTCGAAGCGAGGCCTTTTGATCGAGAGGCGGGCTAGAGTTGAAGCGGCGCCGTTCCTTCTTGGCCGAGCCTTCTAGTCGAAAGATTGGATTGTCGTTTTGGCCTATCGTTAGGTTTTTGGGCCGTCCTGAGTGAGTTGCGCAGCGTCGCTCACAATGTCGCCTCATTAGGGCTGAGCTTTTTGTTGGGAAGCCGGGTCCATGAGGGACCCCGGTTTATGGACAATAGAGAGCCCCGAGCCCCAGTGGCAATTCGGGTAGAATCATATGGGGGATTTTTGTCTTGATGGCGGGTGCGCGCGTGGCGCCTGCCAGGTGTAGCCTCGAGCCCTGGGTGATTGTGCGTAATCGCCTAGGGTTTTGTCGTGTAGTAGCGTGTGTGTGCACCTTTAGTGGGCGTAGCCTCTTCTTTTCTAGTTTACGGCGAATCATTTCTAGGAGCATGGTCCTAGGTGTTTGGTCACAGCCGAGGAATCGAGTGAGATGAAGTTGCGAGACCCAGTGTGGAAGCGCAACCAAGGGATAGCCGAGGATCAGTAGATCCAGTCACGGATCCAGGTATTTGGCGCAGCGAGGGGGTCGGGTGAGTCGAGTCATAGATCTAGACGTTGTTCATAATGAGGGATCATGCGAAATCGAAGTCGTGGATTCGAAAGGTCGAGCGTCTTAGAGATGTTTTGGAGGTGGGCGCTATCGCAATGAGGATCGGGCCACGTGAGTCACTAATCCTATTGTCGGCGCGCCATGGGATCAAAGTAGTCGAAGTCGTGGATCTAGGAGTCGGCGCGCCCGAGGGATCGAGCGAGCCGAGTTGTGGATCTAGGTGTCGAACGTGTCGGGGCATTGGGCGTCTTGAGCCCCTAAGCCTGTTGGGCTTGGTAGGGTCAGTTGAGTTTCATCGTTACCCCATCCACGGTTTCATAACCGGGAGGGCCTGAGCTAACATCACTTGCCTTGATGGCTTGAGTGGCGTGCTCGGTTTGCTCGCTAACGACCACATTGGAGTGAAATCCAGATGCATCATTCGTGGCGGGTTGGCATAGCCCTCATGTGGCATTCCCACCGCTCCTTAACCCATAACCAGCAGATGCCTAGATCATTCTAGAGACCGACCGGGTGGCCCGCTTGAGGTTAGGATCAAAGGAGAAGATTGAGATGACCCTATCTCGCCTTGAGCCGGACTAGGCGAGGGCCGCTCGAGGCTCATCTATGTTTTTTGCCCCTAGCTCTGCTTGATGTGGGGCAGCCTTTGAGCCCTTCATGGGCACAGGCCTTTGAACCCTTGGGCGGTCGCTGCTCATGTTGAATGAGGCAACTACAGCCTGTGATGCAACATAGGCGTTGTGATGCATTTAACTTCATATGATGCTTCGGATGTATGTAATGAATGAATGCGTGCATGGATGAATGAATATTCTTATAAAGAACATAGTGGGGTTGGTAATGTTACCTGATGACTCTAGTGATGGGGTTTGAGGAGCTCCTATCGGATATGTCCAACCAAGATCCATGCTAAATGCGTTAAGTGAAGGAGTATTGCATGGCCCACATGGGGTGTCGCTCTAGTCCTTACCTGTCTCTCGGTATTCGTCTGAGCCATCTGATTGACTCAGGAAGCCCGTTAGTCTCTCCTAGGTGGAGATCCCATCATTGGGCCTTCCCAAGTCTTGCATGGGAAGGTGGAGGGCCACCTACGCGCAGTGGCGCCTTGTTTCTCATGCCCAATGTGCGGTAGTGGTGGGCCATACCCAGGCCATGTTCTGTCTGACTAGGCGTCATTCTATCGTGCAGGGTGCGTCCCATCAATCAGGGCATGTCCTGTTGTTTCCCATCTACATTGAATGGGGAAGGAGAGGCTTTTGCCCCAATCTCTCGTTTCCCCAACTATTGCGCCTTCTCTTTAAATAGGGGAAGGGAGAGGGCTTCTCACCGCAATCCTTTGCCTATTTTCCAACTGCTGCCTCTCCTCCTTCTTCCTTCTCACCAAGAGTGCTTGTGTGCCACAGCGGTTTATAAGTGAGAGAGAGGGTAAGCGAGGGGGAGAACTCATAGATCCATTCATGAATCCAGAGCGCGATGTCAAGCTGGAGGCCGTCCGAGGCGGTGCTGGCCACCTTCACCGAGAAGGGGCTGCTTCCGCAGAAAGGAATTGGCTCACTGGATCCTATACGGGCTCCTTGATGAGTGGGGCCTAGAGCTGCAGTGCCTCAATCTGACTGGGGTGCTGCATGTTGTCGGCTTCATCACCGTCTGCGAGGCCTTCTTTGGAATGGAGCCGTATGTGGACTCTTTCTGGCGGATCTTCCCCGGGCCAGCCTTGTCGGAGGGGAAGCCGCCCAGGACCATGTCGGTGGGGGGTTCACCCCTGCAGCTACTCAGGTCGGCCAGTTCATAAAGTTTGATGAGCTGTCAGAGACATCCTCTAGCCACAGCGGCCATACTATGACAGGTAGCGTCCCTATCCAGGGGCTATCCTGTCTGTATGGGAAAGTCTAGAGCTCCATGTTCTTCTGCTGAGCATCTATGGGGAATATGCCCTTGAGGTACCCGTTGCGCTTCGCCAAAGTTGAGGGAGCAGAACCGGGCGGGGCCCTTATGAGTGTGACTGAAGGTGTGCGTCAAGAAGACATCACCCAGCCTACGGATGGAGTGGAGGTTGGGTCAGAAGCTTTGTCCGAGCCGAGCGTTGCTTACTGTCCGGAGGGTGAGCAGCCTTTATCTTTGGTGGTCGTGGCGTCACCAATGTATTGGTGCCATAGTAGAAGTAGCCAATAGATGTAATAGTTTAAGTTAGTGGGAGCCCCCGTGTGAGCAGATTGTTTTGATGAATACATCAATTTTAAATTGTGATGAATTACTTCGTTCGAGAAGCTTGTCCTGTCTATTCCTTATTTTACCTTAGCATAGCTTTGTTTTTATTCTTTCTTTTTTGTACCGCCCATTCCTCCGTAGGCTGCAACCTTAAGAGCCCGTGTGTGGCTGCGAGGCTCAAGCGCTTGTAAATAACTGTAGGTAGAGGAGAGTGCGATCGGTCGGAAGGTTGAAGCAAAGTTACATAAGAAATTAAAGAACGAACTACCCTTTTGTTCGGTAAAAAATGTTTTTACCATATGATAGTAAAAAATTGGTATTGCACCCTCGTGGAGCCCGAGCGACCGGGCCAAAAGTGTTTGGGCGGGGGTGCTTTGTAAGAGCGAAGCGTTGAATGAAAGATAACCAGTAAAGACCAAATTTTTAGGGAAGAAAGCGATGTAGCTGTTCGATGTTCTAAGTGTTGGTGAGAACGTCGTCGTTATCGCCCTTTAGTCGGTAGGCACCCTATCGAGATCACTTTGGTCACGGTATAGGGTCCTTCCCATGGTGGAGAGAGTTTGTGCTTCTCCTTGGTCGATTGGGTCCTTGAAGCATGAGGTCTCGACCTCGAGGATCCTTCCTCTGATTTTCCTCTTGTGGTACCCTCTGAGAGAGTCTCTTTTGGTAGCGAGGGGAGCAGATGACGGTCATCTCGTGGGCCTCCTCTAGTAGGTCGATTGCATCTTGTTGAGCCTCCGCAGCTCAATCGCGGTCGAAGGCCTTCACTCTTGGGGCACCGTGGTCGATGTCTGAGGGCAGCACTGCTTCATCTCCGTAGGCTAGGAAGAAGGGTGTGAACCACAATGGATGGGTTTTAAGGTCGTTCTTAGGCTCCAAAGGATCACTTGGGACCTCTGCAATCCATCGCCGCCCCGTACTTGTTGAGTCGGTCAAAGATGCGTGGCTTAAGTCCTTGGAGAACCATGCATTGGCATGCTCGACTTGACCATTAGTACGTGGATGTCCGACCGAGGCCCAGTCGATCCTGATGTTGTATCCATCACTGAAGTCCAGAAAGTTCTTCCCGGTGAAGTTAGTTCCGTGGTCAGTGATGATACAGTTAGGAACGCCGAACCGATAGATGATGTTGAGGAAGAATTTGACCGCCTCTTCCAAGCGGATGTTGGTGATGGGCTTGGCCTCTATCCATTTGGTGAACTTGTCAACAGCTATGAGCGGTGGGTGAAGCCGCTGGGCCCTTTTTGAGGGGTCTACCATGTTGAGGACCCACCACCACGAACGGCCGTGTGAGGGGATGGTTTGGAGCTCTGTCTTCAGCAAATGAGTTTGTCAAGCGTAGAACCGGCATCCCTCACACCTACGGACGACCTCCTCTACATCTCGTAGTGCGGTGGGCCAGTAAAAACCTTAGCAAAAGGCTTTTCCGACCAGCGACCTCGGGGCCACGTGATGTCTGTAGATTTCGGCATGGACCTCGAGGAGGAGCTGTTTCCCTTGGTTGGTAGGGATGCACTTTCTTGAGTACTCCCAATGGACTTCTCTTGTAAAGTTTGTCACCGAGTGTGACGAATGTCTTGGCGTGTCGAGCGATCCACCGTGCTTTAGTCCTTTCGGGTGGGAGAACTTCCTCAAGGAGGTAGGTGAGTAGCGGCACTTGCTAGTCGGTTTGATCGAGTGCCAACACGGCGGCGTCGGCAGGCGACGTCGTCATGGAGGCACTAGGGTCGGAGCCCCTCGAGCACCGGGCTTGGCATCGGGTTGGATCCCCAAGCACCGGGTTAGCGTTGGGTGTGTTTGGATTGGACCTTCTAGGATGCGGGCGGATGGCTCGTGGAGGTCGTTGATGAAGACCCCGCTTGGAGACAGATCCCGCTTGGCGGCCAATTTTGTAATAAAATTGGCGGCATCGTTCTCCTTTCAGGGGACATGATGCAGCTCAATCCCCTAGAATTTGTCCTCGAGCTTGCGCGCCTCTTGGCGATATCTTTGCCATGAGGGGGGCTTTTGTAGGAGGACTCCTTCATGACCTAGTCGATGACCAGCACCAGTCACCATGAACGTGAGTAGCATAGTGCCAAGCTCGATGGCGGCGTGTAGTCCATTGATGAGGGCCTCATACTCCATGATGTTGTTTGAGGCTAAAAAGTGGAGGCGGATGGTGTAGTGGAGCCTACTCGCCTAGGGAGATCGAAACCACTCCAGCCCATGAGCAAGGCGCCATGACGGACCCATCAAGTACATCATCCAGTACTCGTGGGTGACGTCCGGGTCAGTAGCTGGACCTCCATCCATTTGGCGACAAAATCTATGAAAGCCTGAGACTTAATAGCGCTATGGGGGATATACCTGATGTCGTGGCCCATGAGTTTGAGTGCCCACTTGGAGATTCATCCCGCGGCATCATGGTTGTGGACGATGTCCTCGAGTGGGTATGAAGTGATGACCATGACTTTGTGGTCGGTGAAGTAGTGCAGGAGCTTCTGGATCGCCATCAGCATGGCGTATAGGAGTTTTTGCACCTAGGGGTACCAGACCTTGGGGTCGGTGAGTACCTCCCTGATGAAGTATATGGGTTGTTGGACCTTGAGGTGGTGTCCTGGCTCCTCCCTTTCAATGACCAGGGCAGCGCTCACCATGTGGTTGCTTGCCGCGATGTAGAGGAGGAGGGGTTCTCCCTGTTTGGGAGCAACAAGGATTGGGGCCGACATCAGTGACGCTTTGAGGCTCTCCAAAGCCTGTTGTGCTTCCTCAGTCCAAACAAACTGTCAGTCCTTTTGAGTAGCTTGTAGAGAGGCATCCCTCACTCATGAAAGCCAGAGATGAACCAAATGTTTCAGGCAGCCAGACAAACGGTGAGCCTTTGTACACCCTTGACATTGTGTATAGGGCCCATGTTGGAGATGGCCACGATTTTTTCAGGGTTGGCCTCGATACCTCATTCGGATATGATGTATCCAAGCAGCTTCCCCTTCGGAACCCCAAAAACACATTTCTCAGGATTCAATTTGATGTTGAACCTTTGGAGTTTCATGAACGTTGCGGCCAAGTTTACGATCAGGTCGAAAGCTTGAGCCATTTTGACCACTATGTCATCAACATAGACGACGATTGTTGGTGTCGGTCGCTCGGTTTGATTAGGCTGATCAAGCGGGTTGATTTGGTCGGTGAAGCATTGCTGCATGCACCTTTGGTAGGTGGTGCTAGCGTTCTTTAGACCGAAAGGCATGGTTACGTAATAGTATGAACCATATGGGGTGATGAACGAGGTTGCTGAGTTGATCGGACTCTTTCATCGCAATCTGGTGATAGCTTTGAGTAGGCATCCGTAAAGGAGAGGATCTTACATCCTGAGGTGGAGTCAACTATCTGGTCTATGCACGGCAAAGGAAAGTGATCCTTTGGGCATGCTTTGTTGAGGCCAAGATAATTGGCACACATTCTCCATTTCCTATTAGTCTTTTTAACAAGAACAGGATTAGCAAGCCACCGGAGGAATACCTCTCTCATGAATCCGATCGCTAGGAGTTTGGTGACGTCCTCACCTATGGCCCTATGCCTCTCTGCCGTTGAAGCGACGCATGTGTTTTTTTGGTGAGCTTTGAGCCCAGGACAAGGTGTAGTGCATGCTTGGCGACCTCCCTTGGTATGCCTAGCATGTCGGAAGGTTTCCATGTGAAGACATCACGATTGGCATGCCACAGAAAGTCGTGAGCTCTCATTCCTATTTGGCCGGAGCCGGGTCCCCATCTGCCTTTATCTTGGTTGGGTCATGGGGTCGATCCCCACCGCCTTAGTTTCCTCGAGTGGAGCGGAAGGCCGTCAAGGAGGTTAGTTTGTTGTAGTCTAGGGGCTGCTGGGTCGATGACTCCCGGCGGCGGGAGCTCTCGGATGAGTTGATGATGGCAAATGGGCGAGCTTGAAATGCTCGTGGTCGCATGTGAAGGCGCGTGCGAGAAGGTGCTACCCATAGTGATGACGTCGTTCGGTCCCAACATCTTCAGCTTTAGGTAGGTGTAGTTGGGGACCGCCATGAACTTGGCATAGCATGGCCGCCCTAAGATGGCGTGGTAAGTCCTCGGGAAGTCCACCACCTCGAAGGTGACCACCTCCAAGCGTAAGTTGGCTCACTCACCAAACATGATGGGTGGGTCGATCTAGCTGAGCGGGTATGCTCAAGCTCCTAGGATTACATCGTGGAAGGGTGAGCTCACCGGGGTCAGAGCTCTAACCGGGGGATGCGCATGGTGTTGAGGGTGTCAATGTAGAGGATGTTGAGGCCGCTGCCTCTGTCCATTAGCACCTTGGTGAGGCGCTTCTTGCGAATGATGGGGTCGACGATGAGAGGGTAGCATCCCAGTCTGGCGACGTGGGACGGATGGTCCCTCCGATCAAAAGTGATCAGAGAATCACGACCAGAGAAGGAGGAGATTGGCAGTTTCGGGCGACGCCGCCTCTCAAGATGGCGCACTTTGTGTCAAGCGCTTTGAGTAGATGGCATCGGATCCCCAAGATCATGATGCATTCCTTGGGGTTGGGAAGCTGTCCCCATCCTTGCCCGCCACGCCTCCTTTCTTGGCATTTGCCTCCTTGCTCTTTCCTTCTTTTGGCTCACCGGCCTATTGCAGGATGCACTTGAAGAGCTCATGATCCTTGTAGAGGTGTTTGACAGGGTAAGCATGGTTGGTGTAGGGGCTATCCATGAACTTGCGAAGTGGTCGAGGCAGCCCAAATTAGGGCTGCTTGCCTATCACGATCAACTACAAATGACTAACGCCGAGTTGGCCATTCTTGCCCGATCCTTCTTGTTCTTCTTGCCCCTCTGTGTGGAGGGGCCCTCATCTTGGTCCTTGCACTTGGCCTTGCCCTTGTCCTGGCCTCCATTGAATACTACTCTGACCACCTCCTCGCTAGAGGCGTGGTTCATGGCGACGTTGAGTAGGTCATGGGTGGTGATGCGGGCTTCAGCACACCAAGCTTGTGGATCGAGGACTCACAGTTGTCCCGTAGAGGAATGCACCGATGACGCCCGCATCGGCGACATCGGGTAGGGAGTTGCACCGCCTTGAGAACCTATGGATGTAATCCCATAGGGACTCACTGGGCTCTCACTTGGTAGCTCTTGAGGTCCTAGGAGTTTCCTGGGTGGACATACATCCCCTGAAATTCGAACGAAGACCCACTTGAGGTCCACCCAAATGGCGAAATGCTATTGTGCAAGAGGAATTTGAGCCACGCTCGAACATGTTCCCCCACATAGATGGGGAGGTACTGAATGATGAAGCGATCATATCATCCACTCCCCCGGCTCGACAGGTGAGCCAAAAGTCTTCGAGCCATATTCCAGGGTTTGTCTCCCCGGTATACTTGGCAATGTTGGTCGGCGGTCGGCGCCGCAGGAATGACACTCTCTAGATGTGCTAGCCAAAGGCCCATGGTCCCGGGCCATCTAGGCTTGGACTTCGATCGTCCGGTCGGTGACCACACCTGGGTGCATCTCCCCTGTCTCCTCGATGGTTTGGTCGGAGCTCGTGTTGTCTACTCTCACTGCCGCCTGATGGATGTCATCATCATGCTGGGCCCGATGCCGGTTGCTGATGACGCTATGAGCGTCTTGGTTTGGCCCGAGGCATTCGGCCACAGCGGGCGGTGTGGAGTGGGTGCCAGAGTTAGGCTGTGGCATAGTTGTGCCCTCCTGTGCTGCCCTTGGCGGCTATAGCGATGAGTGGATGGAGCGATTTTTCCGGTGTGTCCCCACACCCCTGGTAGGGAGAGAGGCCGCATGAGTCAATGTCGCGATGCGGAGCTCTCTCGCCTATTGAACGGTGACGGTTTCCACTAGTGCCCGAGAGGTTTTGGTGGATCACCTGTTCTCGGGGTTGTCCGCCTGTGAAGGCAGCCTTGTAAGCATCGCCGCCAAGGTGATGTTTTGGCCAGCCCGAGCAAACTGGGGGGGATCGCCCCTCGGTCCGTGATGTTGCGCTGGACCTAGCGGGTGCGACCCTTGGCACTGCCCGTCGGGTTACGCGCAGGGGCTACCTCATGGTGCGCTAAGCCCACTAGCATAGGTGGCAGCTGATTCTGTCGCCTTGGTCGTAGCTCCTCACCGTGCACCTAGGCAGAAGCGAGGGCATCCGCCTGAGGGTCCAAAGGGGTGTGGGTCTGTAGAGACTCCACCACCACCGGTGGCTGTCCCAGGGTGTCCGCCATAGCAAACTCCAAGGATAGACGGTGGCTATGCACCACGTCACCGATGCTGGAGCCGTCTCTCTCAACATCGTCATCCATGAGGTCATGGAAACAGGTGGGAGTGTGGCTCGCCATCCCCATGAATTTAGATGTGAGAGGGGGCGGCACCAACATCCTTCAGATCCCCCGAGCATACGCATCTGTGGGGGACATGAGGCCGTAGGGGCACTGGTCGCATGGCGGTCGCGGCAGGGACAACAGGGTCCCTCCAAAAAATCAGCGAAAGATAGTAAATACCGAGTAAATAACAAAGCGTACATTACTCACAGTGGGGTTTGAGCAGAGCGTATGCTCGAAATGAAGCGCAGGTGCCTCGCCATTGAAGTCATCGGGTGTCCTAGAGCCAATGGAGGACATGCCTCCTCCGACGGGCGCCGAAACAAGTGCATCCTCCTGGAGGTGTACTACGCTGAGCCAGTCAACGACGAAGTCCAGGCTTCCAAAGAGGAAGGCCTGGGATGGCTCAAAGACTAGAGGAACCCACATCCCAACAGGTGGGAGTGCAGGAAACTCTAGTGAGTCGAAGCGAGTCATATCGCTTGAGCCCGCCATGGCGAGGATGGCAAAAAAGTGGGCCATCCGATGACCAAAAAGTATGAACGTACAACGTCTTCCCCACGGACGGCGCCAACTGTCGGTGCAGAAAGTGACCAACACATAAACATTTATAGTTTTGCCGTACGTTGTGATCAGATGTGGCTTAGGACTCAATGACATAGGGTTTATACTGGTTCAGGCAACATGCCCTACGTCTAGTTTGAGTCATTCGGTGACTTTATTGCTGAGCCCAGGTGCTCGAAGTTTGCTATGGGGTTACAAATGGAAGGGAGAAAGATGGGGGATGCAAGAGGTCTGGTCGAACTCTGATCTGAAGAGCTGAGAGTGACGGGAGCTCCGCTGTGCGCTAAGTGTTCGAACGTCTATTGTTCGTTGGGATCCTTGATCGTTCGGATCATGTGTGTGTTGTTTGAGTTGTGAACTGATTGATCTCTTTGTTGGGAAAGAGCGCATCCCCTTTTATAGATGAAGGGGATGGCCTTTACAGGTGAGAGAGAGAGTGAGAGTATGTATGCTACTAAGTTTTGTTGCCCATGCCATCGGGTACAAGATGATGGTAGGTGCCCATAATACTATTGATGTCAGACGCATGTGGAAGGTTTTTACCGTGTTCTCCTTGTAGGGCAAATGATGGCGCCTACACAACACTATTGGTGTCCAGAGGCATGTGGGGAGAGCCTTACCATGCTTGTCTTGGTATGGGAGTTGATGGCGCCCACAACATTGTAGAGCAAATGTCGGCTCTCACAACACTGCTTGGGTTCTGGCATGCCTAGAAGGTTGCAGGGCACCCTTCTAACATGTCCTGTCGGTATTGTAGGTGTACAGGGTACGGTCCTCGGTATTGCGGTTGACTTGAGTGTCCTATTTTACCTACTCCACCTGTTACTGTCCTCACCGAGCGGGAGTCCCCGGTCGGTTGGTCCTAATCGGCTCACTCGCTTAGTCGGAGATAGCTATAGCGAGAGGTTTGGTGTATCCCCGTCGAGAGGCAGTCGAGTTAGTTAAGTGTTGTTTAGCTAGGCCTTATGGTTGGAGAGGCGGGCCAAAGTCGGAAGAGAGGCCTTTGGTCGAGAGAGGCGAGCCGAGTCGGCGGCACTGTTCCTTCTTGGCCAGCCTTCCTCCCGCCGAGATTGGATCGCCCTTTTTTCCTGTCGTTAGGTTTTTGGGCTGGCCTAGGTGTTACGCATCATTCACAACATCGTCTGTTGGGCTGAGCTTTTGTTGGAAAGCCGTTCCATGTGGGACCCTGGGTTTATGAACCCCACACTTAGCTACACAAACTAAGCAATGTGACTAACAAGGTTACTAAAACCAAATTAGCCATGCAAGGGAGCTACTTCTATGCTACACAAGCATGAAGGTAACTAGCAAGCTACACAAGCAAACTAATTACAAGAGCAACAACACAAGCGCAATGTATATGAAAGTAAATACAAGCTTGTGTAACGGGGATGTTCACATGCTTGCCAACATGCTAGTCCCCATTGTGTCGACTGCTCACTTGGTATTTCGGCGGCTAATTGGCATCACCCACCAAGCCCGCACGTCGGGGACCGCAAGAAACTACCCCAAAAGTGAGGGTATCTTAATTACACACTCTACTAGAGTTCTCTTCACGATCCCTGCGGGGTGAGCACAATCCCCCTCACAAAATCCTCCTCCGGAGCACCGCACAATCTTCTCAGGTGCTTCAACAGAGTCACAAGCCACCAAGCCATCTATGAGGTGGCCACCTCCAAGAGTAACTATTGACGCAAAAATGTCGACACACAGCAAGCCGGAAGGATCTGCTTAGGATGAGCCCGGAGATCCGCTTGGCTTCAACACAGGACCCGTCGACCCTGCGTATTCCTCCTGAGATGTGCCAGTCAATTTGCCCCTGCAATTGACAAGGAGAGAGAGTTTATCAGTAATTTAAGGTAGAACATGCCGGTCTTTGCCCGCACAGTTCCAAGTATGTTTGGTTCGGGAGCAAACCGAGATGGGAAAATTGACTAAATAGCCTATGCGCACAGAAATCGGCTGTTACGGACTATAAAACTCGTGGGTAGTGATTTATTTTATGTTGATAGATACAGTATATGTAGATGTAAGTGAGATCATCAGCTAGGTAGATATTATTAGTGTAAAGCATGGAGCTGATGAATCTAATCGAGAAAGGATATAACATGCAAATAAATTGACTGTCTAATACAAATGGACCTACAAACGCTCTGAATCTAATCTGTTACCATCAACAGTGAGGATCGAACGGATCAATGGCAGCTATGATGACAATAACAAACTAAAACCGAAGAATCCGTAAAACCATCTATACTTCGACAGGCTTTCCGAAAGACATGCTATACGTGAAGGCTCAAGCGAATCGGCTGAAATAGCCGATTCAGGTGAAAAGGGACTACAACGTGTGAATAATCAACTATTTCATATGAACAAACCTATGGACTCATCAGACTTAACCTGCTATCTCTAACAGTGGGGTTCGACCAAATCGATGCAGCCATGAAAAAGACAACAAATCAAACCCTTAAAGTACACAGATCTATTCCCGCTTAACAGAATCATGGACGCACACTGTAGGCGTTAACGCACAAGCGATCGGCTATTTAGCCGATGCAAGCATAGCAAACAGTTAAGGTCACGCCTAATCTAGAACAGATCTACTAACTAGCATCCTCTAATCTATAGTGCCATCAGTGGGGATCGACCAGATCGTTACAGCCATAATAGCGAACTATAGACTAGATTTAACTAGCCAGCAAACCTCTTCAAGATCATACATGACTTAACCGCATACTATGCACGATCAAGATTGAAGTAAAAAACAGCCGATAAAACATAACCCGTCGCTCAAAGTAAGAAAAATTGTGTTGTAACCAAGCAAACGATGGACTAAAAGGATATGAGGCCGATCTAAATCGATCTTGACCGGGCAGATTGATGTTGCTACAAACTAATAACAATAAGAACATCAGTAAGATCGGTAACTTAATGAATCTACCCGAAGGACGCCACCCTTAGGTAGAGCTAGGAACTTGACCTTAATCTAGTTCGAAAGGAAAGGAGGTCGGCCGGATCGATGCAAATTGTATTTGAACTAGACAAGAGTCGATAACTAGCTTATCCTAGAGTTCGCAGTGGAGGTCGAACTTAACCGATGCAACCGCACAAATGTAAGTATAAGCCATGACGGTACTTACGCATAAGCTGAAAGTCACCGAACCGATGCAAAATTTCACTTGTTGAAGAACTCACAGAGATCTACACTACTCCTACTCCTAAGGGTTGGCACGGAGCGAAAAAAAGTAAATTGTAATTGATTGATTGGATGTTCCTTTACAATAGCCGGGTCCAATATTTATACCAGAGCCTAAACATGAATCCTACACAAGTACGACTCATTACAATCTTTGGTATAAAAGAAAGCATTCCTAACTTAAGATAACTTAGACCCTAATCTTTCCCTTTTTGTAGAGTCCCATATGTATTTCCCGACGCCAATTGTAGCTCATTATCGTTATTTGCTAACGTCATTCAAAGAGAGCCGATTCCAGTGTCGCATCTGAATCAGCTGATATCGATCCCCATGCAATCGATTCCTTAATCGACACAATTTTAGAAGCTTTGAGTTCCCACGTTCTTCTTCCCAAATTTTGGTGTAAACACATGCCCCCAATTTTGGGATAAAAAAGATTTTATTCCAAAATTCCTATTTATCTGTTTACCACGCCACAACCGTTCTATTCCGAGATATACGCATGACTCCTGACTTCTCGGCCCGAGTCTTATATAATATCCCAATAGTATCTTTTCCAACTTACTCGGCCTGTTTGCTTTCCCCTTCTTTCTTGAGAAAATCTCAATAGCCGACGCCACCATCACCAAAGTACCCTAGCAAATCCTCTACCCTATCAAATTTTTATTCAAGCGGTCCTCCTTAGATTCAAATCTATTTCGGCTGCAATGGCAACCAGTGACCTTGTCCCTGAGGTATGCTTTCAAGTTCCCATTCTCAAAGTATCGGTCGCTACCCTGTATTCCTTTCTTCTCAAATTTATTTCATCCGATTTCTAGGAAATGAGGAATGAAATCTTAATTCCATCAGTTGTTGCTCCCAATGTCTATTTTCTTGGGCCTATGGGTGACCCTGATCCATCTAATTTTATCTATCAAGAAACCAACCAAATCCCCTTCAAACAATCTATGGTGGATTCGTCCTCCTGGAACACCAAAACTCCTTTTAGAAACTGGCCCAAAATGCCTAAGGGATGGAGAGACTGGTTTCATAGGGTGTCCAAGAAAAAGGTTGGAGATTGGGAGCTTTATGATCTGAATCAATACTTGACACTCTCGTTGTTTGGAATGGAGAGGATTGATCCACTCCTGATCTCTGCATCTTATTTCTGGTCCAACGCCCTAAATGCCTTCGTTTTTGGACACAGCCCAATGACCATGACTTTGGCCGATGTTTATATGTTGACCGGCCTTAGAATAACAGATCAATGCAGCTTTATGACTTCTTAAGTGTTGGATCCAAGAAATTAGCTAAAATATCGATCGCACAGATAGGCAAGTTACATTCTCGAACCACATCGGAGATGAATCAACTGTTAGCAAAAAAAAATATGTGGGCTTTTTGAACATGTGGTTAGAGAGATTCATCTTCCGTGGGGTCATCTTGTGGTCCGACTTATAATCACAAACTCATGGCGAGAGCATCTAGAAGTAGGCAAGGATATTCCTCTTGGAAAATATCTGTTAGGGCCGCTTATCATCGATGCACCGTAGCTACCCAATTACTAAAGAATGAACCAAATTATACTATCGGTGGTCCTTGGTGGTTGATACAAGTATGGTTGAACTCAGATATGCACAAGATTGTAAGGCCGGATCTCGAAACTCGAGTTTTCCTTCCTCCAACTTTGATGAGGAATATAGAGGTGGAGAAGGAGAACCTATCGCTTGCATGAGCTATGGTGAGGCTGCATCGGCCATAACAATTGATGTCGATATTGGCCATCTCTTCAAAAAGTTTTACCGAGGGTTTGATGCGGATATCCTAACTTGGCTACCCTATGATGAGGATGAGAATAACGAGCTGATCTTCCTATTCAAATTTCGATTCAATCAGTGTTTGGACGAGACGGCGGCAATCTTCAATTCCTTCATCAAGCCCTACGTTCTTCCAACCGAATTTCATCATGGTCATGGCAAAATGGCTACAGGCTCCTTCCTTCCAGGCAACCTTCCAACCTATGAGTTTTGCAACCCTCCTTTTGTAGCTTGTCAGTTTGGTCTTGGTCAATTGCCTCCTCAACTGTTCTTCAAGGATATACTGAGGCCAAGAGAAGGTATCAGTGAAGTAATGAAAACCTCTAGAGTTTTCTAACTAGGATCAGATCTCCTTTCTCTTTACTTGCATGACTAGACAAGAGTCAATTTCTCTTCCAACCTTTTTAACTCTTGGTGGCAAGAATGGCACTCCCATCTCTTCTGTGGGCCGGCCCATCCTAGATGCATAGCTCTGGATGGAGAGTTTGCTTCTGATAGTGAGGTAATTTACTATTCTTTTTTAGAAAAATTATTTGATGAACTCCCCTGCCAACTGTTCTAACAGACCTTTTTAGGACACCAAATTCGATCCCCCAACCTTGGATAGGAAAGGGCACCCCATAGACTATCAGCCACCATGCCTAGTTTCAAGAATAGGATCAGTTGCGCCTCCACTAAAGAAGCTGATGAAAACTCATGCTGCCCCCGCAATCATAACGTATCAATCTTCAAAGTGCAAGGCAGCCCAAGGGACAACCCAGAAAAACATTACTAGGAAAAGGCTCCGTAGAACGAGACCATCAGCTACTCAGGTAAACAATCCATCTTCTTCAACCATTGCGTCCTAATCTGCTCTGGGTGCGGAACTATTGTCCTAGGCGTTTGATTCAGCACCAACTAAACCTTCATTGGCTGATCCTCAAAAAGAGCCAATTTTAGTTGAACCAACTGATGTTTCTAGGACCGTAGAAGATGATGATCCTTCCATTTTAATCCCTGATGTTGCCAAGGTATCTCCTTAAAGCTCTTGACTCTCATTCAATTTCACCCTCCATCTGACTATTCATCATGTCAGATACCCTCTAAGGAAACACCTACGCCAGAGCATGAGTCTGATGATCCTGTTTGTATTGAGAATGATCCTGCTGTTGTTGACACCTAGACTATTGATTCTTCAGTTCAACACACAACTGATGGTAAGAAAATTATATATATATATATATATATATATATATATATATATATATTATCCTTCTGCAATAACCATGAACTAAAAATCTTCCTTGATGTTTGCAGATATCAATGTTGAAAGTTCAGAGCCGATTCCACCGGACATCATTGGTGCATCATCAGCTCTTCCTTCTCTTTAGATAGTGGCTACCACAGAAAAGGTACTGTATCCACTTCACCGTTCATTTGTTATAAACTGATCCAAACCTCCTAATCAATTTTTTCTTATATATAGGCACTCAATCCTCCAGCTCTGAGCTATTCTTTCAATCTTGAAGAGTATCTAGATGAAGATGAAATTAGCTCATTAGCCACCTCCTCTAAGGAAGCTTTGTCAGAAGAGACCAGAAATCGGCTAAGGGATATATTGCCAATGTTTGAGAAGAATATAGCCGATTTGGTCCAAGACACTGAGTCAATGCAAAGAGTCTTATTAGCTATTAAGGGTAACCCATCCCGCCTCTCTCTAGAGTCTTGTCGCTTTATCCATTATAGAAGATCAGGCCCCAAAGATGAAAAAGGCTTAGAGGAACCTGTCCAACCATGCAGCTTTATTGGTCAAGAGGAACTCCAATAGGCAAGAGGCTAAAAAGCTAACACAGCTAATTGATGATTTGAAGAACTCCTCCCTCAGGATTGATCTAGAGTTGTCCCGACTGGAAATCAAGCGTGCATAACTTCGAAGGAGCTAGAAAACATGAAGGTTGCCATCGATCGCCATAAGTCCAACTTTGGCTCAAATACCGATGCCACCAAGCGTAAGAAATAAGAACTGGCGACCAAAGTCGAGAGAAGGCGAGGCCATCTGTAGTAGCCTCGAGGACATTCCTGGATCAGCCGAAGAAGATAAGCAACAAATCATAGAAGTTGATGCTATCTGGCTAGAAGAATTGAAAGCAATCCATGATGTTCTAGACTTATAATATGTATATCAATATGTATCTTGTGTAGAATCAATGATAACCATACTTTCTGTCGCCTCATTGTATTTCGTGTTTCAGCTAAAGAGCCGATTTGAAAATAGCCGATTCTAGGCTTCTAACTTTAATCCGATTAAGTCTAAAATGCGGCCTTTATTAAGAGAACCCTCGATCTTCTGCCCTCAATCACCAAATGTTGTATTCTCTTTGGCATTAGTGAGGTGGCGCTTATTTTCTATTAATTGTGGTTGCCTTTTGCATGTCCCAAGGCATCCACCTCCTCGCCTGTGGGCTTTAAATATCACCGAGGGCTTCACCTCGAACACATCTACATTCGCAACCGCTCTGCTCCTTTGCACTTCTCCACCTCGTGAACTCTATAGCAGCCTTCTTCCCTTCTTGTAGATCTAATGGCGGGCGGGACAACCGAGGCAAACGTGCGGTGAGAGGAGATTCTCGGACATGCTTGGGTGAACCAGCGCCTTCCGACCTATGAGGTAAGGATCGATATCTTCTGCTCATGGCGATGAATTCTTCTAACTTGTTTATAGGTTCATCTTGAATGATAGCCTTCGTCCTCTTCCCAGGGCCAGTGAGCCTCGATCGATGCCGCATCCTCTCAAGCCGCCTTGTTGTCGGGTTCCTCCGACTCATTACAAACAAATGATGACGCCTGTGTTTCCTCCGAGAGTGAATGTGGCGTAAAACCTCCTAAATTATAGGGCCCACATGCACTGTCCATCGTCCAACGACCTCTGACGACCATGCATATGTTCCCGATAACTTAAGAAGACTATCGGGTGTCCTCAGGAAACCCGAATCATCCACAAACATTCCGAGCAGGATCCCATTACAGAGTCATTGCAGTATTACAACCTTTTTATTCAAATATATATACAACAGAGTAATATAGCGGAAGTCTTACAATAACTTAGTTTACAAAACATTTATTTCAAACCTTACACACTAAGTTTGATTAATATTACAAACCATAGTAGTGGAGTGGCATTAGTAACATAATACAAAAACACACAATTTAAGTGCCCTGTCCAAGGGCCACACATTTACTTGTCATTAACGATTTGAACAACCGTCAAACACCACGGTCCAAAGCAGACCTGCTCATGAGGCTCACCTGCAACAAGGGGCAACGAATCCTGAGTACAAAAGTACTCAACAAGACTTAACCGAATTAAAAATGATAAGACTCGTGAATGCAGTGCTCGTGGATTCAAGGTATGGCTTTAGCAATAATCAAAGTTCTTTTGCGTAAAAGCTCTCTACAAGATCCTTTATTTCCACATTTATATCAGTATCCAGATCATATATGAATCTACCATGATCCGTATTGAGATCATGAACTTCATATCAAACTTTTTTCAAACCTTACTCAAGTTCCAGTTATTAACTACGATGATGAACAGTGAGTTGAGTCTCCAAAACCGAGGAGCAACGACGATTCGAGCTGATTATAACCTAGCTGGGGATTCCCAACCACACGACATATGCAGGTCCCTGACCTACATAGATCAACCTGTCCTTAGATCCTCTAAAACAAGAACAGGTCCACGCCACCCGAGAGCACAGTACTCCACCAATCCAGCCCATTGCCACTTGGGTACACGCTACTCCCGCCATCTCTCCACTCCCAGTGCGCGAGTAGCCATTCAACAATGTCTCACCTCATGCAATTCAACGTAAATAACCTGCTCACAAGGCTTACCAGAGTATGTGGCTAGTACTACAAAGTCTCACCTCATGCAATTCAACAACGGATGGTTCTTAATCGACATAGGCGGAAAGAACCCGCTCACAAGACATCCATGTCCTGTGGCTCTCACACACCGAGTCTGCCCGGTCTAGATTTATTACTCCACAAGCTTATATCTCATGACAACGTAAATAACTGACCGTAACAAAAAACCCTTTTATATCCCACAGGTGACGGAAATCACCTGACTTTTATCTGTCTAAGCATGGCTAAGCATGACTAGGCATTTTTTGAATTAAAATTGGTAACAAGGTAGATATGGAAAAACAAGGTTGGTAATGCACCAATTAGGTTTTCACTTGACTCCTAATCACTTAATGCAGTACTTGAAAGCAAAAGCGATATAAATTTGTAAAACACAAGGTAGGTTTAAATGCATCCGGGGCTTGCCTTGATTGTCGGAAAAGTCAGGTTCCGGAGACGTTCCACAGATATCAAACACGGCCTCAACAGTAGGATTAACTTCCTCCACAACTTGATTGACTACCACGCTCTCACTTTTGTTCACTACATGAAGTAATAATGCCATGTTCAATATGATGCGAGATATAAAACATGATGCTCGACGATGGACGCAAAAGTTAAAAACTTGAATACAACTTTCCTTCGCGGTACAGTTACAAGCCAAAAACTAACTAAACCTTTTTCATAAACTCAACACTTACTTTAAGTATCAAAGATCATTTTACGCTAATGACCCAAGGTCATCACTCAATCCAAAAATTCAAACCAAACCTAAATCATGAAGGTTTACTATTTGTTTTTATGAATTAATTATTTAATTAAAAATTATGAAATAAATCAACTTTCTCCAAATGAGCTCAGAATTTTTGTAAAGGTTTATCACATGAAACTAAGTGGAAAAACAATTTTCATAATTTTTGGATAATTATTTAAACCTAGAAAAATCATGGAAACCCATTTATTAATTAATTTGAGCAATTTTTATCACATTCAAAAAGTATTGAAAAGTAACATTTCATATTTTTCCTAAATATTTTACCTCTCAGAGAGGTCACACAAAAATTTTCATAATTTTTTGAGCTCTAGTTAAATCTACACAAAAATAACAAAACACAACACTATTTAAACAATTCTACAAAATAGAAAAACTCATTTTCAAACCCAACGGCCACTGACAAAGTGACCCCACATGTCGGCATAGTACTACCGCGCACAGCAGCGATGATCGAGGATTTGACCGCCGATATCTCGCCGCCGGTGAGGTCCCCGGCCACGGCGAAGGTACCAACACGTTCCCCACATCACAACGTATCGACTAGAGGTACTAGCTAGACCAATTACAGCGGGGTTCGAGCTTGACGCCGGCCATGGTGGCCACAACGGCGCGGCTGCACTACGCCGGCGAAACGAGGTCGGTAGCGGTTAAACAAAACACATGGGAGGACTCAGTAGCTCACCCACAACACACTCGAGCTAATGACTGAACCGGAGGAGCAGTAGAGAAGCTCGTCGGCGACCAAGGCAGACACGGCGGCTCGGCGGATGTCGACGGCGATGTTCCGGTGGCTGCAGTGGATAAACGGAGCAACCAAAAGGTCACAGAGCGCCACGGCAACAAGGAGAATCTGGAACCAGGCTTGAAAGATAGAGAAAGCTACCAAAGCTTGCTGGCCACGGAGAGGCGAGCTCGACGGAGGTTCGGCCGGCCACGAGGAAGAACGACGGTGAGCAGCGAAACTCGGCGAAGTCAGGCACCTAGGCTTGGTTGATTGGATTCGCAAGGAGTAGGCGGAGCTATGACAAGCTTTGCTACGACTGGGAGGATACTATGGCGACGACGCGAGCTCGACGGAACAACGGCGGCTCGACGGGAAAAGCAGAGGAAGAAAGCGGAGGAGAACGGCGACAGCGTCTCGGCTTTAAAACGCGGCCAGGAAGAACGAAGAAGCCACGCAGCAGCCTTCTCCTCGCCAGCGCGAAGCCGAAGACGGCCACGGGCGTGACTAGAAGCCAGAAGAAGCTCGTCGACGGTGAGGCGTCGCCTGCGGGTACTGTTCACAATATTTACCGAATTGCCACTCGTCTAATTTCACAAATTACTCCCAAATTTGTATGGTAACTCAAAAATCTCCAAAAATAAAAGTTGTTCCAAATTCAAAGTTCTACAACTTTTCTTTAACAACCATACTCCAATTCGGTCTACATTTTAAAATGCAAGTTTAAAATCAAAAGGGGACACTTTAATAATTTACCCCTTTTCAAATTACTTCAAATTTTATATAACAACTTTGAAAACTTCAAAAACCAACTTTGTACAAAATAACAAGCTCTACACTTTTGCTTTTAGGCTCAACCCCAAAATGTGCTTAGATTTTGAATTAGGTTTTCCAGGGTAGAATTAAAATGTTGGAAATTCGGGTTTTTGAAATCCAATTCAAAACAAAGGTTATGAACTCGATTCATCCAACAATTCAACACATATAAGCATAAAAATAAACTTGTTTTAGTGAATGCATATCAAAGTTTTCACTAACACAAGAATGATGTGGAATGCATATGATGACATGGCATGTTTTAGGGTTTAAAACGCCAGAGGTGTTATAGTGAAGGGCAGCCTAGGACTGTTATTCCGAGGCAACTCAGGAAAACGGCTAGCTTGAGATCCGCCTCAGGGTCTCTCAAGCCGCCCTTCACGCCGCCGAAGAAGAGGCCAGCACCGCTCGGGCGTGGCTGGCCGAGTTCGACGCCATGGTGGTGGGTAAGATGAATTCTAGGAACGCTATTATTCTAATTTCCATTGTCTTTATATTGATAGCTCTCCTATTTCTATGATCGCCAGCACTGACGGTGCAGTTGGAGCTGGTGCCGAACGCGGCCACGGATGCCGTCAATGCTCGGGGCCCCCTCATCAATGCCCGCCTCCACGACATTCCGGCCCACATCTAGGAGATCTCTCTTCATGGCATCCGTCATGGCGCATCGGTGGTGTTGGCCACGACGCAAAGTCCGCATCGCACGAGCTCCACACCATGGAGACCAGCTTCCCGATGGGCAATGGCCCCGAGCAGCAAAAGGACTTGATCACGGAGTTCATCGACGCAGCGGAGGCCATCGTGGACATCACATCCGCACAGGATGTGTTAAACAATGTCTTTGATTAGTTTGTATCTAGGGCCAAACTGATCAATGAATAAAATCTTCCACCTTTTCTATGATTGTATCTATGTACTTTTTGCAGCGTCATGATTTTTCCTGCATTTGTTTTTTGTTTCTATAGGCGATACATCTCGTATCGGCTTTTCTCCCCCAGGGGTTGATTTTGAACTAGAGGCGATACCCTTCTAGTACCGGCTATTAGAGCCGATGACTGAACAAATCGGCTATCAAGTGTTGATCCAAATGCTAGGATAATATTCCTTCAAACATTTTTTCGTCGATCGCTCTTGATAGGTTGCACTAGAACTTTTCAGACCAAAGATTAAACAATCGATCGATCTAGGCCAAGCATCTTATTAAGCAGAATAACCTCTAATAAATTTATCAACTCTGGCTTGTACTTTGAGGATTTGATTTAAGCTTTACATACGCCGGTCTAGGCTTGTCTTCATGACCAATGTTTATCTCCCTTAATCCACTAGCCGACGCAAAGCCATGATTATCCATTAAAACAAACTCTCAGAGCCAATTGCTTGGATCGGTTGTTGGCCTTCATTACTGATATTAATGAAGCCTCTTTCCCACAGCTTGCTAGAAAAACACTTGAAGACTTCTAGCTCCCAATATACTTGATCACCATGTTATGATACTCATAGATTCATCAGCGTGAACCAGCTCGACATCATCTCCATGCCATTGAATCAAACATTAATGCATGGTTGACGGCACACAGCAGTTTGCATGAATCCAATCATGACCAAGGAGTAAACTGTATGACCCTTTTCCATCAATGACGAAGAATGTGGCGAGCAAAGTCTTACTTTCGATTGTCAATTCGACGTTCATTGCCCTCTGAGTCTTAGACGCATTACCCCCAAAATCCTTAAGCATCATATTAGTTTCAATTAAATCTCCTGGCCCCTTGCCAAGTTTACGAAAAGTGGTATAAGGCATAAGATTGACAGAAGCACCTCCATCCACCAACATCTTGTTTATCAGCTTCCCATCAACAAAACCTTTTACATATAAAGCCTTTAAGTGTTGATGCTTGACTGGCTTATCAAATATAGCCTGTTGTATAACTGTCATCTTGGCAACTATTTCTTCATACTCCGATTCATCAAAATCTGAATAAACTTCTTAATTTGTTGGAGCTCTAAATTCTGACGGTAATAGAAAAGCCATTTGAATATTAGCCAATGGTTGCCTCCTATCGGCTGTTTGTTTAGCACGCCATACCTAAGGCCTACCAGATACCTAAGTCTGTTCTAGCTTTCTGTTCTTTAGGCATTGCACTCTTCTTTTCTGGCTTCTTGTCAGACCCCCTAGACACCATTGGCCTTCCTACTAAACATATTCTTTCTCATTACTTTTTTTTCATAATCAGCACAATTTTGATCAACAACTCGTTTCCCAAGCTGATCATGAACACTTCTATATTTTAAGCACCGATCCAAATTATGATGATACTCATCTCGAGCATGGATAGACCGACGGTTGGCTTGAGATTGCCTAAACTCCCAATATTGCTCGCTGCACTCCGGATAGTTATTTTTTGTAGGCAATTTCAAACCTTTGTTCCAGCAATGTCTGAAGAAAGGACAATTCCAATGTGATTCAGCTTGCTTTCTTTCATACCTCTCTTTTTCCTGTTGACGCTGGTATTCTTGCTCTTCTAAACAAAGCTGATAATCCTTTTCCTTCTATCGCTGCCATTTATTCAACAAAACTCAAGATGTAACATGTGGCCTTGTTGCCCCATCCTTCGATGTTTCTCCCTGCTCATATCGGCTCTTTTGTTGGTCATGACGCCTTCTAACCTCTCTATATTCATCAGCCGATATTTGCATCTCGGGGTCGACTGTTCCAGTTTCTTTTGATCTAACTAATGTTAGAACTTTAGTCTTCCCTTTGAGCAGCCTAGCATCAACCATGTTCTGATCTCTTAGAAAATGATTATCATCAACTTTCATCTTTCGAGACGTATCAAATTTGAGCCTTCCTTGCTGGATAGCCCTCTGTATATGTTGCCAAAAAACTCTGCACTCATTAGTGGAATGAGAAGTGGCGTTATGAAATTTGCAGAACTTCTTGTTCTTCAACTGATCAGGGGGCAACATAACATGATTATCAGGCAACTTGATCTGTCCCTTCTCGAGCAAGAAATCAAAGAGCTTGTCTGATTTTGTGACGTCGAAATCATAGCTCTCTTTGATTCCTCTTCCCCAAGGATTTGGCACCATTATTGTCTTCTTACCCCAATTCCATTCAGCCACAGCAACCTCTTCTTCTTCGTCATCTTCATAGCCATCATCAACCGAATATGGATTATAAGTTTCGGCAATTGTAACATTCTTCTGCAATTGGGTATCTCTGCGCATGTTCTGAAATTGGCTATTGAGCACTGCCACTCGTTGAGCCAACTGACCTAAATTGTCAAACTCTTGTCCCAGCAGCTTCTCTCTCCATGTTGGTAACATTCCTTGAATAGCCAAAGCAGCCAGCTGATCATCAGTTAAATTCAGTGAGAAGCACAAATTTCTGGTTTCTCAAAACCTCTGAAGAAACTCAGTGCCCGATTCATTAGTTCTCTGCCTTATAGTTGTCAAATCGGCAATCTTCTTTTCTCCTGTCCCAGTGTAAAAATATGTATGAAACTTCTTCTCTAGGTTAGCCCAATTGGTAATGGAGTTAACTGGCAGTGATGAAAACCAAGTGAAGGCTGGCCTCGACAGGGACAAGGAGAAGAAACGAACTCAATGGGCCTCTTCAATGGATGCTTCGCCCAACTGTGTAAGATACCGACTGACATGTTCTATTATGCTTGTGCTATCTTAGCCAGTGAACTTGGCGAACTCTAGGAGCCTATAATTTGTAGGAAGAGCGACCAAATCATACCATTCTAGATATGGGCATTTGTACGAGAAGGTCTCCCCTTTTGGCTTCAAACCGAACTGATTCTTCATCGTCTCGGTCACTCTAAGCAACAATTCATCAAGATTTGAATTTGGATTTCTCTCAGAATTCCTAACCCATCTATGGATTAAAATTTCGAGCACCTTGATACCCTAGATTTGGAATCATGTGAAGGTGTTGTAATTTGTGCCATAATGATACCCTTATGGAATCTCTATCTACTAGGTCCTTTGCTGGTTTGCTGGTTGATGTCTCTAGTTATAGATAGTAGGATCTATATCTCTACGAATCCTATGAACTGATGGCACCATTCTTTGAGCCGACGATGGTATCTAGCCTGATGTGCCAAAATTGACCATTTGATTCTGAACTTGCCCGTCGGGTTGTTGTACACGCTGCTCGACGATCCGTGATTATATCAGATTCGATTAGTAGTAGCACCCTGAACTAGCTCAGATGAGCCCTGAACCACCTGGACATCATCGTTACCAACTGGTGCTACTTCTTGATGGCTAGTACTAGCTTCATTAGTCCTCTGAGTTGACGGATGTGGAATGTTGTAATAAGCTGGTCCAACCTGATCAACTGGAAACCCATGAAACACCTCTTTCATGGTGTTGTGGAATGTGTTCAGGAAAACAACATTGTGGTTTAATACGGTGTCATGAACATATTTGTTTATAGCCTCCACGAAGAAATGCCTATCTTCACTTCATCATCAGATGCGCCCGCCCATGCAATGTAACTCTTGGTGTAGGACAAAAACATTTGTTCTGAAATTCTTCTATAGCTTTGCTGATGATATCTTTATCTCCATCAGGTAGGTCTTCATAAGGCACCATAAGGATGTCATTGTTGTTGTAAGCCGCCATGACGATTGTGGTGTCCCACCGGGCGTGCCAAAATGTGCGTTGACGCAAAAACGTCGACACACAGCAAGCCAAAAGGATCTGCTTAGGATGAGCTCGGAGATCCGCTTGGCTTCAATGCAGGACCCATCGACCCTACGTATTTCTCCCGAGACATGCCAGCCAATTTGACCCTGCAATTGACAAGGAGAAAGAGTTTATCAGCAATTTAAGGTGGAATATGCCGGTCTTTGCCCGGACAGTTCCAAGTATGCCGCTTCGGGAGCAGCCAGACGAGAAAATCGACTAAATAGCCGATACGCACAGAAATCGGCTGTTACGGACTGTAAAACTCATGGGTAGCGATTGATTTTATGTTGATAGGTACAGTACATGTAGATGTAAGTGAGATCATCAGCTAGGTAGATATTATCAGTGTAAAGCATGGAGCCAATGAATCTAATCGAGAAAGGATATAACATGCGAACAAATCGACTGTCTAATACAAATGGACCTACAAACGCTCTGAATCTAATCTATTACCATCAATAGTGAGGTTCGACCGGATCGATGGCAGCTATGATGACGATAACAAACTAAAACCGAAGAATCCGTAAAACCATCTATACTTCGACAGGCTTTCCGAAAGACATGCTATACGTGTAGCCGATTCAGGTGAAAAGGGACTACAACGTGTGAACAATCGACTATTTCATATGAACAAACCTATGGACTCATCAGACTTAACCTGCTATCTCTAACAGTGTGGTTCGACCGGATCGATGTAGCCATAAAAAAGACAACAAATCAAACCCTTAAAGTACACAGATCTATTCCCGCTTAACAGAATCATGGACGCACACTGTAGGCGTTAACGCACAGGCGATCGGCTATTTAGCCGATGCAAGCATAGCAAACAGTTAAGGTCATGCCTAATCAAGAACAGATCTACTAACTAGCATCCTACAATCTACAGTGCCATCAGTGGGGATCGACCGAATCGTTACAGCCATAATAGTGAACTATAGACCAGATTTAACTAGCCAGCAAACCTCTTCAAGATCATACATGCCTTAACCGCATACTATGCACGATCAAGATCGAAGTAAAAAACAGCCGATAAAACATAACTCGTCGCTCAAAGTAAGAAAAATCGTGTTGTAACAAAGCAAATGACAGACTAAAAGGATATGAGGCCGATCTAAATTGATCTTGACCGGACAGATTGATGTTGCTGCAAACTAATAACAATAAGAATATCAGCAAGATTGGTAACTTAAAGAATCTATCTGAAGGATGCCACCCTTCGGTAGAGCCAATAACTTGACCTTAATCTAGTTCAAGCAGTGGAGGTTGACCGGATCAATGCAGCCGTACTTGAACTAGATAAGAGTCGATAACTAGCTTATCCTAGAGTTCGCAATGGAGGTCAAACTTAACCGATGCAGCCGTACAAATAGAAATATAAGCCATGATGGTACTTACAGACAAGCCGGAGGTCAGCCAGACCGATGCAACCCTGCTTGTTGAAGAACTCGTCGAGATCTACACTACTCCTACTCCTAAGGGTTGGCACGGAGCCGAAAAAAGTAAATTGTATTTGATTGATTGGATGTTCCTTTACAATAGCCGGGGTTCAATATTTATACCCGGAGCCTAAACATGAATCATACTCAAGTACGACTCATTACAATCTTTGGTATAAAAGAAAACATTCTTAACTTAAGATAACTTGGGCCCTAATCTTTCCCTTTTTTGTAGAGTCCGATATGTATTTCCCAATGCCAATCGTAGCTCATTATTGTTATCTGCTGACGTCATTCAAAGAGAGCCGATTCCAGTGTCGCATCTGAATCAGCTGATATCAGTCCCCATGCAATCTATTCCTTGATTGATAGAATTTTGGAAGCTTCGAGTTCCCGCGTTCTTCTTCCAAAATTTTGGTGTAAACAGTAACAAACACCACCGGCTTGCAATTCGATCACCTAGTGCCACTCGATGCAACCTCACGATGCAATCGCACTTGAATCGCTCACTCACTCGATCGGATGACCACTATCAAGCGCAAGTGAGTTAGAGGGCTCCCAAGCACACCTACACAAGCCACCAAGGCTTAAGGGTGCTCAGTAACCAGCCCATGGCCGAGCTCTACCTCTATTTATAGCCCCAAGTCAAATAGAGTCGTTGGAGCAAAGTTGCTGGTTTCTGCGAGGGCACCAAACACGGCGGTGTCTAGCACCGGACATGGTGGTGCCCCTCCCAATGGTCGAAATCCAACGGCTATTTCAACTAGTCATCAACTTCTCTACTCACCTATGACCGGTGAAATAAAATGACCTAGGTTATGCCTTTGCCTTGCGCATTCCATTCCATCTCCTTTATCATTGATGCAACACATGCACCAACGAATCACCAAATGATATGATCCACTTCATATCATCACGTGACCGTATTGGTTCATTGATCTTGACTTCACTTACTCTTCACCATTGCCTCGGTCCATCGGCGCCAAGTCATCACTCAACTTGCCCTTCACTCTTGCAACCGGTCCGTCGAGCCAAGCCTTATCTTGATCTTCTCTACCTTAGTCATATGACTCATTGGCATGTCTCATATGCAATGAGCTCCTTCATCACATGTGTGAGCCTTGCAACAAATCCAAGCCATTTCACCTCCATGGCATAGATTGCTCACACATGATGTACTCATGGACTAATCACCCATGTATCTCACTCAAACACATATTAGTCCACCTAAGGTTGTTACTCAATTACCAAAACCAAACAAGGACCTTTCAATCTCCCCCTTTTTGGCAATTGATGACAACTCTACAAAGATATGGAAATTAAGCACTTTTGGATTCATGTTGCTTGCCCAAGCAATTTTACCATGTGTAAATGATTTTGGACAAGTACCACAAACCTGAATTGGTAGTATTAGCTCCCCCTACATATGTGCTAGAGTGTTTGGTTTGAAGCTCGCACATATGCATAGATTGGAATTGTGGGAGAGTGATTACTACCAAATGATGCTAAGGTGTAAAGAATTATCCTTTGATGCGTGATACCAATCGTAATGCACATTTTGACACCATCCTCAGCACCATGAGTAGCTAGACAATAAAAACACTAGAAACCCCATGAGATCAATATTATAAGCAAAGTTCTAGTATCACGTGTAAAAATACAAGTCTAGCTACTATCCTATGCATGCTAGTTATCAAATCATCAATCAAGTTCTATAACTAGCATACGACACACAAGCATGCATATCAAATTTAAAAATTTATGCAATGCAAGTAAGCACATGAATATGCACATATCAAATGCAAACAATCAAAGTTCATGAGCTTGCTCGCCTACTTGTGTGCTTCTCTTGTCCAAGAATTTTGATCCTTCTCCATTATTCAATGTTCCTCCCTCTTTGTCCATATCCATGTTCAAATCTAGTTTCTCAATAATGCCTCTTGCATATTTCATATCTTTGGACCAATCTCTCCTCCTTTGTCATCAATTTCCATAAAAGGTGTGCATGACTTGATACAAAGGGTGGTACTAGGGATAGATGGTTGACACTTGAATCTAGCATTTTTTATGGACACCTCTTCATATGTTGGAATGACACCATTTGGATAGCTCTTGGGATACCACATATAGGATCTTTGACCTTGATACCAATTGTAGGGCACCTCCCCCTATCACTAGCCTAGGTCATTAACTTGATAAACTTGGGCTTTTGTAGGTGAGGGATGCATTCTTCATTTGATGATCACTTAAACTTGAGGATCACTTGTGGAACCACCGTCTTGTATGATTGATACCACGTGTAGGAATGTGATACCACTTGGAAAATAGCATGGAACCACTTGTTGGATTTGTCGATGAAAACTATTTCTTGAACATTGGTTATCTTCATAAGTACTACTTGTAGGATATCACTTGTGACTTGATCTACACACCACTTGTGAATTCTTCTTGAAAAAAAATATTTGAGTCTAGATACCACTTGAAACAATCAAACTAGATATCCATTTGCATTGTTATCTTGTGCTTGTACTCTTGTCACTTATCATGAGCTTTTAAGTTGACTTGAACTAAATTGATTTGCCTAAACTTCTAAGTCTGGTTTGAACCAATGACAAGCTTCTTCACACCTCTTACAAGGGTTATCTTGCCAATGTTGTACTTGTCACTTGTTAGCAATCCAAATTAAATCAAGTACTTGGGTTTACTAGCTCATGAACAAACTCATATACTACCACTAGATCAATCAACCATTCAATCAATAGTGGTAGGTTATGAATTTTAAAACTTTCATTAGTCATGCATGATCCTATAAGCATGTACTATATGCACTAACCACATACTAGTAAGAGATGAGATGATCATGCACATTACAATGATACATTTGCTATCTTCGAGTAGAGGATAGTCAATTGATTACAATCCATTACTCCCATAGCAATATGAAGTCCAATTTATAGCTTAGTGAAGACCAATCATCATAAATAGAGTCCATTCTTCACCCATATGAATTGAGAATCACTTAAGATCAAGTGCACTATCATGATGTGGTTGGCTTGCTTCTTCTTTTGATCAATGCTTGCATGAGAGAATTATGAGTGTGAATACCACTTGAATTGTCATGACTAGCTCTCTTTTGGGTGTTGCTTGCTTTTCTTGATCAACCCTTTTGATTGCTTCAACTAAGCATCTCAAATGCTCCTCGGATCACCCCTTCTATATTAGCCTTCCAAGTACCACACTTGGTTTGCCTACACATAGGCGGCAAGCCTCTACACTAGAGAGAAGTGATCTCTCCCCAAAAAACCATTCTTGACACTCACTTGAAATATCTTGATTGATTGATCCAAGTGATGGACTTAATTTGAAGAGAAACCATGAAACCTTCTTTAAGTCCTTTTCTTTCTACTTGTTTAAGTCCTTTTTTCTACCAAATGATCTCCAATAATCTATAGAACTTAAACTTAATCTTCATCTTGAGGTTGATCTTGATCTTCAATCTGAGTACCAAATGTGTGCCAAGTGCACTCCACAATCAAATGGCCTTATACTCTTTGCTTGTCATGCTTCTAGATCAATCCTAAACCAAACTTAGGTACCTCAAAACACTTATAAGCTTGAGTCCAACTTGAGGACATTTTAATTAAAGTGACTCTTGATCAATCCAATAGTTGTCCTTTTTCTAGCAGATTCTGTACCCTTCAAAGAATAATCCATAACTCTCAATGTACATATCCAAATACCATGAAATATGGTGGAGATGTGCTTTACTAAGTAATATAGCAGCTGTAAAAATTTGAGCTTCATTAGACTTCTATATTGCTACCAGATTTCACATCTTCCCATATTACTACATGCTGAAGGCTGCTGCACTATAGCTGACAAGATCCACTCCAAAACTGAAGCATCTCTTATTCAATTCTCATGAAATTCACACAGAAACTAATATCATAAGTCTAGACCATGTATACTAAATTTCAAGCCAATCCAAATAGATTTGATCATACAAACTCAGACTTGATCTAAGCTAGCTCAGTTTTTCAATTTTTGACAGATTTTAACCAATTGAGCTATACTTCACCAAATATGAATTAAACTTGAAACTAACTTGTTTGAATACATTCATTCAATCCACTCACTTCATCTTATGAATTTATCTAACACAAATCAATCCAAATTTGATTTCTAAGCATTAAATCCATTCAATCATCTTATAGCAAGCAACATTGCATATTTATCCAATTCAATCAACTCATATGCACCCAAATAAAATAATCAACTAGAGATATACCTTGGTTAGCGCATGATCATCCATAGCCAACTTTCACTCAATTATTTGCAAGCCATCAAATATAACCAATAAGATCACCACAACATAAATATGCACTTGTATGTTGTAGCACTTGTACTTCACTAAATTTTGACTCGGCATTGGGATGAGATTTGCACTAAGCTTCAACACTTGACTCAACATATGATGAAGAATAATAATTCTATTGAATCAAGCTTCCAATGCCATGGTACCTACAAACAATCATCCACTTTTTGATGGTACCCAAACTAGTTTGGGTCCTCTCAAGTTAGGAGCAACATACTTAGGCATTGTCTTAGTATGAGTAGCGAGATATTTTACAATTGCAACCAATGAGGTACCATTGCCATCGTTCCTAAGCATAGAATTAGCATCAATTGAAATAGGATTAGGAGAGTTACCTAGGGGACATGAATCTACCATGTGTCCCCTTTTCCGGCATGAGTAGCACTTTCTCTTTGATTGAGCCTTCTCTTCCTTGCTCATGTGGTGCTTCTCATTTCCTTACTTCTTCTTGTTTGCTTGAGCCTTCTTCTCAAGCTTGTTTGGACAACCCAAAGCTAGGTGACCCAATATGTCACTGAAAGGATCAATATGCAAAAGAGGGGGGGTGAATTGGGCTAATTCTAAATTCTTTGCAATAATTAAGCCCTACACTTAGCCCACTTTATCCCTTGTGCCTAGAATGTGTTTCTATTGTTCTACCGCACAAAAGTTTTGCACCCTATGTTCCAATCCTACTCTAGCATAGCAATTCTAGGAATGTAAAGACACGAAATGAATTGCTCGAATGTAAATGCTCAAAGTGAAGAGATGGAAAGGAACGCAACGATGTTTTCCCAAGGTATCGGAGAGTCACCACTCCCCACTAGTCCTTGTTGGAGCACCCGCGCAAGGGTGTAGCTCCCCCTTGATCCGCGCAAGGATCAAGTACTCTCTACATGCTGATTCTTCGATACTCCATCGCGGTGAATCGCCCACAACCACGCACAACTTGAGTTGGGTCATCCACAAACTCCACCAGATGATCACCAAACTCCCAATCACCACCGAGTCATCTAGGTGATGGCGATCACCAAGAGTAACAAGCACAAACTCTCACTTGACCACGACAAGCCTAATGAGAAGGGTGGATACACACTTGCTACTCTCCTTGCACTAATGAGGACCTTAATCTTGGATTCTCAAATCTCAATCACCTCACTAGGCTCTTGCTCTCCCTTGCACTCTCAAGGTGTTTCTCAGCTGAACAAATGGGCAAGAGACCTCCCTTGGACGAGTGGAGTAAGTATTTATACCCCCTCATTCAAAACATAACGTTTGGAGGCTGAGTCAGCATTCTGCGGGGTGACCAGACGCTCTAGTCAGTAATACCTGCAAAGAGCCATTATGCTCTAATCGGACTCCGACCAGCGTCCGGTCAGCACTGACTGAACACGTCTAGTCAAGAAAAACGCTCTCTAGAACCTTACTGATGTTGATCGGACGTTGGCACCCAGAGTCTGGTCACTTCGCTGTTCAGCGTCCGGTCAGTTACCGAATCCTGACCAGCGTCCGGACGCTAGTCTGTGCTGACCAGACGCGTCCGATCAAGAAATTCCCTCTCTAGAACCTCTCTGGAGTTGACTGGATGCTGGCACCTAGCGTCCAATCCACTTTCATTCAGCGTCCGGTCATAGCCAGATGACGACAGTTGATCAAATGAACTGACCGGACTCACCCTCCAGCATCCGCTCACAACCAGACTAGCGTTCGATCGGTATTTGACCCTCCATTCACTTCCAACTTGAAATCCTATGTGAATGAAGTTAACTCCAATTGATCTTAGGGCTATTCTTGAGCTACCTAGTGCTAGTTTTGACAAGTGTGCACCACACCTAACCCACTAGACTCACCTAGGTCAAGCTACTAGTCCATACCCCCCTTAATAGTATGGCCAAAGGAAAAACAAAGTCCTAAACTACTCTAAGTGTCTCTCCAACACCAAACGACACTTAGAACTAGTCCGTCCTTAACCTTGTTATCCATCCTTTGAAAACCGAAACGATTTCCATTGTTAGGGGCATGACAACCATGATTGCCCAATCAATTACCATTACCATGACCTAACTCAAATTGCCTCTACAAAACACACGTTAGTCATAGTAATCTCGTGTTGTTATTAATCACCAAAACCCAACTAGGGGCCTAGATGCTTTCAATCTCCCCCTTTTTGGTGATTGATGACAACACAACCTCGAGTATGTAAAGGAGATGAGTGATGTTTTCAACATGCTTGGTTCATATAAGCTTTTGACAATAAGAGCAAAGAGGTTAGATAAGCTTATATGACCCAAGCCAACATGGTGTACTCAATAGATATGAATTAAGCATGAGTACATGAAGTAAAGCTCATTTGAATCAGAGTAAAAATGTGGAAGCAAACCAAATGAGCATAACCAAGTGACATGACATAAATATATATCAATGTAGAGAGCACACATGTCACATAAGTATCACAATCACAAGTATGTAATGCAATGCATGAAGGTAAACGTGAATGCATGAAGTATCACACACAAAGAGCCAAAAGAAATGAATCACATGCTCCCCCTAGATCTAATGCTCCCCCTAGATCTCACATACCCGCTCCCTCTCCCCTTTAGTGTCAAGCACCAAAACCTAAGGGTCGGACGACAGGACATGAGCAGACAAGTCGAGCGCTAAGGTGCGGTGAGAAATCTAAAATTGAGCAGCATCATCCTCTGACCCTGAACTCTGAGCGGTCTGACCCTCTATCGCTGGAAGTGAAGGTGAAGCGGTCTAGGTCTGCTCAGGAGCTGGCACGACCTGTGACTCAGGAAGTATCATTGTAGGGAGTGGAGCCACATCTACCGCTGTCGCTATCTTAGGTGGCTCGGAAGATGCAACAGACAACGAGATCATCTCGGTAGTCCCGTTAACTAGAGCAACTATGGTAGGGATAGGGACTCATAACTCTGGAGGTGTAGGCTGCCCTATAAGCTCACTGAGCGTAGCACCAAGGCTCCTGGAGACTAGGGTGTTCGTCACTAACACTAAAGAGCTCTGAGGCGGAGTGAAGCCTATAACAATGGGAGTAAAGTGAGGACCCTGAGCTGGCACAGGGGAAGCAAACCACTGGGACACCTACTCTGTAGATGAAGCAAACTAAGTAGCTAGGTGTCCCTGACTCTGAAGCCCACTGGGCTGTACAGCTGGAGTCACTGAAGTGGTGGCAGCAGGCTAGCCTATCTGAGGTGTAGATTGCTGAGGAGCAGCCCCAATAACAGAGAACACATGCTGCATGAAGCCAAGTAACTGCTGCTGAATCATAAGTTGCTACCTCTGGAACTCATCCTATCAGGCCTAAATCTGAGCAAGTGTAGCTGTGGTCTCCTGTGCCTAGCGTGCCTGGTCCTATCTCATCCGCTCAAGTACTATTAGAAGAGCTGAGTCTGTCTGCGGTGCCTGTGGTGGAGCGGAGCTGAGCCACTGGCCTCTCTATCATGTGGTCGAGGAGCCATCTGCAGAATCGACTGATAGTCATCATCAGAACTATCACTCGGGTCGCTCTCGATCACATCTGCCTGCTCAGCATCAAGCTACTCCTCCTCTATCACTGCAATGCTCCTGATGATCTCATCCTGCTGGGCTGCTGTCTCTGGTGCCTCTAGACGATGGCTCGACTGGCGAGGTGTCCTCACACTACTTTGGCGGAGCATCTGGTTGATGTTATATGGCGAAAACTCGGTAGTAGCACCTATATACTCTACCATCGTCTTAAGAGACTTCTGTGTAACTGCCTTTCAGATTAGGAAAGTGATCTAATGAGCATAAGGTAGCTGATGGTGACCTCTAAAACCCTCTACTAGTGTGTCCTCCATCTCTAAAAGTATCACATCCCAAATATCAAAAGTTGTCTGAGACACAAGGTGATACACTAGCCATAGCTGAATGTGAGTCAGGCCCTCGCGGTAGACCATCCTCAGAAGCAGAGTCCTCCTCATAATAGCATCAAGAAGCCGAGCTATGGGAGTAAGGTCACGTGGTGTCCTACTTGACCCCTCGCCAAATGGCTCTGTGAAGCACACTCTGATAAGGTCTGTAGGTGGCACAAGTCCACCGTGAGGGCGTCTCAGAGGCTCTGTCTGACCATAGCATACCTCATGAAGGCAAACAAGGGACTCTGGAATCCTAAGAATCTCTCTGACCCTCGAGCACTAGAGCCTGTAGTCACAGACTCTGAACGCAAAGTGAATTAATCTGTGCCTTGGGTCAATCCAAAGTGAAGAGTAGAACTCATGGACCCATGACGGAACATAGCGGCCAGTTCATCCAAGAAGATCTATCAACCCTGGTAGATATGAGAGGTGAGGACGGATATGCTCGCCTGTAGCTGCAACAAGTGACTCTATGGAGCAAACTCTCTGAGATCTAAAGGCAAGATCGTTGTTCAGATAAAGAATTATAAAAGTCCTCCTACAACATAGTATAGATGTGCTCTGAAGCACGCTTATCCCACCTCAGTGGAAACCAGTCCTCAAACTACACAAAGTGGAGCTGCTACACCTATCTGGCTGTGGCTACCCTCAGGTCAAGGTGAACCACCGAAGGCATACCCTGTGGTCTAGGAGGCGGACAAGAGCCCCTCCTCTGTGTCTCAGGCCTTGGTGACACCTGAGTGCATGTACGACCAAAGCATTGAAGCTGTGGTTGTGCAGCCTGCTCTGTCTCCTCAATTTGCTCTGTCTGTTGAGTACCCTCTATCTAAACTGCTGATTGTGTCTGCTACTCTACCTCCCCCTAAGGTTGACTCTCCTCTAAAGAGACACGTCGTCCTCCTAGCATTACAGTCCCAAGTGGACTACCATGAAGAGTCTCAGCCCTCTCGACGGTGGCCCTCTGAGCTGGTGATAGCTGATCTCCTATATGAACTCCACTCCTAGCTCCTCCACTCTCTACTCACTCTATGGTGGCTGCCACTGCTGCTGCTCTCTCTATATCAGCATCTGCAAACTTATGCTTCTTTGTCATAGTCTTCTTCGCCTTTCCTTTCTCCTGAGCAGTCAGGCGAGGTGGAGGCCTTGGATCCTCATCACCAGGACCACCTTCGGCATTCTTGCAATGTGCCATTGTTGAGGCTGATGAGAATTAATGCCACTGACAAGAAGCAACGGCCAACTAACACTCATGAGGCTTGGCCTCAATCCGTACCTGCGGGCTTGGCCCTGAGTTTACTAACAACTGCCAAAACAACCACAAAGAGCACCGACTTGCTGCATGATGGAATAGATAGGAAATATAAATAATCACTATATTCATCCAGAGATGTGAAACCCTAAGAAGCAAGCAGTAGATACGAAATTGAAAGCAATGGCTTGCTACCTGATGAACCAGCGACCAACGAGCAAAGGAGAGAATCACTAGGCACCACCGGATTGGCAATCGCATGCCTAGGGTTAGGGTACCGGTGTGAAGTTGTGTGGTGGCCAAGCAATGCAATGTAGGCGCGGCTAGGGCAAGCGGCGGCGCAGGCGTAGCGAGGCAGTGGGTGCTAGCGCTGGTGCATGGCGTGGAGCGCGACAGTGGGCTTACAGCGAGGGCAGGTGGTAGCGTGGATGCACGCGGGCAGGGTGGAGCAGAGCAGCGTGGTGGTGGCGTGATGGCGTGGAGCAGTGCGGCACGGGCGCGGTTGGTTGTGCGTGGCATGGGCACAGCGGCGAGAAGACAGGCACAGAGCGGGCGTGGCTAGGGCAAACGTGGGCGTGGTGGCGGAGATGCGGTTAGGGCACGATGGTGCAGGCGCGGGCAAGGGAGGTCGCAAGCGTGGAAGAAGGAAATATATGGTGGCCGCCGTGACAGACAAGGAAAAGGAAAGTGAGATCCACATGGATTCATCTGATTGGACGCACCGGTGGCAACGACCGGACGCGGCCACCCGAAGTCCGATCGACAACAGAAAGGGCCAAAACCTCTCAAATCATGACCGGACGCGTCCGATTACCCTTGACCAGACGCAGCCAAAGTCTGGTCGATCCTGATAGCTTCTTCTTCGATTGACCGGACGCAGGATGAGCATTGTTTCAGCGTCCAGTCACTCCTATGCTGCTTCTGTTCACCTCCTATGAACTGACCGGACGTTGGAAGTAGAGTCCGGTGCAGCGTCCGGTCGCCATTTTTTAGCGAATCTTCAATGTTCCTTCGCGCTGCCTTTTACCAATCAAATTTGAACTTCAATAAGACTCCCAATTGGGACTGATGTGGGTGACCTCTCTCAAACCATCAAATTTTTCAAAGTATTTTTCCCTAGGCTATAATTCTTTTTAAGAAAATAGGCAATAAAATGGGGCGAGGAGCAACATGTGGTCACTCAATAGGGTTTTATGATCAATGGAAGCTTCGAATCCTCTCCCTATTTGTGGACAAACACAGTGGGTGCTCAAAAGATAACCAAAAAGAAACGACAAAGCAACATACATGCATATGCAATGCAATACTTGAAAGTAATTCTAGTTGTTTGTCAAGTTTGATCTAAGGTTAAGCTTCTTCACACGCTTTTCGGCAGTTATCTTAACCATGTTAGACAAGACCTAAGTGCATTACTAAAAATTAAACATGTTGTATATTACAATGCAATGCAAGAGACAACACAAGCTCATTTTTTTAGTGAAGTTACTAAAATCAAGCACATTGAGCTCATTCCTCAACCGACAAAATGTAACCTCATCTAGCGGTTTAGTGAAGATATCTGCTAATTGATCCTCGGTTCTTACACCTTCTAGTGATATATCATTTTTAGCAACATGATCTCTAAGAAAGTGATGGTGGATATCTATGTGCTTGGTGCGAGAGTGTTGAATCGGATTATTAGCAAGCTTTACCGCACTCTCATTGTCACACAAAAGAGGTACCTTTCCTAGAACTACACCATAGTCTAGCAAAGTTTGCTCCATGTAAAGGATTTGTGCACAACAAGCACCTGCGGCAATGTATTCTGCTTCGGCGGTGGACAAAGCCACACTATTTTGCTTCTTGGAGGTCCAAGACACTAGTGATCTACCAAGCAAATGGCACCCTCCGGATGTGCTTTTTCTATCAATTTTGCAACCGGCATAATCTGAATCGAAATAGCCAACTAGTTGGAATCTAGCTCTTTTGGGATACCAAAGACCAATGCTTGGTGTGTGCTTAAGGTACCTAATGATTCTTTTAACAGCAACCATGTGAGCCTCCTTAGGATTAGCTTGAAATCTAGCACACATACACACACTAAACATAATGCCGGGCCTAGATGCAGTCAAGTATAATAAACTACCAATCACAAAATGGTAGAGGGTTTGATCAACCGATTTACCTCCCTCATCTAGGTCGAGATGTCCATTAGATGGCATTGGTGTCTTGATTTTCTACTCTCCCATCTTTATCACCATCTTGTGGCATATTTGATGAAGAAGGTGGATCAATCACTTGTACATCATCTTTGGGCTTGATGTCTCCAACCGGAATGTTCTTTATGGCCTCCCTCAATGGTTCATCAACTACATCATCAAGATTCTCATGTGCTCCTTGAGAGCCGTTAAATTCATCAAATTCTACATCATATGTTAATTCAACCAAGCCGGTGGCATGATTAAATACTCGATATGCTTTGGACTTTGTTGAGTAACCAACAAAAAAGCCAATATCATAATGTCTTTGAAACTTCCCTAGGTGTTGCCGCTTCTTGCAAATGTAGCATTTACAACCAAACACCCGGAAGAATGATACGTTCGGTTTCTTCCCATTGAGCAACTCATAAGGGGTCTTGCCAAGAAACTTTTAGAGAAATAGGCGGTTGGATGCATACATGCAGTGTTGATGGCTTCCGCCCATAGATCTTGAGGTGTATTGTAGTCATCAAGCATTGTTCTTGCAAGTGTGATAAGTGTCTGGTTCTTTCTCTCTACTACACCATTTTGTTGAGGAGTATATGTTGTAGAGACCTCATGCTTGATTCCAACTTCATCACAATATGCTTCAATGTTTGTGTTGTCAAATTCTTTTCCATTGTCACTTCTTATCTTCTTGAGCTTCACTTCAAATTCATTTTGTGCTCTCTTGGCAAACTTCTTGAAACATGATGCAACTTCGGTCTTGTCATAAAGGAAGAACACCCAAGTATATCTAGAGTAGTCATCAACTATCACAAGACAATAGAGGTTGCCTCCCAAACTCTTGTAAGTTGTTGGTCCAAATAGATCCATGTGGAGAAGCTCTAACAATCTTGTTGTTGACATGTAAGCTTTGGTTGGATGAGTGTTTACAACTTGCTTGCTGGCTTGACATGCACTACAAAGCTTGTCCTTCTCAAATTTCACATCCTTCAAACCTCTCACCAATTCATTTTTCATTAACTTCTTGAGTGAACTCATCCCAACATGTGCAAGTCTTCTACGCCAAAGCCACCCAAGTGATGTTTTGGTGAATAAGCATGTCTTCAAGTTTGCATCTTTAGAGGTCAAATCCACTAGATATAGGTTGTTGTATCTAAAGCCCTTGAATATAACTTGATCATCATCTTTGTTTGATGCAACCACTTCCTTCTCGGTAAATAAACATTGAAAGCCAAGATCACACAATTAACCAACGGATAGCAAGTTGAAACTCAATGAAGCAACGTATAGCACATTTGATATTGAGTGATCATTTGATATTGCAACTTTGCCCAACCCTTGTACTTTGCCCTTTGAATTGTCACCAAAAGTAATCCTTTCTTGACCATCTCCTTCTTCATCTAGTGAGGTGAACATACAAGGATCACCGGTCATATGTTGAGTGCAACCACTATCAATAACCCAATGACTTTTACCGGACTTGTAGTTCACCTACACACACAAGAAATCACTTTCTCAACTAGAGACTTAGCAACCCACATTTGCTTAGGCCTATTCTTGTTGGGTGGACCTAAGAACATGACTTTCATCTTTCCACTAGAATCTTTTCTAAGCTAGTGAGTATTGAAGGCAAAGGGTCTAGCATGCTTGGGCAAGGGTTGTGGTGGTGGAGTTTCACACTCATGAGCAAAGAGACCTTCTTGTCCACACTCAAAGCATCTCTTTGGCTTAGGCTTTGACTTTTATTATTGTTAATGTTGAGCTTGAGCTTTCTTCTCTTGATTTGCCAAGAACCCAATACCACTTCTATCCATCTTCATCACGGTGTTCATAAGTAGCTCACTTTGGAGATATTGGCCTCTTGTGAACTTGCTCAAACTGGTCTTGAGATGTTCTTTCTCCAACTTGAGTTTCATGTTTTCTTCTCTAAGTTCATCATAATTCTTCTCCATCTTGAGTCTCTTGTTCTCTTCTCATTACACCCTTTGAAGGACTCTCTATGATGAGATCTTGTGGATGTGCTTGTAGTAGCGGTGAATTTCTTCTATCAACCACTTGAGGGGGAGGTTGTGGAGCATCAACATCTTGTGCTTGTGCCACCATTTGATCATGAGAGACATGAGTATCTTCATTTTCTACTCTCCCATCTTTATCACCATCTAGTGGCACATTTGATGAAGAAGGTGGATCAATCACTTGTACTTTGTCTTCATCATCTTTGGGCTTGATGTCTCCAACCAAAATGTTCTTCATGGCATCCCTCAATGGTTCATCACCTACATCATCAAGATTCTCATGTGCTCCTTGGGAGCCATTAGATTCATCAAATTCCACATCATATGTTTCTTCAACCAAGCCGGTGGCATGATTAAATACTCGATATGCTTTGGACTTTGATAAGTAACCAACAAGAAAGCCAATATCACAACGTTTTTGAAACTTTCCTAGGTGTTGCCGCTTCTTGCAGATGTAGCATTTGCAACCAAACACCTAGAAGAATGATATGTCCGGTTTCTTCCCATTGAGCAACTCATAAGGGGTCTGTCCAAGAAACTTTTGAAGAAATAGGCGGTTGGATGCATAACATGCGGTGTTGATAGATTCTGCCCATAGAGCTTTGGGTGTGTTATACTCTTCAACCATTGTTCTTGCAAGTGTCATAAGTGTCCGGTTCTTTCTCTCTACTACACCATTTTATTGAGAAGTATATGTTGCGGAGACCTCATGCTTGATTCCAACTTCATCACAATACGCTTCAATGTTTGTGTTGTCAAATTCTTTTCCATTGTCATGAAGGAAGAATAGCCAAGTATATCTAGAGTAGTCATCAACAATCACAAGACAATAGAGATTTCCTCCCAAGCTCTTGTATGTTATTGGTCCAAATAGATCCATGTTAAGGAGCTCTAGCACTCTTGTTGTTGACATGTAAGCTTTTGTAGGATGAGTGTTTGTAGCTTGTTTGCCGGCTTGACATGCACTACAAAGCTTGTCCTTCTCAAATTTCACATCCTTCAACCCTCTCACCAATTCATTCTTCATAAGCTTCTTGAGTGAGCTCATCCCAACATGAGCAAGTCTTCTATGACATAGCCACCCAAGTGATGTTTTGGTGAATAGCCATGTCTTCAAGTTGGCATCTTCGGATGTGAAATCCACTAGATATAGGTTCTTGTATCTAAATCCCTTGAATATAACTTGATCATCATCTTTATTAGATACAACCACTTCCTTCTCGGTAAACAAGCATTGAAAGCCAAGATCACACAATTGACCAACGGATAGCAAGTTGAAGCTTAATGAGGCAACATATAGCACATTTGAGATTGAATGATCATTTGATATTGCAACTTTGCCCAACCCTTGAACTTTGCCCTTTGAATTGTCACCAAATATAATCCTTTCTTGACCATTTACTTTTTCTTCTAGTGAGGTGAACATACGAGGATCACTGGTCATATGTTGAGTGCAACCACTATCAATAACCAAATGACTTCCACCGGTCTTGTAGTTCACCTACACACAAGAGATCAAGCTTGATGTTTAGAGACCCAAACTTGATGAGGGCCCTTGACTTTCTCAACTAGTGACTTTGCAACCCAAATTTTCTTAGGCCTATTCTTGTTGAGAGGTCCTAAGAACATGACTTTCATTTTTCCACTAGAGTCCTTTCTAAGCATGTAATGAGCATTGAAAGCAAAGGGTCTAGCATGCATGGGCAAGGGTTGTGGTGGTGGAGTTTGACACTCATGGGCAAAGTGACCTTCTTGTCCACACTCAACACATCTCTTTGGCTTAGGCTTTGACTTGTGTTGTTGTTGATGTTGAGCTTGAGCCTTCTTTTTTTGATGTGCCAAATACCCAATGCCACTTCTATCCATCTTCATTACGGTGTTCATGAGTAGCTCACTTTGGAGGTATTGGCCTCTTGTGAACTTGCTCAAGCCGGTCTTGAGATGTCCTTTCTCCAACTTGAGCTTCTTGTTCTCTTCTTTAAGTTCATCATGATTTTTCTCCATCTTGAGTCTCTTGTTCTCTTCTTTGAGCTTCTCATTCTCAAGAGCTATATCACAATCATGATCAAGGTTCTCTATCATAATTGTGTTGGTGGTTGATAGCTTTTTAAGATCTTTCTTGAGCTTTTCATTCTCATGCTTGAGCTTGACATACTCATCATAGTTGTCGGTCTCAACCACTTTCTTCCCTTTGCTACTAGATCTTTGCTCAATGCTCTCAATAATTAAGTCATCACATGATGTAGCTATATCAATCTTAACAACATGGTTAGTGTAACAACCTGGATTTTTCTGGAAAACAAAAATATGAGCTTTCAAAAAAACTTCTTGCAATTGAGTGAAACATGTAATTGCTAGGTCAAACACGAGTCCAACTCACTAACAAGACGTTGCATATATGTAGATGGTTTGTAGGTGATTGCCGGAGTTTTCGAGTTGTCCTGTGTTTGAGCCTCGTTTTTGTTGGAGAGCACAACCCATAGCAACCTCCTTGTGATCCTCGCGGGATTATTTTGAGTCTTCCGTGAATCTCTCTCTATAATCTCGAACTCCACTAGAACCCGGACTTGCCATTTATAATTGTGCCAACCATTGGACCGGAGTCCCTAAACCCTAAGACCCCTAGTAGACCACCACGATGAGTAAGCATGTTGTTAATACATGCGGGTACACACATATAAGACCTAGGAGTAGGAGAACAAAGGAAAAGACCCTCTTCTCTAGTCGCCAGTGGAAATCATCTCGAGCCCCCTCTTGGAGCTCACATCTCAAGTGCCATCAATACCCCTTTCTTGAAATTCCTATTCAAACTCCATGCAGATCTCCCCGAATTTGCCCCCAAATTCTTCCTTCAAGTCTTTCCGAATATCCCCTGAAAAATTTCCATCTAAAAACTCGTGGAAATTTTGTCTTGAGTTCATATGAATCTCTTAGAATGATTCCTCTAACACTGCTTTATATTTCACCTTGGAAATCCTTCTCAAGATGTGGTGAATTCTTCTCAAATCCAAATTCAAAACCATTTAAACATAAATTGGAAAATCTATTCCCTTCTCTCTTCTCTCCCCTAACGCCTTGGCCCAGCCCAGCACTCCCCTCTTCCCCTTCTTTCTCTTTTCCTGCACCGGCCCAGCAAGCTGCAGGTGTAACAGAACCGACCAAATCATAAGAACGTAAGTACAAAAACAATCACCGAAGCGATCAAATTCCTGTACTTAAGCTCCCATAATCCTGGTGTTCCGGAAATCACGAAGGATTTCAACCAACTCTCGACATACAACCAAGACCGTAGTGATTCAACACAACACATCATTCGTTACAACATTTCATAAGTAGCATTCGGATTACATCCATCAGAGTTCAAATATAAAATATTATAGACCAAATTCAAACATGCGGAAGCAACATAGTTTAGTACATAACTTCATAGTTCCAAATACATTGCCAGATCTAAGTCATGTCCCACAAAAGCATCATTAGGTATGAGAACTAGTAGAGACCGCGCCCAATGGTCTAGTCTTCATCCCCAGCCAGGAGAAGGCAGTACTTGCAGCAACCAAAGTAGAACTGGTCATCTGCAACAGGTGGGAGATAAACCCTGAGTACAAGAAGGTACTCAGCTAGACTTACCCAACAAAACCAGAAATAAAAGACACCAAGGATCATGCAAGGCTTATGAGGTGGGCTAGCTTGACACAGTTGCATAAAAGAGCTTATGAATATAGTGACCAATTTAAACTTAGCATCAAGCTTATCATCATTTACCTATCCACTAGATTAGCACCTGTACTAGAGCACTCACTTATTAGGAGCAAACAATATTAACCATAGCAGGTATAATAAGGCTGTCATCATCTTATCATCCTTTCTAAACCATTACGTTATTTAGTGCATCTACATTGGAGATAAGCCCGTCAAGTTCTCACTAATCGGGAGAGACGACGACTTGAATCGAATTACAACTCAGCTGAGGGGGTATTCCTAACTCTCACCTTGGCATACTTAGCAAGGGTAGTCATGGGTCACCTTTGGAACAACTCAAGAACCAAATTCGTAGGTTCGATCAGCGCTAGCACTCTCAGGGATTACCCTTCTGCCAGGACGATCAGAACTTTTAAATCACCTGCCCTTGGACTCACGCCTATGGCTCTCTTCCGAGGCGCACTTTATACTTATCGACTCTCGGCCTGAGGTGAGCTACTCGGCTTCGCGGTCGGTCATCGGACACAGCCAACTAAGAGAGAAGCATGCGTTCAACATGAATAAGAAAGGCTCCAAGATTCAGTCCTTAATCGACACAGATGGAGTCACTACAAACCGGCAAGCCTCCGTCCGGTCTTCATTTCAAATTAAGACTGGTTCTTTTCCACGATAGCAAATATAGCCAACCATGCCATATGTATCTTCCTATATCTCACAGGTGACAGGAAATCACCTGACTTCTACCGTGTTTAAGCAGGGCTAAGCACTACACGAGCCTGAGCTACATAGGATTTAGGGTATCAATATCTGGACAAGGATTGGATAACCAATGCAGCAAGTGTTTGCATCCAACACCTAAACTTAATGCAACAATATATATATGTATCAATAATACTGTAACTGCATTTCGAAAATTAGGAGGCTTAATATGCACTGGGGCTTGCCTTTCACAAAGTTGCATGGACGGTGATCCGGGCACTCAACGGCGACCTCGTCTGGCACTTCTTCTGAAGGCTGCACCTCTTGAACTTCCGGTGTCGGCTGCTGCTGCTCGCTCGGTTCCTCGAATTCCAGCAGGGTCACTCCTTCCGGTACACCTATTGCATGCCAATGCACAAGATAAGTATCATGGATGCATAAGGAATGACATGATGCTCATGATGAATGAATCACAGTAAGTGTTTAACGAAAACATTACTGGACACTCGTTTACCGATTAAGAATAGCTCTATTCAAATCATTTTAAAACAGGTATCTAACTTAACTTGAAGAACAAGATCAACTTACCTAACTTGCATAGCCTAAGATAAAGATGCTCATCCTCAGTTAAAGGCCTAACACCTAGGAACATTACCCCAACTTAGAAATAGTAAAGGCATACTTTAAACAACAGTTAAAGTTTAATATGCACACGGGTAGTTCCTTAATTCAACCACAACAAGAGTTCTACAAATCCAAATGACTTGCATGAGGACATTCTGGAAAGCTTATGAAATTCTCTATAAATCATTTGTAAACATCAAAGCATGATTCTTACGTTAACCCAATCAAATTCCAGTAAACCTAGAATCTGTCCAGAAATGCCAGGGTTACTAAATTAATTATTTAATGATGATGCAAAAGCATAATTGGACCAAACCAAGTTTACCAACATGTTTTGCATACCAAAGAAACATCAGAAAGTCTAGTGCCAACTTCTAAACAATTTATTTAATGCCCTTTTCTAATTTCTTTAGTTAATTAGGTGATTAAAGCAATATATAGTAAAACTGTTCAGAAAAATCTACAAAAATTACAGTAGCTATCTCATGCTTCACATAGACTACTATAAAAATTTCAAAGCCATTGGGCAAGCAGAACTTGCTATATCCAAAATAACAGGTAGCATGTCTAATTTTAGCATAATTAGGAATGTCAAACAACAGATTTCTAATTTTTCCTAGCATCAACCTAGCATAAGAACATTACTCACCAATTTTTACCCTAACTGGATCTATAGAAAAATTATGAAAATTCACACAAGATCCATCCATGCAAACAAGATAATTTTCTATCTCCTACAAACAGTGCCCAAAATTTATGAAAATTTAACTACAAGCTATTCATGATATGAGCAGTACACCATAAAAATTTCATGCCATTTGGAGCTACCTAGTAAAAGATATAATTACCCCTATTTCTTGCATGATTAAAAGAGATAAATAGAAACTCTTATTTTCATAACAGAACATGACATATATTATATTTTTAATATAAACTAGACATTATCATGAACTCAACAAAATTGGAACCACATCATTTGAAGCTACCAACTAGGAGATACATATTTTTGAATCTCTACACAAATCTGTGAAAAGAATAAAACAAAAACAAATTTGAAATCCTACTCTACTGCTGGGCCGGCCCGAACAGATCCGGCGGCCCACAACATGCATGCTGGCGCGGCCCAAAACGCGGCGCAGCCCAGGTCTGGCTCCCGCCCTCGGCTCGGCGACTGACGAACGGGGCCCGCGTGACAATGAGACAGACAGGGGAAGGGAGGAAGACGACGGCGTAGCTCGTCGCCGGTGGCTTCTTCGGCGAGGTCAGTGGTGCAACGGTGCTCGCCGCATCAAAGCGCATCTAGCGGTGCCATCAGTTTTGGCTATCACCACAGCAAGAGGGGGTGGCGACGGTCATGGCAGCACACGGCCATGGCATGGCCGGCTCCAGCGAGGCTACGGCATCACGGCCCTAGTGGCTCACTCAACGAGCTTCAGCGTCACACACAGAAGCTAGCGCAAGGGAGAGAAGGGGCGATAAGGGGCTCGAGCAGCACGGCCACGTGCGAGCTCGGCCGGCGGCGGTCATGGCGACCCGGTGGAGCCGCGCTCACGGGGAGGTCTACCTAAGGCGAAAATGGAGTGGCGGTGAGGTCGCAGACATAGAGAAGTTCACGGCGGGGCTGTGGCTTGGATGAATCGGTTAATGGCGCTCGGTGTTGGTGGATTTGGCTCGGCGGCGTCACGGTGTCCCGGTCGCCGTGCTCGTGGAGGAAGGGGACGGTAGTGAGGGAAATGGCGAGACACAGAGAGAGTGGCGAGGAGTTGGCCTTCTTCTGGAGCTCGGACGCGCGACGTGGAGCCTTCGGCAGAGCCTGCGCGCCTCGCGGCGAGCAGCTCCTGAACTGTTCAGCCACGGCGAGTTCTGTCCGATTTCTGAAACGGCCGAATCGACGCCCGATGACACGACTGACAGCGTACTTTTGGTGATCTATAACTCCCAAACGGTGGCGATCTGGTTCATGGTGTAGTTCACAAAATTGAAGATCCAAGTGAGTACAACAACTTTGTTAATTGGAGCTTGGACTAATTCGGTTTGGATTGGGAGATACAAGCCTCCAAACAGTGATACTCGAAACTGAAAATCGCCAAAAAGACTTAGAAGAATTCTAAGTGTGAATTCAGCATGGAAATATGACTTGTGGGCCATGTTTGAGGCTGTTCCACACATTTTCATGAGTTGATCATAAAACAACTTTTGTTCCTTGATAAATTAGCTACAACTTTGGTAAAGAGTGCACAGCCATGCAAAGTCTCTAAGTTGGTCTTTTGAATCAGTCAAACAGTGGCACTCTAAGGGTCAATTCAAGTCAAACCTCTCCAAAAGGGCAATTTGGTCATTTTGGTCCACATGAACAGTGTCCAAACAATTACCCTAAGTGTAGTTAAGGTGTATTAGACCATAATCAACCACTTTACACAAGTGCTATACCCATGTCAAATGATCACATGTGATGAAACAACAAAACAAGCAATTCACCCAAATGTTGCAATGCAATGTTTCACATGTTTCATGACTTTGTTATCATTTTATAATTGCCACATTACTACCATATTGCCATGTTTCAAAGTATGAGAATTTCATGTTACATTCACATGTTGCACTACTACCATTCTAAGCAATCAAGCATGAAACACATACAATTTAAAATGTTGCATATGCATGCTTCAGTAACAATGACATGCTGAGATAGATGATGCACATGTTTATGAAATGAAATGCAATTAGTGGAAGCCAAACACCTAGGGTGTTACAGCCCTCCCCCCTTAGAAAAAATCTCGTCCCGAGATTTGGAAAGCGTACCAATCAGTATAGAAAGCCGGATAGTTTTCCTTTAAATAATCTTCCCACTCCTAGGTTGCATCCCGTTCACTATGATTACTCCAAACTACCTTGTATAACTTAACTACTCACGTACGAGTCACTCTTTCTTGAGTATCCAGAACTTGCACGGGCTTCTCCTCATAAGAAAGATCAGATTTCAAGTTGACTTTCCTTGTTGCTATTCTTTCCTTGGGAATGCGGAGACACTTCTTTAGCTGGGACACATGGAATACTAGGAATATAGCTCCCATCTCACGTGGTAGATCGAGTTTATATGCTACTCTTCCACTTTTCTCGATAATGCGGTAAGGTCAAACATATCGAGGCTCAAGCTTCCTTTTGATTCCAAAACGTTTTACTCCTTTCATAGGGGATACCTTCAGATAAACATGATCACCTACTTCAAACTCAATAGGTTTTCTTCTTTTGTTAGCATAGCTCTTTTGTCTAGCCTGAGCGGCAGTCATATTCTTCTGTATAGTTCGGACTTGCTCTTCGGCTTCTTTTACAAAATCAATACCATAGAATCTTCTTTCTCCGGGTTCCACCCAGTTCAAAGGAGTTCTACACTTGCGGCCATAAAGAGCTTCAAAAGGAGCCATTTTGATACTCTCTTAATAATTGTTGTTATAAGAGAATTCAGCGAGAGGTAACCAGTCCTCCTAAGAGCCTTTGCAAGAGATAAGACAAGCTCTAAGCATGTCTTCAAGAATTTGATTAACACGCTCAGTCTGTCCTGATGTTTGCGGATGATAGGCAGAACTACGAATTAGATGAGTGCCAAGATTCTGATGTAAGCACTCCCAAAAGCGAGCCGTGAATTGCGGTCCTCTATCTGAAACAATGGATTTGGGTACACCATGGAGACATACCACTTGTTGAAAATAAATCTCAGCATAATTGTGCGGGTGATAGGTAGACTTTACCAGAATAAAGTGAGCGGATTTAGTTAGACGATCTATGATAACCCAGATGGAATCACAACCCTTTTTGGTAGTGGGTAATCCAACAATAAAATCCATACTAATTTCTTCCCACTTCCAGCCAGGAATAGAGAGTGGCTGCAATAATCCGGGCCTCATGTGAATAGCCTTGACTCTGCAACAGTTATCACACCTTACCACGTAAGCTGCGATTTCTTTCTTCATCTTGGTCCACCAATAATACAGCTTGAGATCTTGATACATTTTACTGCTGCCAGGATGGATGGACAATTTAGAAGAATGGGCTTCAGCCATAATTTGATTTCTAAGTTCTTTGTCTTTGGGTACTACAAGCCTATCATTAAACCAGAGAATTCCTTTGTCATCGACCTTAAAGTGTTTGGTCTCATGCTCTTTCATCTTCCGCTTGATGTGAAACACACCCACATCAGTCTTCTAGAGTTCGATAATTCGACTTCTAAGAGAGCAATCCATAGTGATATTGTGGAGTACTACAGGATGAAGGAGGTGTGCCAGATGAAAGTCTTCACTAACTAAGGAATTGTAATGGGCCTTTCTGCTTAAGGCATCAGCAACCACATTTGCCTTACCAGGATGGTAGTGCACTTGAAGGTTGTAGTCTTTGATCAATTCTAGCCATCGTCGTTGACGCATGTTCAACTCGGGTTGAGTAAAGATGTACTTGAGACTTTTATGGTCAGTATAGATGTTGCACACATTACCCAGCAAGTAATGTCTCCAAATCTTCAGGGCATGAACAACTGCGGCTAGCTCTAAGTCATGGGTAGGATAATTGACTTCATGTTTTCGAAGCTGGCGCGAAGCATAAGCAATGACTCAGCCTTCTTGCATAAGAACACACCCCAAACCGGTGCCACATGCATCACAGTAGACATCAAAAGGCTTTTCGATGTCAGGTTGTGCCAATACAGGAGCAGAGGTTAGTAAGGTCCGCAAAGTGTGGAAAGCCTCTTCACACTTCGGAGTCCACACAAACTTCTCATCTTTTTGAAGTAGTCGAGTCATGGGCTTGGTGATTTTTGAGAAATCCGGGATAAAGCGACGATAATAGCCAGCCAAACCCAGGAAACTTCGGACGTCTGTGACCGTAGTAGGTGCCTTCCACTCTAGGACTTCTTGCACCTTAGTAGGGTCAACCGAAATTCCATCTCCAGATAACACATGACCTAGAAAAGGTATCTTGTTCAACCAGAATTCACACTTGCTGAACTTAGCATAAAGCTGGTTGTCACACAACCGAGTTAAAACAATTCTCAGATGTTCAGCATGCTCTTCTTCATTCTGAGAGTATACAAGGATATCATCAATGAACACGACGACGAACTTGTCCAATTCCGGCATGAATACTGAATTCATCAGGTACATAAAGTGTGCCAGAGCATTTGTCAACCCAAAGGACATGACAAGGTACTCGAACAAGCCATAACGAGTAGAGAAAGTTGTCTTAGGTATATCTTCAGGACGAATTTTGATCTGATGGTAACCAGACCTCAAATCGATCTTGGAGAATACCTTAGCTTTGGAGAGCTGATCAAATAGAATATCGATGCGAGGAAGAGGGTATTTGTTCTTGATGGTAACAGCATTAAGGGGGCGTAATCCACGCACATGCATAGAGACTCATCCTTCTTCTTCACAAATATAGCCAGACAGCCCCAAGGAGAAGAACTAGGCCGAATCAAACCCTTCTTTAAAAGCTCATTCAACTGACTCTTTAGCTCAACCAACTCATTGGGCGGCATTCTATAGGGCCTTCGAGAAATAGGAGCTGTACCCGGAATGAGTTCTATCTTGAATTCTACATCACGGTCCGGAGGTAATCTAGGAAAGTCATCAGGGAAGACATCTAGAAACTCATAGACAACCGGTATCTCCTCAATAGCTTGGCTAGGGTAGCATTGGCTGTATTGTGAATATCGATATCACGAGGTACTGCACTAGAAAACCCTTCTTATCCAAAGGATCCCTCAACATTACCACACGGGTTGACGTATCGATCAACACTCCATTCCCACTCATCCACTTCATCCCTAAGATTACATCGATTCCTACCCCCGGCAGAACTACAAGATCTGCAAGGAACTCTTGATCCCCAATCTCAATCTTTACCTCTTTAACTACTTGGTTAGTCATGATATTATTCCCAGCAGCACTAATACAATAACCACCCTTGACAATTGTAATCACATTCATCATATGCTTAGATGCAAAAGTAGAACTCACAAAGGAATGTGAAGCACCCGAATCAAAGAGCACAACTGTAGGGTGATCATTAACAAGAAACTTACCAGCAGTGACCACTTCACCAACAGGAATTTCCTCCATAGTAGTGTAGTGAACACGCCCCTGATGGACGTTTCCCTGAGCATTCTGCTTAGAAGGATAGGGGCACTTATTTGCCCAGTGACCAGGCTGGTTACAGTTCCAACACGGCCTGTTAGCTGGTGGGACATTGGAGCTGCCCTGCCCAGAGGTATTCTTTGGCAAAGAAATTGTGTACCCTTTGCGGAAACCAGTTTTAGCTTGATTCTTCTTCTGAGGTGGGCGGTACCGGACATTAGCATTGGGTGGACGGTACTAGGTCTTGGATACCATTGGAGCCTTAGACTGAGAAGCTCCAACCTCAAAGGTTCTTTTATGGGTCTTGGAAGCAGCATATATCTTGTCATTATTCTCCTGAGTCAGGGTGTCACTGATAAACTCATTGAAGGTGACACACTTGCAGTTACCCATAGACTTCATCAGTTTAGGGGAAAGTCCCCTCTTGAAACTAGCTATCTTTTTGGCATCAGTATCAACAAACTCAGGAGCATACCTCGCCAGGTTGTTGAATGCCTGGAGGTATTCATTAAGACTCTTGTTGCCTTGGGTTAACTTCATAAACTCGGTATGCTTAATGGCCATGAGACCAGGAGGGATAAAATGTCCCCTGAAAGCTGCCTGAAACTAGCCCCAAACTATCTCGATGTTTGCAGGGAAGGTGGTCCTGTGATGGGTCCACCAGATGCCTGCAGGGCCTTGGAGCTGGTGTCCTGCATATGTGGCCTTCATACCTTCAGTCAAACGGAGCAATCCAAACCTTTGCTCTATCGTGCTCAACCATTCATCAGCTTGTAATGGTTCTTCTGCCTCTCTAAAGATAGGAGGCTTTGTGTCCATGAAGTTCTTAAAGCTGCTGTACTGGTTTGGTTCGGGTCCCTGGCGGACATGTCGATCCTCGTGGTTAGCCATTTGGCGCATAGCCTCAGCTAGCATGCGCTGACTTTCCATGACTGTCTGCATTAGCTCAGCTGGTGTGGGCGGTGGAGGAGGTGGTTGTTCCTCATTTCCCATGCCACGACCGTGACGAAGGTTATAAGCCATTTGCAAAATGTATAGCCAATGAGCACTGATGATGTAGAAATTTTTGTAGATGAATTGTATAATTATGCCAAACTGAGTCCATTGGAGGGAATGCATTTATATAATCAACAGAGACACAATCATTCATCACAATGACACAACTCATCAAGCGCATCAATTGACACATAAATGCGATGAACTTAACCAACAACGAGATCTATAGACCGCAAAGACGAAAGTCATCAAAAGCTCACATACGTGGAGCATAACACGTTCGATAGGTTACACCCAAGCCATAGAGGTTCGAAACTTACACCAAGGGTAACATAGGGTTCGACATTACATCCCAATGATTAACTTATTACAAAGCTACTCGTTCATGCATGAGGATCAACAAAAGACTAGCTCTTGTGCATTAGCTAAGTAGTAAGCTAAACTACGCATCATCCTCGGAGTCAGTGTCGAAGATCTCTCCTCCATCTTCATCACTAGCAGGCTCTAACTCCTCATCTTCCTCCTCATCAGGTGGAACATCCTCGGGTCCATTGACCTCAATGCCATCATCACCTTCAGCCATGATGACACCAGAGCCCATCTCATCCTCATCATCAGGTGGAAGGAGAGGGTGAAGCTGATTATGTAACAGGTGAACCTCCTCATGGAGATGGTCATTGTACTCTTCGGCAACTGCCACTTGCTGCTCTAGCTCAACCTGTCGTGCTCTCAACACATCCTCTTCGTGCCAGGCTTCATTCCGTTGGTTCATCACATGAATCAACATACGTTCACAGTTGCGGTGAGCAACTGTCAACCTCTGAACCTCCAGAGTCTCTTGATCCCGTTCCTGTGTTACTTGCTCCAAATGCTGCTGAGCCGCATTCCTCTCAGCAGTCACCCGGGCTAGCTCTGTCCTCAGCCTTTCCGCCTCAGTAGGCTCCGGATGGGGCTCACGAGGAGCTAACCGGTGACGAGGCGCCCTGCCTCCAGTGAACTTGCGAGTAGTAAGTTTCGTGCGCGCCATCTGTAGCAAAAAGTTGCAACATAAGCGGAGAATCATTTAAGGGATACGAAATTTAATTAGTCGGGACAATCATACTTTAAAGGAGGGAGTAATGCAAAATGCTATGTATGCTTGAACATGATGCATGCACGATCCGTACGTCCTCACAAACCTAGAAAAATTTAAAGGCTAGCGAAATATACAGTGGCATACATACGCTCTCTCATACACGGTAGCTAGTTGATCTACAACGATACGTTGTTAGTGTACCTGCAGAAAATTTCATTTCAGCCCAATAATTTCCCAAAAAGGCATGTAAACTAAATACTTTCATACATACATCCCCAGATGCATATACTCTAGTATCACAGCTACCTGTCAGAGATACCCACATTTAAGTACTCTCATAGATACATGATCGAACATGTAAGTATGCGGGCAACCACAACTACTCTCCCCTAGACCGACGGTTGGACGGTCATGCTCTCACAACTCCCACTTACCAGAGCATAGAGGTATTTGATCCAAACATTACCACCCAAGCGGATGGCATCCATACAATAACACGTCGTATGGACGACGAAACAGAAACAAGCAGGAACCCCCAAGTTAGTACTTAATAAGCCACCTAAGAGTCCTTATTTAGGAATAAGGGATACGACCACTGGCAATACTTAGTATTTAATTTAAGATTTTTGCAAATACTTTTGTTTTAAATACACAAATGACATGTTTAGTGTCGAATCTTGCTCTGATGCCAGCTGTAATAGAACCGACCAAATCATAAGAACGTAAGTACAAAAACAATCACCGAAGCGATCAAATTCCTGTACTTAAGCTCCCATAATCCCGGTAGTCCAGAAATCACGAAGGATTTCAACCAACTCTCGACATACAACCAAGACCGTAGTGATTCAACACAACACATCATTCGTTACAACATTTCATAAGTAGCATTCGGATTACATCCATCAGAGTTCAAATATAAAATATTACAGACCAAATTCAAACATGCGGAAGCAACATAGTTTAGTACATAACTTCATAGTTCCAAATACATTGCCAGATCTAAGTCATGTCCCACAAAAGCATCATTAGGTACGAGAACTAGTAGAGACCATGCCCAAAGGTCTAGTCTTCATCCCCAGCCGGGAGAAGGCAGTACTTGCAGCAACCAAAGTAGAACTGGTCATCTGCAATAGGTGGGAGATAAACCCTGAGTACGAGAAGGTACTCAGCTAGACTTACCCGACAAAACCAGAAATAAAAGACACCAAGGATCATGCAAGGCCTATGAGGTGGGCTAGCTTGACACAGTTGCATAAAAGAGCTTATGAATATAGTGACCAATTTAAACTTAGCATCAAGCTTATCATCATTTACCTATCCACTAGGTTAGCACCTATACTAGAGCACTCACTTATTAGGAGCAAACAATATTAACCATAGCAGGTATAATAAGGCTGTCATCATCTTATCATCCTTTCTAAACCATTATGTTATTTAGTGCATCTATATTGGAGATAAGCCCGTCAAGTTCTCACTAACCGGGAGAGACGGCGACTCGAATCGAATTACAACTCAGCTGAGGGGGTATTCCTAACTCTCACCCTGGCATACTTAGCAAGGGTAGCCGTGGGTCACCTTTGGAACAACTCAGGAACCAAATTCGAGGGTTCGATCAACCGCCAAGACTCTCTCGGGGATTACCCTTCCGCCAGACGATCGGGACTTTTAAATCACCGCCCTTGGACTCACGCCTCGGCTCCTTCCGAGGTGCACTTTATACTTATCGACTCCCGGCCGAGGTGAGCTACTCGGCTTCATGGTCGGTCATCGGACACTGCCAACTAAGAGAGAGGCATGCGTTCAACATGAACAGAAAGGCTCCAAGATTCAGTCCTTAATCGACACAGACGGAGTCACTGTAAACCGGCAAGCCTCCGTCCGGTCTTCATTTCAAATTAAGACTGGTTCTTTTCCACGATAGCAAATATAGCCAACCGTGCCATATGTATCTTCCTATATCTCACAGGTGATAGAAAATCACCTGACTTCTACCATGTTTAAGCAGGGCTAAGCACTACACGAGCCTGAGCTACATAGGATTCAGGGTATCAATATCTGGACAAGGATTGGATAACCAATGCAGCAAGTGTTTGCATCCAACACCTAAACTTAATGCAACAATATATATATGTATCAATAATACTATAACTGCATTTCGAAAATTAGGAGGCTTAATATGCTCCGGGGCTTGCCTTTCACAAAGTTGCACGGACGGTGATCCGGGCACTCAACGGTGACCTCATCTGGCACTTCTTCTGAAGGCTGCACCTCCTGAACTTCTGGTGTCGGCTGCTGCTGCTCACTCGGTTCCTCGAATTCCAGCAGGGTCACTCCTTCCGGTACACCTATTGCATGCCGATGCACAAGATAAGTATCATGGATGCATAAGGAATGACATGATGCTCATGATGACTGAATCACAGTAAGTGTTTAACGAAAACATTACTGGACACTCGTTTACCGATTAAGAATAGCTCTATTCAAATCATTTTAAAATAGGTATCTAACTTAACTTGAAGAACAAGATCAACTTACCTAACTTGCATAGCCTAAGATAAAGATACTCATCCTCAGTTAAAGGCCTAACACCTAGGAACATTACCCCAACTTAGAAATAGTAAAGGCATACTTTAAACAACAGTTAAAGTTTAATATGCACACGGGTAGTTCCTTAATTCAACCACAACAAGAGTTCTATAAATCCAAATGACTTGCATGAGGATATCTGGAAAGCTTATGAAATTCTCTACAAATCATTTGTAAACATCAAAGCATGATTCTTACGTTAACCCAATCGAATTCCAGTAAACCTAGAATCTGTCCAGAAATGCCAGGGTTACTAAATTAATTATTTAATGATGATGCAAAAGCATAATTGGACCAAACCAAGTTTACCAACATGTTTTGCATACCAAAGAAACATCAGAAAGTCTAGTGCCAACTTCTAAACAATTTATTTAATGCCCTTTTCTAATTTCTTTAGTTAATTAGGTGATTAAAGCAATATATAGTAAAACTGTTCAGAAAAATCTACAAAAATTACAGTAGCTATCTCATGCTTCACATAGACTACTATAGAAATTTCAAAGCCATTGGGCAAGCAGAACTTGCTGTATCCAAAATAACAGGTAGCATGTCTATTTTTAGCATAATTAGGAAACCCTATTGAAAAGTGTCAAACAACAGATTTCTAATTTTTCCTAGCATCAACCTAGCATAAGAACATTACTCACCAATTTTTACCCTAACTGGATCTATAGAAAAATTATGAAAATTCACACAAGATCCATCCATGCAAACAAGATAATTTTCTATCTCCTACAAACAGTGCCCAAAATTTATGAAAATTTAACTACAAGCTATTCATGATATGAGTAGTACACCATAAAAATTTCATGTCATTTGGAGCTACCTAGTAAAAGATATAATTACCCCTATTTCTTGCATGATTAAAAGAGATAAATAGAAACTCTCATTTTCATAACAGAACATGACATATATTATATTTTTAATATAAACTAGACATTATATAAACATGACATATAACAGAACTAGACAGCGAGACAGACAGGGGAACGGAGGAAGACGACGGCGTAGCTCGTCACCGATGGCTTCTCCGGCGAGGTCAGTGGTGCAACGGTGCTCGCCGCATCAAAGTGCATCTAGCGGTGACATCAGTTTTGGCTATCACCGCAGCAAGAGGGGGTGGCGACGGTCACGGTGGCGCGCGGCCACGGCATGGCCGGCTCCGGCGAGGCTACGGCGTCACGGCCCTAGTGGCTCACTCAACGAGCTTCAGCGTCACACACAGAAGCTAGCGCAAGGGAGAGAAGGGGTGATAAGGGGCTCGAGCAGCATGGCCATGTGCGAGCTCGGTCGGCGGCGGTCATGGTGACCCGGTGGAGCCGCGCTCACGGGGAGGTCTACCTGAGGCGAAAATGGAGTGGCAGTGGGGTCGCAGACGTAGAGAAGTGCACAGCGGGGCTGTGGCTTGGATGAATCGGTTAATGGCGCTCGGTGTTGGTGGATTTGGCTCGGTGGTGTCCCGGTCGCCGTGCTCGCGGAGGAAGGGGACGGTAGTGAGGGAAATGGCGAGACGCAGAGAGAGTGGCGAGGAGTTGGCCTTCTTCTGGAGCTCGGACGCGCGACGTGGAGCCTTCGGCAGAGCCTGCGCGCCACGCGGCGAGCAGCTCCTGAGCCGGTCGGCCACGGCGAGTTCTGTCCGATTTCTGAAACGGCCGAATCGACGCCCGATGACACGACTGACAGCGTACTTTTGGTGATCTATAACTCCCAAACGGTGGCGATCTGGTTCATGGTGTAGTTCACAAAATTGAAGATCCAAGTGAGTACAACAACTTTGTTAATTGGAGCTTGGACTAATTCGGTTTGGATTGGGAGATACAAGCCTCCAAACAGTGATACTCGAAACTAAAAATCGCCAAAAAGACTTAGAAGAATTCTAAGTGTGAATTCAGCATGGAAATATGACTTGTGGGCCATGTTTGAGGCTGTTCCACACATTTTCATGAGTTGATCATAAAACAACTTTTGTTCCTTGATAAATTAGCTACAACTTTGGTAAAGAGTACACAGCCATGCAAAGTCTCTAAGTTGGTCTTTTGAATCAGTCAAACAGTGGCACTCTAAGGGTCAATTCAAGTCAAACCTCTCCAAAAGGGCAATTTGGTCATTTTGGTCCACATGAACAGTGTCCAAACAATTACCCTAAGTGTAGTTAAGGTGTATTAGACCATAATCAACCACTTTACACAAGTGCTATACCCATGTCAAATGATCACATGTGATGAAACAACAAAACAAGCAATTCACCCAAATGTTGCAATGCAATGTTTCACATGTTTCATGACTTTGTTGTCATTTTATAATTGCCACATTACTACCATATTGCCATGTTTCAAAGTATGAGAATTTCATGTTACATTCACATGTTGCACTACTACCATTCTAAGCAATCAAGCATGAAACACATACAATTTAAAATGTTGCATATGCATGTTTTAGTAACAATGACATGCTGAGATAGATGATGCACATGTTTATGAAATGAAATGCAATTAGTGGAAGGCAAACACCTAGGGTGTTACAGCAGGAGCCCAACTGAGCCCCCCTCTCCTTGCCCCACCGGCCCACTCCCTTGGCCTTGGCCATGCTTCTCTCAGGCCCAAAGCGCGCCGCACGCCCCTCTGGAACCCTAGGCAGAGCGCGCCGCTACCCCGCTCCCACGCCGCGGCCGCTCGCCCGCTGTGAGTTTGCGTGCGCGCAATGCCAAGCCCCGCGCCCTCGGCTCACTCCGCACCCCCGCTCGATGCGCGCCGCATGGGCGGGGACCACGGACCCCGAGAATCACCGCCGTCCGTGACCCCTGGCTTCCCTAGCCCTTGAGCATAAATAGCCCGAGCCGCCACTGTCCCCTTCTTAATCCCCCAGTGCGCCGCCGCTCTCCACAACCGTCGCCACGCCCACGCCGAGTCACCACGGCCACGACCTCGCTCTCCACCGGAGCCATGCACCACTGCTTCAAGCTCGCCGCGGAGGCACTCAACGCGACGCACCGCGCCACCGACGCTGGGCTCCCATCGTCCTCGCTGTCGGTGGCCCCTCGCCGGTCCACTCTGTCGCTAGGACTGCTCCACCGCATCGAGCGTCTCTTCATCCGTAAGCACCTCCAGCCGAGCCATGTCCAGCATGCCCTGCCAAGCCTCGCCTTCAGCCACCGATGACAGCCGCAGCCGCTCCGTCGACCATCACCGGCCACTGGCTCTCCTCCACCATGATGCCGAGCCAAGAACTGGTGACCAGGGTCACCATGTCCGGCTATAGCAGCACTAGCCGCGAGCTCCATCCTCGGCTGCCATGGTCACCACCTCGCTGAGCACCTCTTCATCCCCGTCGGGAGGCACGCCCCTGCGCGTGCTCCAAGCCTCCGGACAGCAGCAGCAGCCCTTCCTCGCTATGCACCACCGACCACTTCGCTGATGGACCGCAACATCTTCCCAGGGTCGATCGTCATCATCTTCTATGACCGGCCTTCGAGCCATGTAACTCTATGTGCAGGGAAGAAGCCGGCCCCTTGCGGCGTCTTTCGCGAACCATGGCTGAGCTCTGTCCAACAGCCGCCACCTCTTCGGCAATCTATATCCTTCCCACTTTTGTGAACGTGTGTCTATCTTTCATTTGCACATGACCATCATCTATGTATCATCTATCTATCCGTGATTAGTAAATGCCTGTGCTGACCATCGCCGCCGGTCTACTCCTTTGTTTCTATTTCCCTTCATGACGATCTATCTATTACGCGTGTCTATCTCTTGTACCTCGAATTCTTTTCCCAAGTGCTTCGATTAGGTGCTACATCTTCGTCGCCTGATCACCCGGATGAGCCGAAGCCGTTGGACGACCACAGGTGCGACCAACTACAAGCTCCACCAAGATCACGATGCCGAGCAACGCGGGTCACGTTCTTCCACTTCGACAAACCTCGGTGAGCCACCACCGTGCCCCTCTTTCCAACCCCGATTTTGCTTACCGGCCATGGCGTTCCAACAATGGAACGCGTAGACCGAGGCCACCTCTGGCCTTTGGACACACAAGCACACACACACGTGACTAACCCAAGCCAAATCGAACCACCGGAGTTCCAAGAACGCCGGTGTGGTTGCCGACCACCATTGAAGCTTTCTCTAAAGCCATGTCTCGTCCACCGTGAACCACGCCCGAATGAGTCAAGCCTTGATCACCGTCTCTGACATTGCGACGGAGCTCTACCGCTCCTAGACACGCCCGCACTCACTAGCATGAGACCGGACATAGCCAAATGGATCCACGGCATAGGAAACATCGGAAAGGACTTGTCGCCTGTAAAACCCGTCGTGGCCAAGCCATGCCACGGCGAAGAGTTACCATGACCTCATCATGAGCCCCAAAGCCATAATTGGACCACGTGGTATTGATCGCCGCATCATAGACTACAGGATTCCCTTTTTGCTTGCCCTGACAGTTGCGTGGAACCCTGTGCCCATGTTTCACCACTATTTTGGCTACCTCGAGTTACGAGAACATGCCGTCGAGATCTACCGGGACCCACACTGGCATACACTGCATGACCTAGCACCGTGCCATCATTGTATTGAGTTCGTTCCCAACATTTCGGCTGCCTCATTAAACGAGGGTGAGCCGTTGAGAAACCGTGTGATCCCTAGCATCGTACCGATGACAAGTGGAGTCTTTTCGACGTTCCGATCACCTTACCTTTTAAGTGCATGCCGTTGAGGAGATATCATGACCCCATCTACTGCGAGCCGTAACCTCTGGACCATGAACCCTAGTCGTATGTCTTATCGAGACCATGGAAAGCCCCATCTCGCACCTTTCCGTATACGCAAATCTACCTTGTTGGGCCCTATTCTAACGACCTATCTGTCCATGACTGTCTTATAGGATCTATCCATCACCCAACTATGGAATGTGCTACTCCACCATTTTTGTCGGGTTGTTTGGTCGTGTCTTATCGCTGTGTTGTTGCCTGTGTGCCAAGCTTTCGAGCCGACTGAGGGATCGTACCTCATTCGGACGTTACGATCACGGGATTTGTCTCGCCATGGCCGTGATGCCGAGTGTAACTCGACCCCTCGCTCTTTAGTCAACTTCATAATACTACGAGTGTTAACTCCTACCTTCGGCCCTAGGACATGGTCGTGATGGATTCGATATCGATATTGATATCGATGCGGATATCACCTGCTCACATCGAGCCTTTCATGACCTATCCTGTGGGAGATGACCTGGGAGATAACAATCATGGAACGATGGATGCCAACACATGTTGGTATAGCTTGTGGCCGTGAGTCCGCCTCACCATGATCATGGAGCTATGCCTCTCTCTTTCATTTGCTTCTTCATGCTCAAGCCCTTGTGTGTTTGTACCCCGTTCGGCCATCGCATTTCTTCAATTCTCGCGGTGACCACCACACCATTATGAATCACAGAGATGACTTAGTGCCAGTGCACCTAGGTCGGGTACCCTATGAGTGGTTTGCGCACTTGTATTCTTTAGTGAGTCGCTCCTTCCGATGCCTTGTCTTCTATCGTGGCATGTGTGTTGGAAGGAGCAGACCTCCGTTCTTTGCTGTTATTGCCCTATTAGCCCGCTCTATTCGATCCCACCTTGTCCATGGCGATTGGATCAAAGACCGGACTATCTCTTTTTAGTTAGCGAAGCTATAGTCTATGTCGTACCTCAGACACGTGCGTGTCGACCCGATCGGCCGTCTAAAACCATCTTTCCCGAAGATGTGTTTGAGAACATGACATGGATGTGCCTAGCTAACCCCCGCTTCTTTTGTTTTGCTGAGCAACTCTCTTCTCGACTCCCAACGTTATTATGTCGTGTGGATCGAGAGAACCCATTGATGTCCAATCTCTTTGCGCTACCGCTTTCTACCATAGCGGACGAGCCGAAGTACATTGGAGCCAAGTCACAATAGTGTTATTCGTTCTTGTCTGCTTCTTGTATCCAATAGTGACTTACGGGATAAGACTATAAGAGCTGAACCCCGTTGTTCTTCCTTCATTGGGCCCGTCCCCCGATTCCCGTCCTTTCCATGACGCCCGGATCGAAGGTCATGAGCCGTGGTGTTGCTATGGATAAGCTTTGGCTTAAACCATCTATCCTAAAGCCATACTGGCTTGGCCATGACTTAAGCTTATGCTTAGCAAACCACCACTTGTGATTCTTTGGCCCAAGGAAATCGGACAACCGCCGAGAGGGCTAAGCCGTGTATCTCTTATTGCCTCGCTGGTGTTATTGGATTTTCCTGCGTCTTGTCATCTTTTCGAGTGTTGAGTGCTCTCTTGCCTTGTGTGTCGCTTCGTGGAGTAGCTGATGATCGGACCAAGAGAACGTGGACGACGACAAGGACTGCGGAATGGAGTCAACATAGGAGGAGGTGACCCCGCTAATGGAACACCAATGAATGGAGAATTGTACCACTACTACCTCTACATCGCAGGTGTCATGGCAGCACCCTCTTTTAGAGAATCCTATTAGACATTGCATAATATCTAGAACTGCTAGTGCTTTTATTTAACCATTTGCTAATATATTGATGCATGCTACTACCTGAGCCATTATCACCCTGATGCAACCCACTCTACCATGTCACCCTGCTTTGCGCATTCGCTCACTTATATATGCTGACTTGCCTACTTGCTTGCATATTACACCACTATACTTATTATTAACTCCACTTCGCATTATATCGGGGATGTGATGCTGGTGGTGAACCCCTGGGAATGGTTTGGCTTGGGAAGCCGAACTCGGTGGTGTATGAGCGTGCTGCGTGTGTGCCTTGGGTGCGTGGAGAGTGAGGGTTGTGTCGACTGAGCTGGAATAATGATGAGCCTGGGGCGAGTCTTGCCATGTGGTGCTACCTGGGCACTTGGATATGGAATACCTGTGGCGGGTAAATGGTAATTGGAGGTGGCCTTGGGTGTGAACCTATGATGGGAGGAGCCTAGGGTGGAGGTGCTGTGGTGGCACGTAAAATGGAAACCCTGATGAAGACATTCTGGCTTGGTCAATCCCTAAGGACTTACTAGTACTCAGACTCACCGGGAATCCTTTACATCCCACTCGCCCTATATGGTGCGGGACGGTCGGACTACTTGGTAGAGAGATGCCACTACTGCTAGGCGAACATGTGCAAGGAGGTACGGGGCACACGGTTTTTCCCCCACACCCTTCCGAGACTTCAGGAGGCCTTGTGGACCCGTCTCTTGACATCCGGAGGGCCCTGGCTCTATCTACGACTCACAGTATCAGCCATCCCAGACTAGACTTAGGATGTTCTAGGGCTGAGAGGTAGGGTGGCATCGTTCTAGGCTAGCAAGCGACCGGAATTCTGCCTAGGAGATTCTAGACTCCAAGGATGGCTAATCTTGTGGGCATGTAAAACCTCTGCAGAGTGTATGGTTGATCGATCGATACATATGCCGACTTGTCGGCTATGGACCTTTCCTGGGTTTTGCTTAAAGTAGATAGGAGATGAGTCCATCTTTCCTCCCTCCAGGGTTTGGGGTATTACCCGGTCGTGAGCCTTGGGGCTTCCGGCCGTTGAGACAAGTGCCGAGAGGGAGTCGGCCTGTCGACCTGAGTGTGTAAGATGAGATGTGGTGATGGTGGAGATGGATGGGCTAGTGGATGGATATGGATGGATGTGGGTGTGGGTGGATGGGAATGTGTCAAAACTAGATATCTTTAATATATTATTGTTTGTTTACTTCTCATGCGGTAAGGATGCAAACCATAGCCAAATATTAGGATCGCCAGATCCCTTGTTTTTCTTTTAGCTAAAGCTCATCGGTGCTGACCATGGCCTGCACACATCTAGCGGTGTGCAGATTTCCTACTTCTCAGAGGCGTTACCTTTAGAAGGATTAGGAGGTCTCATACCTATGCTCAAGTTTGGTTCGAAGATGGAATCTACGCAGCACTACGCCAACTCTGATGATGCCCGTGAAGGAGGAGCCTTCACTCGATAGACTTCCGCTAGATTAACTCTGTAATAGCTGTGCTCCTCAGTGATGTAATACCTTTTATCTTGTAATCTTATGATGTATGACTGTGATATCGACTGATATAAGATAATATGATGGAATCGACTATTGGTTTCATCATATTATAATTCATTCTGTGGATTTTCCCTTCACGGAAAAATTGAGGATGTTTCAGTTGGTATCAGAGCCACACTTGACCCTAGGATGAGACCTTTAGTACCAAACACTAGTGTAGAAGCCAAACACTCTATCTGTAGTGGAGTCATAGCTACTAACACTTGATTCCCCGTCTTTACCTTGAATTCTACCACTAACTGACTGTCCCCGCCTTGACAAAGTTGACCACTAGGAAATGATTCCCTCGTCATTGCCCCCGCAAGATCGATAGATGTGTGAGACTCAAAGGCTTAGGAGTCGCCTTAAGTCAACACTATGCATACAGGAGTTGTAATGCTGCTTGAGTGCCTAGATCTTTTTGCTTCTTATGCTTCTTGTGTTTATATTGCTTGAGTGAAGACTATAAAAGTATTTTATCTACGTGTGACTCCAGGCAAAAATCAAGGCCGTAATATGACTAGACAAGTGATTTTGACCACCGGTTGGACAAATTAAGCCGAAACGTCATATCTTTACTCATCCATTTCAAAATCGACTTCAATTTTCAACTAGGCATGTTCAAAATGCTCTCTCTCATCTGTTGAAAACTTCTCCCGTTGAAACAGCAACTCCATCTTAAATGAAAACTGTTTTAAAACCCTCCAAAACTACCAAAAGAAAGTGATTTCGACTCTTTTCCAAACCTACCTTAAATTTCAAAAGCTTTACGGAAAGCAAATCGAGAACCAACCATGTTTCAAAAGGTGTGGAGAACTCATTTTCGAAAGACAAAAGTTTTGTTTTAAACCATACCTTTAAAAAGCTTGTATTTATTTGATTCCAAAACAAAGATCTTGACTCTATTCTTAATTTAAGAAGTTCATACAAATAAACCCTACCATTAAATCAAACAACAGATGAATTACTAAATAAAATATTTATAAAAGCGTTACTTTTCAAAAGGAGAAAACAATTTCAAACTATTCTCGAAACCTTTGAGATTAAAAAAAAGGAGTACAACCTATTTTAAAGCACTTTTATATTGTTTTCAAAATCGTTAGGGTTGTATCCTTCTTGCTTACGAAATCTATGAAACAAATGATTTGGAACAATGTATCAAAAGTCTTCACCGCTAATTTAAAACCCGCTTTTTCGGGTTGTTACTGTGAAAAAAAGCTCGTTAGGGTGGACTGTAACAACCCGAATTTTTTTGGAAACCAAAAATACGAGCTTTCAAAAAAATTTCTTGCAATTTAGTGAAACATGTAACTGCTAGGTCAAACACGAGTCCAACTCGCTAACAAGACGTTGCATACATGTAGATGGTTTGTAGGTGATTGCCGGAGTTTTCGAGTTGTCCTGTGTTTGAGCCTCATTTTTGTTGGAGAGCACAACCCATAGCAACCTCCTTGTGATCCTCGTGGGATTATTTCGAGTCTTTCGTGAATCTCTCTCTATAATCCCGAACTCCACTAGAACCCGAACTTGCCATTTATAATTGTGCCAACCATTGGACCGGAGTCCCTAAACCCTAAGACCCCTAGTAGACCACCACGATGAGTAAGCATGTTGTTAATAAATGTTGGTACACACATATAAGACCTAGGAGTAGGAGAACAAAGGAAAAGACCCTCTTCTCTAGTCGCTAGTGGAAATCATCTTGAGCCCCCTCTTGGAGCTCACATCTCAAGTGCCATCAATACCCCTTTCTTGAAATTCCTATTCAAACTCCATGCAGATCTCCCCGAATTTCCCCCCAAATTCTTCCTTCGAGTCTTTCCGAATATCCCCTGAAAAATTCCCATCCGAACACTCGTGGAAATTTTGTCTTGAGTTCATATGAATCTCTTAGAATGATTCCTCGAACACCGCTTTATATTTCACCTTGGAAATCCCTCTCAAGATGTGGTGAATTCTTATCAAATCCAAATTCAAAACCATTTAAACATAAATTGGAAAATCTATTCCCTTCTCTCTTCTCTCCCCTCATGCCTTGGCCCGGCCCAGCACTCCCTCTCTTCCCCTTCTTTCTCTTTTCCTGCACCAGCCCAGCAAGCTGTAGGAGCCCAACCGAGCCCCCCCTCTCCTTGCCCCACTGGCCCACTCCCTTGGCCTTGGCCATGCTTCTCTCAGGCCCAAAGCGCACTGCACGCCCCTCCGGAACCCTAAGCAGAGCGCGCCGCGACCCCGCTCCCACGCCGCCTCCGCTCGCCCACTACGAGCTTACGTGCACGCAATGCCAAGCCCCGCGCCCTCGGCTCACTCCGCACCCCTACTCAATGCGCGCCACGTGGGCGGGGAGCGCGGACCCCGAGAATCACCACGCATCCGCGACCCCTGGCTGCCCTAGCCCGCGAGCATAAATAGCCCGAGCCGCCACCGTCCCCTTCTTCCTCCCCCAGTGCGCTGCCGCTCTCCACAACCGTCGCCACACCCACACCGAGTCGCCACGGCCATGACCTCGCTCTCCACCGAAGCCACGCACCACTGCTTCGAGCTCGACGTGGAGGCACTCAACGCGACACACCACGCCGCCAACACCGGGCTCCGTCGTCCTCGCTGCCGGTGGCCCCTCACCGGTCCACTCCGCCGCCGGGACCAAACTTGATTTCAGTACCGCTTATCACCTCTAATATTGTATCAGATCTATATGCTGAGCATATCCTCAGACTGCATGGAGCTCCCTCTAATATTGTATCTGATCATGGTCCTCAGTTTATGTCCCGATTCTGGGAAGCTCTACACAAGTCCATCGGAACCAAACTTGATTTTAGTACCGCTTATCACCCATAGACAGATGGACAGACTGAACGAGTAAATCAGATCTTAGAAGACATGCTCCGCGCTAGTGTACTGAATTATGGCTCTGATTGGGAGAAATGCCTACCCTATGCAGAGTTCTCTTACAACAACAGTTACTAAGCTAGCATCAAGATGTCGCCGTTTGAAGCTCTGTTTGGCAGACCTTGTAAGACACCTTTGATGTGGTCTCAACCGGGAGAAAGGTCGTTCTTTGATTCCGCTAAGATTCAAGATGCCGAAGAAGGAGTTGCTCAAGTAAAGGAGAATTTGAGAATTGCTCAAAGTCGATACAAGAGCTATGCTGATAGAAGAAGAAGAGAACTTGAGTACAATGTGGGAGATTTCATCTATCTCAAGGTATCCCCGCTACGTGGAACTGTCAGATTCCATGTGAAAGGAAAGCTTGCCCCTAGATTTGTTGGCCCATACAAGATTTGCAAGAGGATTGGAAAACTCACTTACAAACTTGAGCTACCTGAGGAATTGGCGAGTGTACATCCCGTATTCCATGTCTCACAGCTACGTAAGTGTTTGAGAGTGCCCGATGAAGTAGTTCCAACTGATACACTTGACATTCAAGACACTCTTGAGTACAAAGAACATCCTATCCAAATTCTGGGTAGAGACACCAAAGAAACCCGAAGCAAAACTATTCCTATGTGCAAGGTCCAATGGAGCAATCACACTGAGAGAGAAGCAACATGGGAGAAAGAGTCTGACCTCCGGCTACAATATCCTTATCTCTTCGAAGGGTATGTTACGCTTTAATCTTGGGGACGAGATTCTGTTAAGGGGGTAGTGATGAGTACAGGCCCGATCTTCCGAGAGGTAGCCGGTAAGTTCGATTTGTGGAGATCTCGACGTTGGCGATCCGGCTTCAAATCAGACACGATTCGAACCCTGCAACCGTTACACCGCTGCTCCGTTGGTTATCAACCAAGCACAACTTGATTGATCTCGCCAAGAAGGCTTTTCCTGCAAGCGAATCGAAGAGCACAAGCAAGAAGGTAAAACATGCATCTGATATTGCAAATATGAATGACGCGAATATCAATAGAGGGTTCTAGAACTCGGTTCCAAAGGACTAATCGACATAGTGGAGGAGATCAAGAACGGGGGCCCTAGATCACTGTAAAAGGATTTGTCACCACAGTTACAATGAACGATTCAGTTTCTCGATGGAAAACTAAACTCTAAACAAAACCCAATTGTGTAGCAGCAGCGACGGCTGTGTTTATAGTCTAAGACTCGACCTAGGGTTGGGGACGGCCAGGGGTTGGGCGCCCACAACTTGGGCTTAAGGCCCGACACGATACATGGCCAAGTTGGCCCAAATAGGTGATGCAGCACCTTGCCGTGGTCACACAGAATGATCCACGGACCTTCTGGAGCTGGGACCAGATCCAAAACGACGGCGTCGTCGTCCCCTTTCCAACGCATCCAAGAACGGCCCGTTTCGATGTCGTATGAGAAAGTTATGACCGAAACAGTGATGACATGTCTGCTGAATCCGAGGGCGACGTGGCAGCTGAGTTGGGAACGAATAGCAACTTGGGGAAGACCATGGCGTCGGTGTGTCCAGCATGGCGATGTCCTCATCATCCTCCCCTTCTCGAATTGGAGTCGTCCTCGACTCCATCTTGGCGATGTCCTCATCATTTCCCCCCTTCTTCCTCTTCTCCCTCTTCTCTCTAGGTTTGGGTGCGTAGTGGATGGCCACCGAGGTGGCGGCGGGCAACGGGACGAGCGCTAGGGCTCCGAGGACCGTGGCCTTTATAGCCGAGCTCGGCCATGGAGCTCGGTGATCGGCGGACATGGATCATGGGCAATCGCGGCGCTTGCTTGCATCCTACGGTCACGAGGGGTTGCGTGGGCGCGGCGCCAAGGGGGAGACAGGTCCATGCCCCGGGCATGACCCCCTGGCCTGCCCTGCCACCGTTGTCAGCGTTCTGTTGGAGGTGGGATTCGGCGTGGGCGTGGAGAAGATGCACAGTAGCGCTGACAGGCGGGGTTCGTTGGCAGCGGCTGCGGGCGAAGCTGATAAGCGCGCGGGTGGGCAGCGCGCGGCTGACGCGCGGGGCCAATGTGGCAGCGACTGCTGGCGGGGCTGACGGGTGCACAGGCGTGAGCGGCCTACTAGGCCGGCTTGCTGGGCCGCATGCGCGCGCGCTGAGGCTGGCTGGCTGGCGCGGGCCGAGCAAGTTGGGCCGACCAGCTGACTGGGAGGCCTTCTTCTCTTCTTCCTTTTCTATTTTTCATTTCTTTTCCATTTGTTTGAATTCAAATTTGGTTTGAAATTTGATTTCACAACTGAGGTGACTTATTCATTGGAGTTTAGGGAATTTTGTTTAATAATAACTTTATGATTTATTATTTTAATGGAATTGTCAATCATGGCATAAAGCAAATGAAAACCCAAATCATAATTTAAGTTAACATTGTATGCAACATGTTATTTGTTGGAAATTTAATAATCATAATTAATCAAATGATATGCCATGCTTATGTGTTGACTTAGATTGGGTTACTTCTAATGCAACTCTTAGGGTTGGCTCCTACAATGTCACTCATCATCACATGGGAGTTTTAAGAAAAAATTTTGTAGTTGTTATTTTTGGTGTGTGGATTTCTGGGTTGTTACAGTCCTACCCCCTTAACAGAATCTCGTCCCCGAGATTAAAGCATAACGTACTCTTCAAAGAGGTAAGGATATCATAGCCGGAGGTCAGACTCTTTCTCCCATGTTGCTTCTCTTTCAGTATGATTACTCCATTGGATCTTGCACATAGGAATAGTCTTGCTTCGGGTTTCTTTGGTATCTCTGTCCAGAATTCTGATAGGATGTTCTCTATACTCCAGTGTATCTTGAATGTCAAGTGTATCAGTCGGGATTACTTCGTCGGGCACTCTCAAGCATTTGCGTAGCTGTGAGACATGGAATACGGGATGTACACCCGCCAATTCCTTAGGTAGCTCAAGTTTGTAGGCGAGCTTTTCAATCCTTTTGCAAATCTTGTACGGGCCAACAAATCTAGGGGCAAGCTTTCCTTTCACATGGAATCTGACAGTCCCACGTAGCAGGGATACCTTGAGATAAACGAAGTCTCCCACATTAAACTCAAGTTCTCTTCTTCTTTTGTCAGCATAGCTCTTGTATCGACTTTGAGCAATTCTCAAATTCTCTCTTACTTGAGCAACTCCTTCTTCGGCATCTTGAATCTTAGTGGAATCAAAGAATGATCTTTCACCCGGTTGAGACCACATCAAAGGTGTCTTACAAGGTCTGCCATACAGGGATTCAAACGGCGACATCTTGATACTAGCTTGGTAGCTGTTATTATAAGAGAACTCTGCATAGGGTAAGCATTTCTCCCAATCAGATCCATAATTCAGCGCACTAGCACGAAGCATGTCTTCTAAGATCTGATTTACTCGTTCTGTCTGTCCATCTGTCTGTGGGTGGTAAGCGATACTGAAATCAAGTTTAGTTCCAATAGACTTGTGCAGAGCTTCCCAGAATCGGGACACAAACTGAGGACCACGATCAGATACAATACTAGAGGGAGCTCCGTGCAGTCTGAGAATATGCTCAATATATAGATCTGCTAATTTTTCTACGTTGGTCTTGGTCTTCACTGGTACAAAGTGAGCAATCTTGGTCAAACGATCAACTATCACCCAGATGGAATCATTGTCTTTCTGTGAATGGGGCAATCCAATTATGAAATCCATGGATATACTCTCCCATTTCCACTCGGGAACGTCAAGAGGCTTTAGCAATCCTGCAGGCCTTTGATGTTCAGCCTTGACTCTATTACAGGTGTCACACCGTGCCACATGTCCTGCAATGTCTATCTTCATGCCTTTCCACCAAAAGTGTTTCTTCAAGTCTTGATACATCTTTGAATTTCCAGGGTGAATACAGTACTTAGAATCATGGGCTTCTGACAGAATTTCCTCTCGTAGGGCTGGATCAGAAGGTACACAGATTCTATCCTTGAACCAAATGGTTCCTTGTTCATCTTCATGGTGGTTGGTCTTGTAGCCTAGTTTCATCAGACCACGGAGATATTCAATCTCCTCACAATTTTTCTGAGCTTGACAGATGCGATCTGTGAGATCATACTGTATGCGGAGCTCATTCAACAAGCCATGTGGTAGTATCTCAAGTTGGAAATCATCGATCTCTTCCTTGAGCTCAGGTGGTACAGATTCAGTGATCAAGGTGTGACAGTAACTCTTGCGACTGAGAGCATCTGCGACTACATTAGCTTTTCCTGGATGATAGTGAATTTCCAGATCATAGTCCTTGATCAACTCTAGCCATCGGCGTTGCCTCATATTTAGATCTTCTTGAGTGAAAAAGTACTTCAAGCTCTTGTGATCGGTATAGATATCACACTTGTTACCTATCAAGTAGTGCCTCCAGATCTTCAAGGCATGCACAACTGCTGCTAACTCAAGATCATGAGTAGGGTAACGGTTCTCATGTTCTTTCAACTGTCGGGAAGCATAAGCTCTCACCCTTCCATCTTGCATCAATACACAACCAAGTCCTTGACGGGATGCATCACAATAGACCACGAAATCTTTGCTGATATCTGGCAATGCCAACATAGGAGTGGTGGTAAGCTTCCGTTTCAATTCCTGGAAGCTTTGTTCGCACTCGGGCGTCCATTCAAACTCCTTGGTCTTCTTTAGAAGGTTGGTCATCAGACGGGCTAACTTGGAAAAGTTCTCGATGAATCGGCGATAATATCCAGCCAATCCCAAGAAACTTCTGACTTCTGTCACATTATGGGGTTGTTCCCATTCTTTCACAGCCTCAATCTTAGCTGGGTCAACTGCAACACCTTCAGCTGATAATACATGGCCTAGGAAAGCAACTTCCTGTAGCCAAAACTCACATTTACTGAACTTTGCATAGAGCTGATGTTGGGCTAGTTTCTCAAGTACAGTTCTCAGATGATGTTCGTGTTCTTCAGTGGTGGATGAATAGACAAGGATGTCATCAATGAATACTACCACGAACTTATCTAGATCATCCATGAAAACCTTATTCATCATGTTCATGAAGTATGCAGGTGCATTCGTGAGTCCAAAGGATACCACAGTGAACTCAAACTGTCCATACCTAGTCACGAAAGCTGTCTTCGGTATGTCACTTTCTCGAATCTTCATCTGATGATATCCAGATCTGAGATCAATCTTGGAGAAGTACTTGGCACCTCTAAGCTGATCAAGCAAATCATCAATCCTCAGTAGGGGATACTTGTTCTTGATGGTGACTGCGTTCAAGTTCTCGTAATCAATGCACATTCTCATTGAGCCATCCTTCTTCTTAACAAACAGAACAGGGGATCCCCAGGGTGAAGCACTGGGTCTGATATACCCCTTCGAGATGAGCTCATCAAGCTGTTTCTTGAGCTCGGCCAGTTCATCTACTGACATGCGATAGGGTCTCTTGGCAATGGGTCCTGTCCCCGGCAAAAGATCAATGATGAACTCTACATCACGGTCTGGTGGCATACCCGGTAACTCTTCAGGGAATACATCGGGATAGTCTCTGACCACAGGCACATCATGAACTGTCTTTTCCTCTTCTTGTGATTCTGAACTTGATTTAAGGGCACATAGGATAGAGGTGGACTTTCTAGACTAGGGTTCACATCTAATAATTTGGCCTGATGGATGGGTCACTTGGACGTATCTAGGTGAACATGATATGATACCTCGGTGAATGGTTAGCCAATCCATACCTAAGATAACATCTAGGTTTGTGGAAGGTAACAGGGTTAGGTCAGCTTTAAAGGTAAGACCCTCAATGGTAAGACTCACTCCCTTACAGATGTGGGTGCATTTTAGGTCTCCTAAAGGTGAGCTGGTGATGATAGGCTTTTCACGTGGGGTTACAGGTTGATCATGCTCTCGTGCAAACTTGGATGATATGTATGAACAAGTTGCTCCAGAATCAAATAGAACTGATGCAGTATTGCCATTAACTAAAAACATACCGTACACAACATCAGGGGCAGTCTGCGCTTCCTCAGTGTCCAGATGGTTGAGACGTCCACGGGTAGCAGATCCCTTGAACTGAGACTTCTGAGCAGCTGAGTTCTGAGGACATTCAGCGGCTTTGTGAACTGGTTGGCCACAAGCAAAGCAGGTGAAAGGCGCACCGCCTGTAGGGGTTGGCGCGGGTGCCTTCCAGTTTCCAGTGCCTGGTGCGGAGTGGTCCTGTGCTGGGTGTTCATTCGCTGAGCGGGAACGGTTGAAATGATCCTAAGTGTTGCGGTCCTGAGCATAACAGTCCCGGGTGTAACGTTCCTGAGCAGGGCGGGAGTATTTGGCAGTGTAGCCTCCACTTCCCTTACTCGATCTAGGGTTGTCATCCCTGTTGTGGCGTGAGCGTTCCCTGGATGGTGCATCTCTGCGAAACCTCTTGCGATCACGGCCATGGAAGGACTCCTCAGGCTTACGCTTTCTCTCCCTGTACACTTCTCCAGCTTTAGCTCGGTCTTTCTCAATCTGGATGCAGCGATCCACCAGGGCACGCAGTGTGTTACTCTCAATACCACCAAACTTCAGCTTGATGTGTGGGTTAAGTCCCTTGCGGTAATAGTATAGCTTTTCCTTCTCAGAGTTCACAACATAGGAAGGTGCATAGTGCAGAAGGTTGGTGAAACGAGTAGTGTACTCAGTCACCTTATCCTTTCCCATCTTGATGTTGCGGAACTCCTCGGCCTTGGCCTCCATAATACCCTTGGGAATGTGGTACTCAGTGAATGCTTCGGCGAACTCATCCCATGAGATATTGGCAGGGTCCTCATGGGAATCACTGAAACTGTCCCACCAGGCGCGTGCTGCACCTATGAGCTGGTGTGCGGCAGCTCCAACACACTCATCGTCGGTGAAAGTGGTGAGGTCAAGCTTCTTATCCATCTCCTTGAGCCAGTCATCGGCTACAAGTGGGTCAGGATCGGTGCCATCATAGGTAGGTGGCCTTAGCTTCAGGAATCCTTCTAGCTTCCTTTGGAAGTCATTCTGCTGACCTCCCTAGTGACGGTTTGCTCCTTCAACAAGAGCTGCAAGAAGCTGGGTCTGCTGTGCCATCACTTCTGCCAGGTTCGGTGGTGGTGGTGGTGGAATGTTCTCCTCAATAGGTGGCGGGGTATTCTCCAGGTTGAAGGGTATTCCCCCACGTCCATGGCCACGGCCATGGCCACGGTTGTTGCCACCACGGCCCTCGTTGGGTTCGGCTGGTTCGGGGATGGGTGCTCGTCCACGGTTCATTAGGCGAGCAGATCGGCGGTTCGGCATCTGCAACACAGACCATAAGAATTTTAGTGCCTGTGCCATAAGTGCTTATAGTTCAATATAATTACATGATTTTGACGATTTAAGGAAAATCATTATACTATCCAACACTCATTACAAAGAAGCAATAAGATCCATAAGACGCAATAAGATCCAAATCATTCATTACATGGGTTTTATTACATAGCATCATCTCCAGTAGCTACACTTGAAGACGTGTGAGAATCGTACTACGCATAGTGTCTCATAATACATCTCATAAGGGGTACATCATGGGGTACAACTCATGGAAGCTACTGACATATCTCATGACCACGCAGGGTCATCTACTCTAACTCGTACACCGCAGCTGGGATACGACTGTTCTCGATCTCGATCTCCTCGTCAGACTTGTGAAGTCGGGACACGTACTTCAAGGCCTCGGCAAGCTCCTCAGTAGGCTTAGCTCCAGGTAGGGTAGGGCAGGCGTCTAGGTTGAGGCGAGTCGGGGCTAACTCAAACTCCTCCATCCTAGGCCTCGTCTTGCTGCGAATCTCCTTGGGTAGCTGATCCCACATACCCTTCATCTCCCTGAGGCGCTTCTTGTCAGACTTCTACCAAGCCTGCCATGTCCTCTCACACTTGTCCTGTAGGTACTCGGTTTGCCTGAGTGCCTCGATCAGGTGACCCTGGTTGCGAACGGCCTTCTTCCTGAACTCCTCCAGCTCCTGGGTCAGGGTCTTGTTCCAAGATTGGATTTTCAGCATATCAATCCCCTTGGACCTCTCTTGGTCTCCTCTACGGTTGAACTCGGCCTTCTTGTCGTCCAACTCCCTCTGCAACTCCAAGACCTTGCTGTCGAGATAGCAGTTCCTATTGCCTAGGTCGGCTGTTTTGTCCTGTAAGTCAGCGACCTCGGCTCTGTGGACTTCCTCACGACAGTTGAGCTCATCCTGTAGCTTGGCAACTGTCTCGAGCAGACTAGCTCGCTCCAGTGCTCCCTGCGAGTCTCGCTCCTGGCACTCCCACAGAAGAGCCCGGTCCTGACGTCTCTTCTGCTCAAGCTGGGTCACGTACCTGTCCTGCTCTAGTAGGTGAATAGCTGAGATACGAAGGCATCTGTCCTCCTCTGCAAGGATAACTTTGCCAGCTGCAAAACTCTGCTCACTAGGGGTAAGGCTGAGGTCGAGGGCCTAGGGAAGTAGACAAAACTCTATCGTCTTCAGGTACTCATAGTGATCCCTCATCACTCTGCGAAGTGCCTTGTGTGAGACAGCTCACAGTCCCTCCTCAACTGTGTCCTCTATAGTCAACTCGGTGGAAGCTGGGACAGTCGGTAAGGTGGTGCTAGCTGGGAACTCGACTGAGGTGACAACTGGTCCTTCGATTCCTCCTCCCTGAGTTGACTTTCTGGTACAGGTGACCTTGACAAGCTCATCTGGGACTCCTAACATGACGAGAACTCGGCAGAGGGTCTGTGCAAAACCCTCGAGCTCACGTAGGTCAAAGGTAAGCTTGGCGTGGTCTAGAGGTAGCGGTCCTAGAGGCGGCAATTCGACGTTCGTTGCCATCTGCATGTTTTAAGGAACAGGTGTTAGCAGGTCAATCAATAGATAAGCCTTGCATAAAAGTAAATGTAGGGTCGGTATATAACCGAAAGAAGGGTTGTCCACATCCTATTCTATCGTCCATTTCTAAGGGTTTCATCCTATGGTCAAGTATGTCTCTGATACCAACTGAAACAACCCCGATTTCCACGAAGGGAAATCCACAGAGTCAAAGTGTAATAAGACCGTTGTAGATCATATTACCCAAATTCCAGTCGAATATCACATCCATACAACGATAATATTAGAGTACAATAGTGTGGAATTACATAAATTATTACATCGCCGCATTGGCGGAATCAAAAGTAGCATTCATTCAGAACAGCTTGAAGATAAGATCGCCAAACTCGAGCGTAGGAACGAACCCCTCAACCGTCAAACTCCTCGGAGCTATACTCCTCAGCAGAACCTGTGTGCCAAAATTTATCAGTACGATTTGTACTGGCCACTCCCAACCCTATGAGCATTGCTTTATGGAAATCGGATGCAAATTGGTTATAATCAAGAGGAACCTAAAAGGCTAGGGTTTCCTATGCATTAACATACCAAGTATATAATAATAGTTGGTCAAGTTTTAACACCACTCACACACATTCCACCCCATTCCCATTCCAGAGCCAGGTTTTGATCCTAGGATTGATAAACCACCATCTCCACACCATCACCATACCACAGCCATACCATCGCTCAGTCGACAGGCCAACTCCCTCTCGGCACTGTCTCAAGGCCCGTAGCCCCTGGCTACGTCCGAACACTCACTCCTGGGGGAGAATAGAAAGACTCATCTCACTATCTAGTTTAAGCGAAACCCAGGAAAGGTCCATAGCCGACAAGTCGGCATATGTATCGATCGATCAACCATACACTCTGTAGAGGTTTTACATAACCACAAGATCCGCCTTCCTCGCTGACCGTCGTCAACTGGGCTGATTCCGGCCGCTTGCTAGCCTAGGATAATGCCACTCTACCATTCAGCCCTGGTACACCCCAAGTCCGGTCTGGGGTGGCTGAAACTGTGAGTCATGAGCCGGGTCCACAAGGTCTCCATGAAGTCTCGGAAGGGTGTGGGGGAAATCCTCCGCACCCCGTACCTCCTTACACTGTCCGTTAACAACCTAGCAGTAGTGGCAATATCCTACCAAGTAGTCCGACCGTCCCGCACCATATAGGGCAAGTGGTACGTAAGGCTTCCCGGTGAATCTGAGTACTAGTAAGTCCTTAGGGATGACCAAGCCAGAATTTCTTCATCAGGGTTTCCATTTACCGTGCCACCATAGCACCTCCACCCTGGGCTCCTCCCATCACAGGTTCACACCCAGGGCCACCTTATATAACATTTACCCACCACAGGTATCCATTCCAGGGGTGCCCAGGTAGCACCCCACGGCAAGACTTGCCCTAGGCTCGTCGTATACTCCAACTTGGTCGACACAACCCTCACCCTCCACGCACCCAAGTCACACACGCAGCACTCTCCCCATGGCCCAGATAACACCAGTTTCCACCACGCCTCCATATAGTGCAAGCGTAGTAGAAGTAGTAAGCAATGAAATATATTAGCAAGCGTGTGACTAGCCTAACAGCAGGGTGAGCAGGGGTAAGGTTGCATCAAGGTAAAGGCCATCAAGAAAGCATACTACCATGCAAGTCCTACCATAATGTGATCATGACAATAAAGTAAGCGCTAGCATTTCTATATTAGCCATGCGTAATAGGTGCTACAAGATTGGGTGGGATGTGGCACCTTCAGTGTAGTCGTCTCCGTACTCCTCACAGTACTCACGGTCCTCGTCCGTCCGGTTCTCCTCTGAATCTGCAAACGATCGCATTATAGTCGCGTTAGCGACGTCTATGGAATAGCACAAAGAAGCAATGAAAATTCAAAAGAGCCAAATGCACTCAAACATGGGTTCATTGCGTAGAGCTCGATTTTAGATGAATTTTAGTCCTGGTTTCGTATTTTTCTGAGGTCGTATGAATTAGTTACGAATTTCCGAAGATTAAATCTATTTTTGAAAATAAAAAAGGCTGAATTAATCCTGGGCTGACACATGTCACGCTATGATTGGTCCACGTGGCTTGCTGACGTCAGCATGACGTCAGCATCACGGTTCCGAGCTGACAGGTGGGGTCCGGTCAAAGTCAACGGCGAGTCAACAGTCAACGTCTTCGGTCAACGGTCAGGGTCACTGACGTGTGGGTCCCGCGTGACGTCAGCATGACGTCACCATCTGACGTGTGGGCCCGGAGTGTTTGTGCCACTGATATGTGGGGCCAAGTCAATGGTCAACGTTGACCAGTCAACGGTCAATACGGGCTGGGTCCGAACTGGGCTCTGGTGGGCTCGGGTTGGGCCAGTCTGGGCCAGGCCGACCCAGACACGTGGCGTGCTGTGGCTCTGCCACGTCGTAGTCGTAGGCTCTTACTGGGCTGTGGTCCACAGGCGTGGTCCACGGTGGACGCAAGTTCACGGTCCATGGACCTAAGGCAGGGTCCATGGTGGACCAAGTCCATCCCTCTCCTCTCTCTCTGTGGTCCACGTGCACCGGGTGCATGGGCATGTGGCCGGCGAGGGGAGGTGTTTCCCCTATTTCTTACCGCGGCGGTGCTCCTGCCGGCGGCGAGCTGACTGTGAGCCCCCGCTGTGGCGCTGGTGTCCGATTGGGGAGGGGAAAAGCTTCCCTGGGCCACGACGACTGTGTCAGTGGGGTCAAAGTGGTGGCCAGAGCTTCCCCAAGGTGCTGGCCACGGCGAGCGGCGGCTCGAGCTCCACCGGCGTGCGGGAATGGCGCGGGGCTGCGGCATAGGCCGGTTCTGTGGTGCGCGTGGGCGACATAACGCCCCAACGGGCATGTTGGGCAGGTCGAGGGGTCCTCCAGGGCCTCCGGTGGCTTTGGCCATGGTGGCGCCCTTCCGAGCTCGACGGCGGTATCGGTGAGGTGTCTACGGCCATGGTAAAACGTCTCGGCGGGGCATGCACACTTCTACAGATTCATGGGAACACGGCGAGGTCATCCAGACTCAAGGCAAGGCTCGGTTCTCCTGTGGCCGGTGGGGACATCCCGGCGGCCACGACGACGGTGAAGACGACGGCGAGGCATGCGGGTGAACCATGGGACTCCAGCGGGGTGGTCGCGGCATGCGCGTGAGTTACCCACGGCTTCAGCGAATGGGATGGGCGAGTCAAGGAGGCGCCAGGCGCTCCCAGCAGTACTGGTCACGGTGGTCGGTGCTCTGACCGGTGGTCGGGTGCTCGAACCGGTGGTCTGGTGCTCGGCACGGTGGTCTGGTGCTCAGCACGGTGGTCGTGTGCTCGGACCGATGGTCTGGTGCTCGGTACGGTGGTCTAATGCTCGATGGTGGTCTGGTGCGCCATGGCGGCGGCGTCGACGGCGATGCGCACGCTGGTGCGCTATGGGCTCCGGTGGGGTGTCATGGTGATCTCGGTGTGCGCGTGGGTGCATGTGTTCCAAGTGGCTGAGGCAAGGCACTGGCCTACGCGCTTCCAGGTGTGGAGCGCCATGGCCGACGGTGAGGTTCGACCACAGAGAGGGATCGGAAGGCTCACCGTAGGTGTTGTGGGAGATAGGATGGCGGTGCAGTGTCAATTCGAGGCCGTGTAGCTCCAGAAGCCGTGCAGTGCCGTGCCGACCCACGTCGGTGATGTAGCCGATGGCGTCGCTCCTGGCTCCGGCGATCTCCTCCCCTACGGCGGCTTCGACGTTCTTTCCCCCCTTCTTCCTCTTCTCCCTCTTCTCTCTAGGTTTGGGTGCGTAGTGGATGGCCACCGAGGTGCCGGCGAGCAACGGGACAAGCGCTAGGGCTCCGAGGACCGTGGCCTTTATAGCCGAGCTCGGCCATGGAGCTCGGTGATCGGCGGACAGGTATCAAGGGCAATCGCGGCGCTTGCTTGCATCCTACGGTCTTGAGGGGTTGCGTGGGCACGGCGCCAAGGGGGAGACAGGTCCATGCCCCGGGCATGACCCCCTGGCCCGCCCTGTCACCGTTGTCGGCGTTCTGTCGGAGGAGGGATTCGGCGTGGGCGTGGAGAAGATGCACAATAGCGCTGACAGGAGGGGTCCGTTGGCAGCGGCTGCGGGCGAAGCTGATAAGCGCACGGGTGGGCAGCACGCAGGCTGATGCGCGGGGCCAATGTGGCAGCGACTGCTGGCGGGGCTGACGGGTGCGCGGGCGTGAGTGGCCTACTGGGCTGGCTTGCTGGGCCGCGTGTGCGCGCGCTGAGGCTGGCTGGCCGGCGCGGGCCGAGCAAGTTGGGCCGAGCAGCTGGCTGGGAGGCCTTCTTCTCTTCTTCCTTTTCTATTTTTCATTTCTTTTCCATTTGTTTGATTTCAAATTTGGTTTGAAATTTGATTTCACAACTGAGGTGACTTATTCATTGGAGTTTAGGGAATTTTGTTTAATAATAACTTTATGATTTATTATTTTAATGGAATTGTCAATCATGGCATAAAGCAAATGAAAACCCAAATCATAATTTAAGTTAACATTGTATGCAACATGTTATTTGTTGGAAATTTAATAATCATAATTAATCAAATGATATGCCATGCTTATGTGTTGACTTAGGTTGGGTTACTTCTAATGCAACTCTTAGGGTTGGCTCCTACAATGTCACTCATCATCACATGGGAGTTTTAAGAAAAAAATTTGTAGTTGTGATTTTTGGTGTGTGGATTTCTAGGTTGTTACAGGCGCAGCGACGGCGGCCTCGGCCAAGGCGGGAGCTCGCGTGTGGTAAAGCAGAGGAGGGGTAGCGCCATGGAGCAGCAGGGACGACACGGCAGTGGCAAGTCGGCCATCGGCTTAAGACGCCCGAGGACAACAGACAGGCGTAATCAAGAAGCAAGGGCAGGGCAAGCTAGGGGATGGCGCATCCACCACGGCAGCAGAAAAAGGAGAGACGAGGAAACAAGCGCACGTGGGTGGCCGGCCAAGGCATGCGCAGGACAATGCCAGCGAGAGCAGCATGACAAGGTCATCAGCTTGACGGGATAATGAAGGCAGGGAAGAGTAGTACACGACAGCAGCAGATCGACGGGACGATGTGAGATGCAGGCCGGCCATCTTTCTTAAAGGCAAAAGACAGCGGTCACGTAGCAGCAGCAAGGACGCTAGCACAATGCGCCGATCGCAGGACAACAGGGGCATGGATGAGACGGCATATAGTTGCACTGCCAGACGAGTACGCTGCACGTCATAAAAAAAAATAAAACTGCTGCACTCTCTCTCTCTTCAGTTTGTGCTTATCAAAATAAATCCGTGAGTATATATATACGTTCTATTTATGAATGGATTTATTTTATTTATAAAAGTTGTTTTTTCATGCTTAATCTAATAGAACAAACCATTCGCCAGAATCATCGTTCGACATTCCTAAATATTTCTACGCACGGCATGATTTAACTTGAGCGTTTATTTGAGTCCACGAAACTAAGTCACAAAGGATTTGCTTATCGCCTCAAGTACGTTTTAAATCAAAAATCTGAAAAACTCATTTTGGAAATTTTACTTAGGCCTAAATCGCGGTGCTAAACAAGCTCGTGACACCAGAGGTGTTACAACCAATCCCCCTTAAAAAGAATCTCGTCTCGAGATTCAAAACAAGAATCAGAAGAGGGAACACGCGATTACATTACGTAGATCAGGGATTACATGACTTTGAGTACTAAACCACATGAGGATCTAGGGATACATGGTCAAGAGCAACCTGGTACAACCGAGACCTAATCCAGAAGTCGAGATAGACAAGGGCAATGGAGAAGCAACAAGATAATGATTATCCAAAACATGGCGTAGCACCAACAGATCTAGAAACAGGACTCCCAGAACTCAAACATTGTGAACCCTAAGACCAAACTAACCAAGGGAACTTGAACTTCGATGAACCAGATCCTTCTTCTTCTCAGATTACACCATCACCTCTGACTGCCAAACCTAGTTCCTTGGAGGACGACTGAATCTCTTAGCTCTACTCCGAGTGCGAGGGGACTGGGGATGAAGAAGAAGAGCAAGGGCCAAGTGTATTTTATAGTGGTGAATGGAGGTGGGGCACAACATACCGGAAGCGGAGGTAGCATGGGTGAGGTACAAAGACGGGTCATGCTGTGGAGATAACCACGGCCATGGTGCGCTCCCTGCCCAAGCGAGCGGATGGGAAATAAAGGAGAGGAGATAAGAGGGTGCGCTCGATGAGGGAGGCGTGCGGGCGGTCGTGTCCCCAAAAGAAGAGAGAAAAGGAGAGGGAAGGGGGTCCGATATGAGGGACATGGCATGAGAGTGGAGAGCCGACCGGATGCTGGGGAAAAGGAAAAGCGCACAGTGCGCAAGGATGGTGAGTGCGGCACGATGCCGCGGCCACGCGCGAACGGGGTGCTAAGGACCCGATACAGACAGTGTTCGCAGGGCACACAGCGAAATGACATAGCATGCATAGTGCGGTCAACTAAACATAGGGGCTTGGAACATGACGTCCACTCGGGATTTTACAATTACTCCCGACTATCCACTACTAAATTTTTCCTACTACTCTTCTTTTTCTTTCCGTTACTCGACCACATCCATCTTTCATGTAGACTAAGACCATGTCATACTTTCTTCCTCCAAAACCACCTCCTCTTGCTTACCTTGAGAGAACACTATGTTATCAACCTGTTGTGGATTTCCCATTTGAACACCTGAACATTTCCAAGGAAATTATTTGTAGCAAAAGTGGTATGGCAGGGTAACTTGGTAAAGGTACTTGGTCAACAACCTCGATACCAGCGCATGCCGAGTAGCATCGCATGTGGCAGCTGTTCCACAGAGAGCCCTCGGTTTCATCGCGTCACCATAAGCTAGTAACCAGGCAACTACTACCAACTTACACGCCATGAAGGCGGTGGGGTCATAGACCACATAATAAGGGGAGTATTGCAAGGGAAGATTCAAACAGCAAGGGTTCCCTTCACAACAAGGGACAAGGAATTCAAATCCAATGGTGGATTTGTTTTAAAGAGATTCAAGTGTTCTATTGGACATCCACAATTAGTCGATAACGTGTCCTATGTTATCCAATCATGGCTGATCTGCGGGTATCTGAATGGCAACTTCTCTTGTAACCTACTTAACATTGCCCTTGAAAACTTTAAGCACATCTAACGAACTTAAGGTAGATGAACGTAATAAACACAGCAAAATAAATAAAATGCATATTCCAAACGGTCTTATATGGGTACAACGTACAGGCCTTCAGGCTCCCATTCACGACACAGCATTCACCTTCCCTACGACGGAGGATCCTAACACTATGGATGAAAAACAATGGCAAGAGTACAATACCGGAAGACAGCGACGAAAAGCACTACTACTACGGGTACAGCATTTCGAGGCAACTAAGCCACCCTAGCCACGCATCTTCATTCCTGGGCTCGGCAGATTCTTCCACCGCCCTGGCTATGGATCTGCATCTTCTCGTGGCAATGGCTGAGTGAGAGGAATCAAGGGTTCTGCTTCTAACACTTCCTAAGATGGAGGTGCTGGCGGTTCTGCATCACCAGTTCTTCTTTTTAGGCGGGTGGATAGGGATCCCCTCCAAGATTGGGGCATCTTGCCTTTCATCAACCAGCGTCCTCTGCTTGGCCCTAGTGAACAGATAGGCCTCACCTAGCTGATGGACATGCCGATTTTCAGCCTCCTTCAGGGCTTTTGACATGGCAGTCTCCTGGCTCTCAGCAGCTGCAGCACTGGCATGCACTTCGACAAGTTGCACCACCGTAGGCACGTCCTCAGCTCCAAGGCTTGCCAGTCATACTACTCATCCAAAACAAGAAGGAATGTGGTCAAGTCACCACGGTTGGACTGTCCTCTTGCGCATCCTGCCCTTGCAAGGCCTCCATGCGAGCCTTCCATGCCCGCCGATTCTTGTCCAAGGGTGGAAAGAACCTCATGGGGGTACAGGCAATGGGCTCTTCATAGATCTAGCAAAGGTACCGCAGGGCTTTGTGGGCCACAGCCTGGTAGGTGTCGATGAAGCTAAACCCGGTTGCGGTCACATTCCAGGCTTTAGTGATGTCGGGGAACTCTTCACTCTTTCCAATATAGATGGTAACCTCACACCGATCAGTGTCATGCTTCTCATACTCACGCCCCTCATACTCAGGACGATCCTTGACTCGGAGCTTTTGTAGGGTGGCATGCAGGATTTTGGGAAAACCCTCAATGTTCAGGCAGTAACTACTAACCAGGCTCCTGCCATTTCTGGTGGTGGTGGTGAGGAAGGCTGAGCGAAAAGCTGGCTCAAAGGAAATGCTAAGCGAGCTAAAGTGCGCCGAGTGGTGGTACCAATGGCTAAGCCAGGCTCTGCTTATAAAGGCAGCGCATTCAGTGGTCCTGGCGTGGTCCACCAGGGTTCTCGTGCGGGATCACTATGACGAATCGACCAAATTCCATGTGTTTAAGGCAAGCGATGTCCGGTGCCATTACTGACTAGTACGATTGCAGGGCAAGGGTCCGACAAGAGCATAGAAAAGGGGTACGGGGAGACATGGGTCATGACAGGCGTGAACCATGGGCAAACGTGGAGCACGAAGCCACAATGCAGACCTAACTTTGGAACAGGAATGAGTCAGTTGTGCACAATACAACACGCGGGACACCTATGGAGAGCGTATCTACAAGCAATACGAGCGCTACAATGCACAAACAGGATATGCATGAATGCACGTCCTATACGTCCTTTCACTGTTGCCAACATATAGGGCAACCGTTCTCAAACTTTTGGCACATCGTTCTCTCCCTGTAGCTAGTCGATACTATCGGACTATGCTCGGGCTAGTGTACCTGTAGAAAATTGATTAAGTCTACCTAAGTTAGCAGAGTGCCCTCTATCTTGGATACATAACCATAGTAATAGGGCTACTTATATAACTTCGCATGCAAACGTCCTATTCTTTTGAAAAGAATTTGTTGTCAAATTTTATTTAGAAAAGGTTTTCAAAGCTTTATTTCCTCATTTATGCTCTGGTACCACCTGTGGCAGAACCGCCTAATCTAATGCCTCACAGGAGTGCTCGTCTTCCATTAGACACTAAGCACTCAAGGGAGAACACCAAATTACTCGGTCCCATCGGGCACACCCCAGGGGAGAACCCAAAAAATCCATATTTTTTATCAGGATCACAAATGAGAGAATAAAGAATACATCATTCTTAACCATTTCTTACATCACTTTTAATACAACATCAGAGTTCAGTAGTTATTGTATAACAGCAGAATGTAATCATCTTATCAGAGTTTATGAACAATTTAATTGAACAGTGGAATATAAACATGTGAACAGAGTTACAGCGGAATTAAACATCTATTTATGACATGATGAAGCATTGATAAATAAACTAGGACAACAGATTATAAAACTTTCCTTTATAAAACAATTGGTGAGAGTTATAAATAAAAACTATGATCGCAGCGTAAAGAAAATTCTCTCTGAGCCCACTAGGAGGAATCCACACACAAGAGTCAGCTCTAGCATCCACCTATCACCTGCAATAGGGGGAATAAAACCCTGAGTACTCAATTGTACTCAGCAAGACTTACCCGACAGGAGGAAAGAAAAGACTCCAATGATATGCAAGGCTGTCTGGCTTGTGGGTTTATTGCATTTGCAGGAAGCATTACTAAGCGTGCGTCCTTATATTCGATTTTTATTAATAGCCGCATTGGTTCATTAACTAACCATTCTATGTAAGCACCTGTGCTACTTTCAAGCAGGTGGTAAGCAATTAGATTTCTTTTTACCATCTTCCCTCTTTCATCTTCAGTTCTTACTATGGTGCTAGACACAAAACAAGCTGTATCGGATCACCCGGCGATTCGCGAATCAATGCCCCCAGCTGGGTATCCTAAAAACACAAGCCCCGCTTGTACCCAAGGCACAAGTAGGACCAACCCATCGCCCTCATGTCCAGGGGTCCTAGGTCCCTGTCCAAACTAGGACTCCAAGCCCCCGCCCCTGAGTCTCAGACTCAGTGCGGTGCAAGGACCTCCTCCACAAAAAAGAAACCCTGACAGTCGGTCCGGAAAGAGCCAGAACCCACGACAAGAGAGCAACAAGTCTTCCAAGCACCCATATCCAAGTATGTTATCGGGATAATAAGTCTATGACTTGCCTCAATGGCTTATGCAACGATCGGTTCTTAATCGACACAGACAGGAAAAGCAGTGTAACCAAGCCCAGGCACGGGCGGCACCAGGCCGACCCAAGCGGGGGCGAGGCCGGCGGCCCAGTAAACCGGTTCACACGACCAGGGCAAGGCAGCGGTGGCACTTAAGCGATGAGGCCCCCAAGCTTACTCAAAACTAACGTGCAGTCCAGCATGTACTATTCGTTCGAGTCACGTATTTTGCAGTAAAGACTCCATATAAAATCTATGCTCGGATTTATACCCTTCACTTCATCTTCTCCATAGAGAGGAGCAGAGGAGGCACGGGACGACACTACAGGACGGCTCCACGGTGGCATCGGGAGGGTGGCACCGGAGCAGGTGCTGAAGCGGGCGACGGGTGGCGTGGGGAGATGCGCGGCCGCGACCCGGCTTGTCTGGCCATGGCGCGGACTGAGGCGAAGGGGCGCCTGAAAGGGCGGCGTCCGGCTGGGGTGGGTCGTGGAGCTTGCATGCGCGGTGGCCTATGATGGAAGCGCGGCCACGGTGGTGCTGCGGCTCGGTCCAGCTCGGGACCACGGTGGTTCTCCAGGCTTGGGCGGCTGTAGGCGCACGGGAGGGGCAGTGGTGCTGCGACCACGGAATGCACTGTGACTCGGCGCGCAAATGGACCGGGACAGATCGGGACGGGCATGACGGCCACACACGACCGCGGCAAGGAAGGAAGGGGAGGGGGCACCGGTGCGGGGCACAGGAGGAGCCGCGGTGCGGGGAGAAGCGAGGCGAGGCAGAGCCACGCGTGAATGCCGTTGAGCTGCGGTGTGGTGCAGCGACCGACTCGGCAGCAAGAGCGGGGGGTCGCGGCCGTGGAGTTGTGGTGGAGAAGAGAGGACAGCGTTGTGGCCTTGCACACGCGCGCGAAGAAGGGAAATGGACCGGCCACGGCAGTGCTGTGGTAGGGAAGCACGGCATGGGACAGCGTGGGGAAAGGAGTGGCGGCGCTCGCGTGCGGTCACGCGGGGAGGACCGGCGATGGGCGGGCGAGTGGCACAGCGACGGTGGCCTCGGCCAAGGCGAGAGATCCCGCGGGGTAAAGCAGAGGAGGGGGTGGTGCCGTGGAGCAGCAGGGACAGCGTGGCAGTGGCAACTCGGCCTTCGGCTTAAGACGCCCGAGGACAGCAGACACGCGTAATCAAGAAGCAGAGGCAGGGCGAGCTGGGGGATGGCGCATCCACCACGGCAGCAGAAAAAGGAGAGACGAGGAAACAAGCGCATGTGGGTGTCCGGCCAAGGCGTGCGCACGACAATGCCAGCGAGGAGCAGCACGACAAGGTCATCAGCTCGACGGGACAACAGAGGCAGGGAAGAGTAGTACACGGCAATAGCAGATCGATGGGACGATGCGAGCAGCAGGCTGGCCATCTTTCTTAAAGGCAAAAGACAGCGGCCGCATAGCAGCAGCAAGGACGCTCGCACAATGCGCCGATCTAGGACAACAGGGGCATGGACGAGACGGCGTATAGTTGCACTGCTAGACGAGTACGCCGCACGTCATAAAAATAAATAAAACTGCTGCGCTCTCTCTCTAGTCCGTGCTTATCAAAATAAACCCGTGAGTATATATATATATATATATATATATATATTATCGTTGTATTTGTTAATGGATTTATTTTATTTATAAAAGTCGCTTTTTCGTGCTTAATCTAATAGAACAAACCATTCGTCAGAATCGTCGTTCGACATTCCTAAATATTTCTACGCACGGCGTGATTTAACTTGAACATTTATTTGAGTCCACGAAACTAAGTCACATAGGATTCGCTTATCGCCTCAAGTACGTTTTAAATAAAAAATCCAAGAAACTCGTTTTGGAAATTTTACTTAGGCCTAAATCGCGGTGCTAAACAAGCTCGTGACACCAGAGGTGTTACGGCTGAGCGGCCGCGGAGCAGGGCATCCGCGGCGCCTTTCTCCGCCTCAGCGGCTTCCGCGTGCGTCCGCGTCCGCTGAAGCGCCAACGCCGCTTATGGCCTGAAGCGAAGCGGCAGCCTCCCGCGTAGCGCTTCAGCGCGCTTAAGCAGCCGCTTAATACCGTTTTTTGGAACTTTGCTTCTAGTAGCATTTCTGCTATTCCATTTTCAATGACGTCCTTAATCTTGGATTCTCAAATCTCAATGACCCCACTAGGCTCTTGCTTTCGCTTGCACTCCAAAGTATTTCCTTAACTGAACAAATAGGCAAGAGAGTTGAGTTGGACGAGCTGGAGAAGTATAAATACCCCCCACCAACTCAACTAGACGTATGAAAAAAACAGGGTTTGCGTGCTGACCGAGCGCGCCTGTCAGAGTGATCGGACGCGTGCGGTTAGTGGTCGATCACCAGCAGCTGAAACATCACCGTTACAGTGATCGGACTCCAGAGAGAGTCCGGTCCTTGCCCACCTGACGCGTCAGGTCAAGAAAAGCGGTCTCTGGATCGCCTCTGTACTTGACCGGACTCACGGCCAACAGAGTCCAGTCACAATATGACCAGCGTCCGGCCGTTCTCCATGGTTGAACTGACGTTGCTACAGTTGGTCAGCACCAGCGCGTCTGGTTTATCTCCTGCACCAGCGTCCGATCGAAACTAGAACCTTCACTGTGTTGTTTTGTACTGACCGGACCCGTCCTCAAGAGTCCGGTCACGTAGGCATCAGCGTTCGGTCATCCTTTCTCACTTAAAATCACTTCGAAATCGAAAAACTCCGTGAATGAAGTTGACTCCACTTGATTTTTCGGGTTGTCCCAGAGCTATCTAGTGCTAAGTTTGACAAGTGTGCACCACACTCAAACCAATAGACTCTCCTAGGTCAAGCTACTAATTCATACCCCCTTAATAGTACGGTCAAAGGAGAAACAAAGTCCTGCACTATAAGTGTCTCTCCAATGCCAAACGATACTTAGAACTAGTCCGTCCTTAACCATGTCATCCATCATTTGAAAGCCGAAACGATTTTCATCAATAGAGGCACGAATACCATTGATTGCCCAAACAATCGCTCTTATCGTGACCTAACTCAAATTGCCTCTGCAAAACACATGTTAGTCACAATAATCTTACGTCATCATTAATCACGGAAACCCACTTGGGGCCTAGATGCTTTCGCAAGGAATTCAAACATGAATTTTATTAGATAAACGATTTCAAATTAATAAGTTGTCAACTTCAAAGTTGTCTAGCTATTCAAAATCTACAACTTTGGTTTTTGTTGTTTCTCCATTCAAGAACATTGAAAATTTTGAGTTTCAAAATGTGAGGACTTCAATCTGAATTTTGTGACCATAGATTATTTCAAATGAAAAAGTTATTAATGCTTAGATCTTTTCAAGACATGTAGCTTTAATTTCGGTCATTGGTCCATCTGAAGTCATTTCAAAAATTCAAAATTGGGGGTGGGGGTGGGGGGGTGGTTGTTTGGTTCTCCAGATACCTTGCCTCACTTTGCTTTTCTGTATCAAACAAATAGATTTTCCTCTCCTGCGGTGGCATGGTGTTAATCCTTGCCAGCGCAGACCACAATCCAAACGAATTACCATCTGCAATATATTGGCCTAGCATGGCTACACAAAAGCTGGAAGCTATCCGTTGAAACTCAAAAGTGTCTCAACGTGGTTCATAGACATCGCCAACAAGTTATAAACATCATAGGCGTGTTGGAAACCAAATGGCACAAGAAAACGACGAGCGAAACATGTGAGGAAGACGACGAGTCGTGCGAGCCACCTCCAATCGGCATAGCCGACTTGATTTTAAAATATGAGAACTTTAAATAGAATTGGCTAGAATTGGCTTGATATAAATGATTGCAAATAAAAAAGTCATTAACTATAAAGTTATAGATCTCTTCGAGATACACCGTATAATTTTGATATAAAGTGTCTTTTTTTTACTTTATTTGAGAAAGCTATGAATTTGACCGTGGAATAGTAGCAGGTACTCTGGATATATATTGCAGTACGAGTGTACATGGTGTAAAATGTGGATGATAAAAAAAGTCAAAAGGGACAAGTTGTGAAAAAATGGAGCTCAACAGCCTGTTTGTTTATTGGTTTCAGCCAGGACTTATCAGCGAGCCAATAATATTTTTTTCTCACAATAAACCAACACCAGCCGGACTTATCAGCCAAGAAACCACCGAGCAACAGGCTGCAAATTGATACCGATGTTACATTGATAGCAGGTGCTGTTGACGATCTTGTCCGGTCGCCTTTGTCGATTTTTGAGTACCACATCCCTCCGTCGAGAATCGAGAGATGATGGCGCCCGCGCGAGTGGTCCAGTAGTTTGACGAATAATTCGATTATTATGCAAGTCAACGAAATTTGCCGGTCCGAATTCGCCTTGGGCACTCGGACTCGGTCGTCCCATCTTAATTATGAGTACGTACGGATCATGAAATTTTGGTGTCACAGAGGTTGTAATCCTTCACACATCAACTGACGCTGACACTTAATTATGAGTACGTACGGAGAACGTTGACATGTGCATCAACTATGGACTGGTTGTATCTGTATTTATTTATAGAAGTAACAGGCGTGACCGATCGATCGTCCGATGTGGTGTAGTGTAAATTAAAAATGTAGACCGGCTTAAGTCTTCCGATGTGTACGACGTGCCATCCTGTTACGTACGTGGCACGTCAATGGGCCTTTGAAAGGACCACCTGTCCGTGTAAGTCTGGAATGGTTTGGGCCTCTGACAGAGGGGGCTAAAAGCCTCTGATAGCGGCCCATGAATAATATACTGGGTTGGGTGGGAATTTTCTTTTCCTTTTCCAAATAAAAAAATTTGAAGGCAGGATAAAAAATAAAGGATGGGCCTCGAACCCACAATCTCCCGCTCCGGAGGCGAGAACCTTATCCGATAAGCGAGCTGACATCGTGTTCTTCCATACATCGCGTTGATCTACACGCTGACATCGTGTTACACCAAGCGAGCTGCACGGTCAATTCCCGTGATGCGCACATCAAATCGCCCCGTTGATGACGTCGATGAGGCCCCCTCTTTATGGGAACTCTCAATATATCTCAATATCTCTTTATGGGAAATCATTAAGGCCATGTTCGCTTCTCTTATAATCCGTCTTTTTCAGCTTGTTTTTTTAGCCGAAATAGTGTTTTTCTCTCACAATAAATCAGTCGGAATAGTATTTTGGCTTGTTTTTTCAGCGAAGCGAACGGGACCTAAATATGCTAATGTGTCATAATATTAAATGCATATAAAACTTAGACAAAAACTCCACTAAGACTGGTATAAGACGATGTTAATGGGTCAGGGAGGGCTCCAATACTTCGAAACCGTGGCTGCACTTACACCATGCTATTCCCTCCATCCGATAAAACAATATCATTTTCACTCTCCGAGAAGCCATTATCAGCTTTGAAGAAATATATAAGAAAATATTAGTATTTATAATGCATAATTAGTATCATTAAATGATTCATTGAATATATTTTTATAATACACTTATTTGAAGATACAATAAATTTTTTTATAAACTCATTTAAATTTAAGAAAGTTTAACTGCCACGAATTTCATAGCGACACTATTTTTTAGACAGAGGCAAGAGGCATACACACGTACAATAATATACATCACGGCAGAACGTGCGTGCATATATACTGAAGCAGCAGCAGTGTGTCCATGTCCACATATACAAAATTGACTTGCTCCAATATTCGGTCGATCATGTTGTTATTATTAATAACAATCTAGCTTGCCAGCCTCTTATTAGGAAATATGAATCCCATGCTGCCAGCGGACTTTCCGATCCTCTGATCAATGCAACAGATCGATTGAAGTATGGGAGCAAATTATTTTAACAACATGGGTTATCTTCCATAAGAACTTTAATTTCTTGATGTTGATCGTTGGAGATTATGAGATCGAAGAGGCAATGATCGATGACCTACAAATTCTCTTCATACACAACGGAATATATACAAAAGTTGCATGATGACATAGTAGTTACTAAGTATATAGACATGACACGGCAATGGCGGACCCAAAAATAGAGCAAGCGGAATAAATAACAGAAGACTAAAAATGTTAATAGTGATACACTAACAGATAAAACAAAGAACATAAATGACAATACCAATTCAAAATGCTTAAGCAATACATAAAAAAAAGTGTTTCATTGCAATAATACAACATTTGAAATTAAATTAGCAGAGTATTTTCATCGGAGATTTTTCTAGTTATATTTAATTTTAATTAAAAAGATAAAACTAGATAGCAATTATTTGTGGAGCAATATACCAAAAAGAGATTAGGTACGTGAAGAGCATTTTGGTGCTGGCCAGCAAAAGAGCATTACCTATGTGACCAGCATATGGTGTGGAGGTGGCCAGGTGGGTGGTCCTGCCAAGCGATGGCCGTCGTTGATAACCCCTGTAACATTTCTTCTATCTTCGATGAGGCAACATGGTTGCTGGGAGCTTCGATGTATCTGTCCGGATCTCAGTGTACATGCCAGCATGGCAGTGGCCAAAGGTATCCGCTCACGCATCGGCTTGCGGCTTGTAGCGGCGGGTGGATAGCCTTGCATCGCAGGTGCTAGTCCAATGTGGGACAACGTCATATGGCGGCGCAAGTGGATCTGGTGTTGTGACGGCTACACAATTTGTAGCGGATTGTGGCAGCCAGCTCTGCATAGCAGTGTCGGGCCTGTTCGTTTGAACTTATCTTTGAACTTTATCAAATTAGAATCTACATGATTTTTTTTCTCACAACAAATTAGCTTTTAGTCGAACTTATCACCGGCTTTTAATACTCAAATTAACAGACCATATTGGCAGTGACATTGGCTCACCAACTAACGGCTTTGGCTTCTGAGGATGGTGGTGCATTGTAGCAAACGGCTATTTGGGATGTGTGGTGTTTTTTTTAAAGGTGATGTGGAGCGTTGGAGTGGCAGTGTACAGCTACATCAAGCAGGGACGGTGCTGTGTGAAACAGGTTAAGGTTCCATGCCAACCGGCCGTCGTTGTTCGTTTTCTTTTAGTTATTGTGGCGATTTTTTTAAGTTTCGTTGTTCTTCTATTTCGGCCCAACTACACAACCTATTTGCTCGATTCCGCTCAGCTGCACGCCTGCTTGCCTCTCGCAGCGCCGGACGCCCTGCTCCTGGCCTTTTACCCGCACGCCCTCCTCCTGCTATTTTTTTGTCCGTTCCGCTATTTTTTTTCCGTTGTGTGTTTTGTTCTTTTTTATTCATTTTTTATTTTCCTATTAGGCTTTTTATCCGTTCAGTTTCCCTTTTTTTCCTGTTGCGTGCTTTTTTCTGTATGCTTTTTGATTTTTTCTTCTATTTTTTCTTTCAATATTTTTGTCTCATTTTATTCCATTTTAAAAGTTTTATCCTATTTTTGTTTTTTTGGATCTTTTTTAAATGTTGAGAAGTATGACTAATAATATAAAGATAAAATAGAAAAAAAAATAATGAAAGGGCTAGCGCCTAGGCGTCCGGACGTACATCGCGTCCGGATGCCGCCTCCCAAGCCTCCTCCGTCACGTGCCAGCGGGAAAAAACGGCTGGCTCACCCACGCACACACATGCGCGGGGACGACCCAAGCCCACTCTGCTTGCATGCGCCCACACACACACAACAGTAGCACCACCGACAAGCGGCACAGTGACCCATGCAACAGTAGCATACTTTTGAAACATACAGTGACCCACGCAGCAGTAGCAGCATACTTTTAAACACATACGGTGATCCACGCAGCAACAACAGCACGCAATTGCAACATGTGCTCCCGCCAAGATCTCTTTTTGAAACATCCAAATGAAACACTTGCAACATTTGAAACATCTGAAACACTCAAAACATATGCTTGAAACATACGTATATAGCCATAGTAACATATGCAATATCCACATGAAACACTTGAAACATACATCTGAAACACCTAAAACACTTGAAACATAGGCTTGCAACATGCGTATGTTGTCGTTGCAACATATGCAACATCCCAGATCTATTTATACAACAGCTAGACGAAATACTTGAAACATAAGTCCGAAACATTTAAAACACGCGCGTCGCCAACGACCACGGCCTACTTAATTGGTGAGGAACTACGATAGTCATCAAGCTCGGGCTTGGTCTCTGGGCACGCACTGCGGCGTAGGTGCCCATGCGAAGCAGGCGAGGCCGGCTCCACCGCCATGGCGGTGGCGGCGACTTTCACATGCGGTGGCCGTCACGTGCCCGCGTGCGAGGGAGACTAGGCGCGCGAGTGCGTCCCACGCAATAGTGGTGCGGGGGCGAGCAACGATGGACCTAGGAGAGGCGCCGATCAGCTACAGGCACGAGGTGGACCCTTCTTCCGCCAGATCCGTCATGGGCCCTTCTTCCACCAGATCCGCTGCGGCGCGCCTTCTTCCTCCACAGCTGGCGCAAGATCCGGCCATAGGCTGCCTCGATGGAGGCGCGTCTGCGAGCGGCGATGGAGGCTCGCGCGGTGGCCATGGAGGCGCAACCGTGTAAGGTGATGGGGCTTTCGGGCCTTTGGCCCGCGGGCGAATGTGGCGCGTGGCCCCATCCCCGGCTCTAGCGGGCGGGCGCACGGCACCGTCCCTGGCATCGGCGGGTGGGCGCACGGCCCCGTCCCTGGCATCGGCGGGTGGGCGCCGGCCCGCCCCACAACCTTTGTAGGCGGGCGTGCACACTACAAGAAATGCCCTTATACATGACAGTTCACCGATGACCTTCTGAGAAATCATCATAGAATGCTGTAATTTGTGACGGATTATTTCTAAGGTGCTAAATCTATGACGAGTTGTTAACATATCGTCATGGTTTGACGTCACAGACCCACCGCACACTCTATGTCATGGCTTCATATTGATTTTCCTGTAGCACCTTCTCGACAGCAAGCCAATTGAAGTTCTCATATGTTTGTTTATTTAGACTCCCTAGAGATGAAATCTTTATGTGCAAACTTAGTTGTTATGAGAGCTTAGATCTAAAATGACTATCCTCAAACCAAATGGTTGTGAGCTAGGTCAATTTGTACTTTGATGTTCAATGTGACTGTTGTGGACATGCTAATACATGAATGAATCAATGCTTGTTTATACGATTGGTGTATCTTATGAGCTGTGATGCATGTTAATGCAGTGATGATTTGGCATAAATTTGTGATGTTCTTTTTCGTCACTGTGGTTTAGATTTGGCCTTGGATATGGACTGGTTATAGGAGACAGACAATAATCCAAGACGAACAAAAAAATCCAATCTGTGATGATTCATTTAGGTCCAGCAAATGTATGATGCGTGATACATGACGTTTTTTTATCGTCATGGTGAGTTAACTGTGACGCATTTTCGCTTGTCTGTGACTAAAGTAAACCATCATGTATAAGGGTATTTTTTGTAGAGGCAGCCCCTCCCCTAACCGCGGCCACCGATGAGTCCTCTGAAAGCTCCTGCACGGCCTCGTCTCTTCACAGTATGGAGGAAGAAGAAGGGCCTGATGAGCGGGGCCCGCTCGTAAGTGACAGAGGGGTAGTGTTTAGTGGGATGGACTACGAATGACATATGAGGTCCGCTCGTAGGTGTTTTCCAAAAGCCACAACTGTTTCACCAAACGGCCTTTTAATTTTTCTACAGCAGCTTTTCCAAAAATCATAGTTCATAATAGTTTTTCTAAAAGCCACGGCTAAACCAAACATGGCCTTAGTTTCTTGTATTGCAGGTTTCCACTAAGTGACATGCTTACGTGCAGGTGCCGGGGCTGGGCTCAAGTCGTTCAGCATGAGCGAGCTCCGCGCGGCGACCAAGAACTTTGTGTCCACATCGTACCTGGGCGAGGGCGGGTTCGGGTGCGTGTACAAGGGGTGGATCGACGAGGCGACGCTGGCGCCGACGAGACCCGGCGTCGGCCGGATGGTGGCCATCAAGAAGCTCAAGGAGGAGAGCTTCTAGGGTCACCGGGAGTGGTTGGACGAGGTCACCTACCTGGGCCAGCTCCACCACGCCAACCTCGTCACCCTCGTCGGCTACTGCTCTGACTCCGGCGCCAACAAGCTGCTAGTGTACGAGTACATGCTCCGCGGCAGCCTGGAGAACCACCTCTTCCGCCGCGCCACACAGCCGCTGTCGTGGCCCATGCGCGTTTCCATCGCCATCGACGTCGCACGTGGCCTGGCGTTCCTGCACTCCCGCGACGATGAGGTCTCCCACGCTCTTCTATCTATATCGGGCGCTTAACGATGTTGGCCTCAATGGTTCACCTTCCATCCCACATAAGCGATTGGGTTTGCGAGGTACGCCCAAGCGTTGGGACCACTTAAACCGGCCCGGTCAAAGTTAGAGCAAGGGGAGTACTTGCGATGACTATCAACTAGTCCCAGAACTACACCACGCGTGCGCTTGAGTATTGTAGTTCTTGAGTGAGGTTCTACCCAAATTTTCGATCATGCCCATAGGGGCATTCAGAAGGCAATCAATCGACTCAGACCAGGTACGCTACTCAAAATTTGACCGGTGGTTTATGGCTCTCTCCCAGTCAGGACTCTAGAGCAAGGTGTTTAACGATGAACACTCAGGTGCCACTTGCTCATCCCGTTTGTAGCTCGACAAGCATAGGCTTCACTGCTCATGATGCAAAATGACGTTTATTGCTCACTAGATGGTGTTAATGGAAACATCATTCAAACGTTGTTACACTCGATGTGCTTCATGATCCCACTAGCACCTATGGTCGATCTGTAGGGATGGAGGCGTAGTGAATAATGTTATCCCTTGTCAAAGTATAATAACATAAACTTTTTGAGGGGTACTCGATGTACAATAACAAAGACCTTCAAGTTTGACACTACCCTATGACTCAAAAGACACTGCCTTCGAACTCTTGTGGGCATTAGAACCAGTTACACATGCAAACTCGCCCTGATGCTTGCTGGGTCATCACTGCTTCAATCAGGAATGGAGCATGGGGGCACATTATGAATCTTCTTCTGGTATTCACTAACGTCCATCCCATGCTCTACTATGGGGACGAGAGCAGAAGCCCAAGAAAGGGAAAGGCCCAAGCCGTTGCCAACTCCAAGGGAACACTAAAGCCACGCAGAAGACTACGACAGAGAGATGAACACATAGAAGAGTCCATCCTAGAGCCTTTGCTGCCATTGTCCATCCCTGCTTCATGAGCATTCTTCTTGTACCTTGGTCAAGCAGTCGCTGCTACATCGAGGCACTTGAAGAGGCTTATACAATGAGCTTTCTCCCATAACTAGCATTGGCATCTGAAGGTTGTTGGAACAGAAAATAGTGTGGGTACTCGATGAACTCACTCTCAAGGATGAACTTGGGAGTCGCCGATGTGATTTGGTCTGTGCAAACTCTATCGAGGATGCCTTTTACAGTCCTCTACCTAAGGGGTAGGTGGATCGAACGACTGATGATCCATTTATTCTAGGATCATGAGTGGAGCAGTAGAGATGAGGAAGACGAGATGACTCAGGTTGTTGGTCTCCTCCATCTTTTACTTCAATAGTCCTTCATGATGAGCAATATCGGAGAGCTTGAAAGGACCATGCTTTCAACAGAGTAACCAATGGGTTGAATGCACAATCAACTCATTGTAAAAAATTTGGGCCTCTGACAGAGGGGGCTAAAAGCCTCTGATAGCGGCCCATGAATAATATACTGGGTTGGGTGGGAATTTTCTTTTCCTTTTCCAAATAAAAAAATTTGAAGGCAGGATAAAAAATAAAGGATGGGCCTCGAACCCACAATCTCCCGCTCCGGAGGCGAGAACCTTATCCGATAGGCCACGCGGTGTTCTTGCTAATGTGTCATAATATTAAATGCATATAAAACTTAGACAAAAACTCCACTAAGACTGGTATAAGACGATGTTAATGGGTCAGGGAGGGCTCCAATACTTCGAAACCGTGGCTGCACTTACACCATGCTATTCCCTCCATCCGATAAAACAATATCATTTTCACTCTCCGAGAAGCCATTATCAGCTTTGAAGAAATATATAAGAAAATATTAGTATTTATAATGCATAATTAGTATCATTAGATGATTCATTGAATATATTTTTATAATACACTTATTTAAAGATACAATAAATTTTTTTTATAAACTTATTTAAATTTAAGAAAGTTTAACTGCCACGAATTTCATAGCGACACTATTTTTAGACAGAGGCAAGAGGCATACACACGTACAATAATATACATCACGGCAGAACGTGCGTGCATATATACTGAAGCAGCAGCAGTGTGTCCATGTCCACATATACAAAATTGACTTGCTCCAATATTCGGTCGATCATGTTGTTATTATTAATAACAATCTAGCTTGCCAGCCTCTTATTAGGAAATATGAATCCCATGCTGCCAGCGGACTTTCCGATCCTCTGATCAATGCAACAGATCGATTGAAGTATGGGAGCAAATTATTTTGCGCAACATGGGTTATCTTCCATAAGAACTTTAATTTCTTGATGTTGATCGTTGGAGATTATGAGATCGAAGAGGCAATGATCGATGACCTACAAATTCTCTTCATACACAACGGAATATATATAAAAGTTGCATGATGACATAGTAGTTACTAAGTATATAGACATGACACGGCAATGGCGGACCCAAAAATAGAGCAAGCGGAATAAATAACAGAAGACTAAAAATGTTAATATAGCGATACGCTAACAGATAAAACAAAGAACATAAATGACAATACCAATTCAAAATGCTTAAGCAAAACATAAAAAAATGTTTCATTGCAATAATACAACATTTGAAATTAAATTAGCAGATTATTTTCATAAATGATTGCAAATAAAAAAATCGTCAACTATAAAGTTATAGATCTCTTCGAGATACACCTTATAATTTTGATGTAAAGTTTGTCTTTTTTTTACTTTATTTGAGAAAGCTATGAATTTGACTGTGGAATAGTAGCAGGTACTCTGGATATATATTACAGTACGAGTGTACATGGTGTAAAATGTGGATGATTAAAAAATAGTCAAAAGGGACAAGTAGTGAAAAAACGGAGCTCAAATTGATACCGATGTTACGTTGATAGTAGGTGCTGTTGACGATCTTGTCCGGTCGCCTTTGTCGATTTTTCAGTACCGCATCCCTCCGTCGAGAATCGAGAGACGATGGCGCCCGCGCTTGTGGTCCAATAGTTTGATGAATAATTCGATTACTATGGCCTTGTTTAGTTGGTGAAATTTTTTAGAAAAGGGTACTGTAGCACTTTCATTGTTATTTCGCAATTAGTGTTCAATCATAGTCTAATTAGTCTTAAAAGATTCGTCTCGTGAATTTCGTCTAAACTGTGTAATTAGTTTTATTTTTTATTTATATTTAATGCTTCGTACATGCGTCCAAAGATTCGATGTGACGGAAATCTTGAAAATTTTACAAAATTTTGAGAACTAAACCGGCACTATGCAAATCAACGAAATTTGCCGGTCCGAATTCGCCTTGGTCACTCGGACTCGGTCGTCCCATCTTAATTATGAGTACGTACGGATCATGAAATTTTGGTGGCACAGAGGTTGTAATCCTTCACACATCAACTGACGCTGACACTTAATTATGAGTACGTACGGAGAACGTTGACATGTGCATCAACTATGGACTGGTTGTATCTGTATTTATTTATAGAAGTAACAGGCGTGACCGATCGATCGTCCGATGTGGTGTAGTGTAAATTAAAAATGTAGACCGGCTTAAGTCTTCCGATGTGTACGACGTGCCATCCTGTTACGTACGTGGCACGTCAATGGGCCTTTGAAAGGACCACCTGTCCGTGTAAGTCTGGAATGGTTTGGGCCTCTGACGGAGGGGGCTAAAAGCCTCTGATAGCGGCCCATGAATAATATACTGGGTTGGGTGGGAATTTTCTTTTCCTTTTCCAAATAAAAAAATTAAAAGCAGGATAAAAAATAAAGCAATAACGACCACGATGGGACTACAACGCACAGTCTCCCGCTCCGGAGGAGCGAGAACCGTATCCGTTAGGCCACGCGGTCGTTAATCACCGAAACCCACGACATCGTGACACCTAGAAGAGGTGAATTAGCCATCTTAAAACTCTAACTTTAAACTATCGTCTTTAATTCTACCTAGTCAAAATATATGCAAAACATAAACTATTTAAATATGCAACTATAGTTTTGCTATTGTATTGACCTTAAAAATAGGTAATGCAACCTAGATTCCATGTCTATTAACTAGCCTATCACTAAGCTAGTAAAGTAAAACGCAAACCAAGATTACAATGAAAATGCGGAAGCTAAATAGTAAGGTAGATATATGCAAACTCCCGTCGACGACTCCGGTATTTTTACCGAGGTATCGAGAAACGCGTAAGCTTTTCCCTAGTCTTCGTTGGAGCCCCTCGTAAGGAATCCCACGCAAGGGCCAAGCTCCCAGTCGGGTAATTCCGTGGATAGCCTCGGGCCTTCTCCACGAGCAATTAGGTCTTCGACGTGCCTTTCGGCAAGCCACTCCCGGATGCTCCCCGCCGTCTTCATTATCAAGCTTCCGGCCGAAACGTCGCGGGCCATGTTCCCTCCATACACGGTGGCGGCCACACCACAAACGCGGTTGGGTGGTCTCACAAGACTACAAGCCCTTCCGATGTACATCAATAGTGCACGCAAACACCAAGTGATAAGAGGTGTGCAAACCTCACTAAACACTAGGTCTAAACCTAGAGCAAGCGCATAAGCGGTGGTCTAATCAACGTAAGCACTTCGCAAAGCACATACACTAATCACCTAATGAATCACTAAGCACTATGCAAGTGGATATCACTAAAATAGTGTATCAACACCCTTGGTATGTTTCCTCAGCTCTCCATATTTCAAATGGCCGGTTGGGGGTCTATTTATAAGCCCCACCGAGAGAGTAGCCGTTGGGGGCGAAACCCAGTTTTCTTCTACTGACCGGACGCTGTTGTCGTCCTGACTAGCCCCGTCCGGTCGTCCCGACCATTAGAGCGCGCGCGTTGATCGGACTCTGGGCCGAGTCCGGTCTCACTCGATCGGACGCGTCCGGTCGCGCTGGTGCCGCTTTGGAACCTCTCTGGACTCGATCGGACGCTGTACTTTGTGCGTCCGGTCATCCAGTGCCGCTGCGTCCGGTCACACTAAAAACATTGCCATGACGAAGAACGGTGTCATCGGTGCGTCCAGTCACTGCTTCGCTCAGCGTCCGGTCACAGCTGCTGACTCCTGCTGTTGCCGAGCAACTAATCAGACGCGTCTGGTCCCTATAAGTGCCGCGTCTGGTCACCTCTGCCGAGCTCGTTTCTTCGTGATCTTGCGTCCGGCTTGGTTCCCATCTCCGTGCTTGGACTATGCTTGATATCTTGGGTCTTCTCTTGTGCTTCTAGGGTCTTGCTTATGGTGTTGATTGTGGGATCATCATGTCGCCTTCGTCCAAGTCACGTCTTGCACCTTATTGGACTACAAAACAATTACTTACAAATTCATTAGTCCAATTTGGTTGTATTGGTCATCAAACACCAAAATTCAAAGTAAATGGGCCTATGGTCCATTTTCCTTACAATCTCTTTCTTTTTAGTGATTGATGACAACACAACCAAAACAAGCAAACAATAATTTTTTTGAAATTTAAAAACTATTTACTTGCTAGGAAAAACTGTTTACTTGCTTGGATGCAATGCAAAGGGCAAGGTTATATGATGCTAAAAGATACCACATGCAAACATCTTTGGAAACTTATCTTGCCCTTGCTGATGTCCCCCACTTATCTTGCCCTTGCTGATGTTCCCATGGGGCATTATGGATTTAAGCCTCCCCCTAACTCCATAATCCACTATCCTCCCTTTCTCGGACCATTATCACTTATAAATTATTATGATCGGGCTTGCTTTTGGTCCTACAAATTCTCCCCCTTTGAAATCAAACACCGAAAAGGAAGACATTAATAGCACATGGGAGGGTCAAACCTTGTGATCCTTTGTATGTGGAGTGGAATAGGTCACAAAATTTGACTCTCACATTACATAGACTAAGCTCCCCCTAAATATATGCATACATATGATGGAGAGTGTAGTTTATGCATAATTGAAAAATTAATGTTCAAGGGAGTTTAATCTATATAATGCATGGAGAAAGCATATAAATACCAAAGTGAAATCAACATGATGATATCGGTTTAGAAATACCACATGTGGAAACCAATTTGATTTATATCACTTGCAATAGGTGGTGGATATTTGAAGTATGATGCTTAACTCCAGGGGCTCCATTTTTCTTGCAATGAGACTACTACACACATGATAAGCTTGAAAATGTGTTAGTCTCAAAGCATCCAACTTGTAGAGTAACCTCCCCTAAATTTGTGCACACAAGTATGGTCTAATTGTAGGAGACATGCACATTGATTTTAGAATAAAAAATACCACTTGAAAGATGACATCACATGAATGTGAGAATCTTTTTCGAAGGTGATATTCAGGAGAAATTATCTACAATTTGGACTTTGGCACATATTAGATGAACAATTGTAAAACAAGCTATGTGTCGTGCTCCTAAACAATTTAAACCATGTAGGTTTGCTCCAAGGGTTAAGAATGAAACTGAGCAAGCCTACCATAAGATATACCTAGTGTATGCAAGACAAAAGATTAAACATGCAAATGCAAACCTAGGCATGAAAAGGAACTAGATGCTCATTGAAATTGCAAGAAATTAAATCTAGTTACCTAACATGGGAAGGGAAATTTGGGTCCATAGTATTCACTAACCCACTTGGCAATTACCTTATCCATAATGGTGCACCCCATGAAATGCACTTCATACTTTGCCAAGTCTCCAAATTTCACGAAGTCCATCGGACTTCTCACTTCCCTTTTGGGATCCAAACCTTTTTAGTGCTCTTCATGTTGGAAATGATCTCCTTTGGCACCCAAATGCATTTGGCCCCATTGTTGGCTTGCTTGTTCACCTTGATGGCCACCACCTTATTATTTTTCTTCTTCTTCAAGAGATAAGGTGTGGAGGTCTTCTTGTCCACCTTGTTTGTGTAGGTGTTGGAGAGCTTGATTGTTTCCTTTTTGTTTTTCTCTTTCTTCTTAGCTCCTCCCCCATTCTTCACCTTGCACTCATAGGACTCATGGCCTTCCTTGTGGCATACATAGCAAACTACGGTATGTCCTTCATCAAGCTTCTTCACTCCCTTGACGGTGTTATCTTGATGAAGTTGGGCTTGCTCTTACTTGAGTCAAGTGCTTGGTAAGGCGAGCCACTTCTTGCTTGAGTTGCTCATTCTCCATTGTGACCTCTTGTGTGTATGTATCTACAACAACTTTCTCAACACAAACTTGGTTGCACAAGGGTGAGTCTAAACATAAATCATTGCAAGAAGTAGAGGCATCCTTTTTAGGCATATCAAAAATTGAATTTTTCTTTTTAGATGCCTTGGTGAGGGTTGTACCGACAGCTTCAAGATTAGCAACTTTATTAGTTAGCTCATCACAATGTTTGCACATGATTTCCATTTTAGCAAGCAAACTTTTCTAAGCATCTTGTGAGCTAGCTAACTTTTCTTTTAATTTTTCATTTTTCTTTACAAGTTTCTCATCATTGATTGTGAATGCATTTGTTGTTGCACTAGCCTCAAGTTGCTCAATTTTAGTAGATAGTTCAATATTGAGATTGGCAAATGTCTCATATTGTTCAAGCATGGTTTTATATGCTTCTTGTGAACTATCTAGCTTTTCTTGCTATATTTTTAGCTTCTTTTGTTGGCTAGTGCAAGCCTTAGCATATTTAAGATTTTCTTGCACAAGTTCATCAAGAGAAAGCATTTCATCATCACTATCACTCTCACTAGAGGATGAGCTTTCGTTACCTCGTGCCATAAGGCACAAAGGAGAAGAGCTTGATGATGAGTGCTTGTGGCCTCGCCTCTTGTGATGGTATTCTCCTTCACTTGAAGAATCATCCCATGACCTTATTGATGTGAGGGCTTTGTCCTTGCACGCCTTCTTCTTTGTCTTGGGTGTCGGCTTGTTTGGACAAACTTCCACAAAGTGCCCCAACTCACCGCATCCATAACATCCTTTCTTTCTTTGCTCATTTCTTTGATTGGTGAAGATGAAATCTTGAATTTGGATAGGCACACCCTTGACATTGAGCCTTTGGATCATCTTCTCTACCTTGTTGATAAGTTTGATTGATTCTTCATCAAGGTCGGAGGTGGAGGAGGAAGATTGATCATCATCACTTGAATCTTCATCATCATCTTCTTCTTCTTCATCTTCACTTGGGGAGCTTGAGCTTGAGCTTGTCTCAACTTGCTTGCCCTTCATCTTCTTTTTCTCACTACATGTGTCGGGTTCATAAACCCGGGGTCCCTCGGGGACCGTCTTCCACGCCAAAGTTTGGCCCAAGCAGACAACACGCAACTCATGGGCCGGCCCAAGTACCTGAACACTAGGCTGGAGGAGTGTTCCAATCTTTGACCGGAAGGTCAGGCCAAGAAAGAACAGCACCTGTTTTCTAGCTCCAGCCCACCTCTCCGACCAGAGCACTCGATCCGGTAGCCAGCCTGCCTCCGGACGACCTCTTCGATCCAAAGGCCTAGCCAAAAACACCGCTTCTGACTCTGACCCTGCACTCTACGACCGGGGATACGCCCAGCCCCTGCTCACTGCTCTTCTCCAACTGGCGCGATCAGAGCCGACTGGGATCAATCGACCAGGGATGCCCGCTCGGTAGGGACCAGGAGACGTGTAGGGAAAAGCGCGGTGAGGCGCACAAGTCAAACCACGGTACTAGGGGCCATACCCTTCATAGAACAGTACTCTGCAACTGCCCTGACACAAACAATGTTGTTGGCGCCTACATTTCCCCTACAGTATTATGGGCGCCATTAAACTCCCGTACGGGAGGCTCCCCAGCATGCCTCTGGGCATCAACAGTGTTGTGGGAGCCGGGATTCACCATACCGAGTGCACATGGTGAAATTGCTCACATGCCTCTGGGCATCAACAGTGTATGCAGGTACCGACATCTGCCATACCCAGACAAGGACGACGGAACCTCCCATGTGTATCTGACATCCAACAGTGTTGTGGGCGCCTACCATCATTCTATGCCCGTCGGCATGGGCAACAAGGCTAGAAGTATTTGTACTCTCTCCCTCTCACTTGTAAGGCCATCCCCTTCATCTATAAAAGGGGATATGCCCTCTCCCAAAAGATAGAGCCCTTTTTAGTTAATCAACATCGATCAAGTTCACTAGCTCACAACCATAGAAGCACCGGGTTCGGACCTCAAGCACACGCTTGAACACTTAGCTCATAGCGTAGCTCCTATCGCTCTCGGCCCTTCCGACCAGAGCCGACCGGACCTCTTGTACACCCCATCTTTCTCCTTCTCATTTCTAACCCCACTACAAACTTCGAGCACCTGGGCTCAGGAATAAAGTCTCTGACCAACTCAAACTGGATGTAGGGCACGTTGCCTGAACCAGTATAAACCCTGTGTCATTGAGTGCTAGGCCACCTCTGATCACAACGTATGGCAAAATTACAAATATTTACTAGTTGGTCACTTTCTGTACCGACAGTTGGCGCTGTCCGTGGGGAAGACGTTGTACGTTCTACACTTTTTGGTCATAGGATGGCCCACTTTTCCGCCACCCTCGCCGTGGCGGGCTTGGGCGATACGATTTGCTTTGGCTCGCTGGAGTTTCCCACACTCTCACCTGTTGGGATGTGGGCTCCACCCATCTTCGAGCCATCCCAGGCCTTCCTCTTCGGAAGCCTGGAGTTCGTTGTTGACCGGCTCGGCGTACTACGCCTCTGCGAGGAGGCTCACGTCCCGGCACCCGTCGGAGGGGCGCCCTCCATCGACTCTAGGATGCACGACTTCGATGACGCGGCATCTACGCTTCATTCCGAGCAAACTCTCTGCTCAAACCCCGCTATAAGTAATATGCATACTGTTATTTACTCTTTATCCACTATCTCCCGCCAATCATCCGGAGGGACCGTACCGCCCGTGCCACAAACACCGTACGATCGGTTCCCCTGCGGCCTCGCGTCCTCTGTGGATGCGTACGCTCGGGGGCTCTGAAGGACACCGGCGCCATCCCCCCTCACATCTGAATTAGTGGGAATGGTGAGATACGCTCCCGTCGCTCTCCGCGAACTCCCAGATGATGAGGGTGAGAGCGATGGCTCTAGCATCGGTGACGTGGCACCTCGCCATCATCCATCTCGGGAGTGCACTATGGCAGACGCTCTAGGACAGCCGCCCGTGGTTGTGGAATCCGTGCAGACTCACACCCCTCCAGACCCATGTGTGGGGGCCCTCGCGTCTGCACGAGCGCACGCCGAGGAATTATGACAATGGCGGCAGAACCAGCGACCGCCTGCGCTGGCGTATTCGGCACAGCACATTGCGCCCCATGTGCATGATCCGGCGGGTGGCGCCCAGGGTCACGCCCACTAGGTCCAACATGACATCGTGAATGAGGGGAATGATCCCCCATAGTTTGCTCGGGCCAGCCAGAACATTGCTGCTGCGGCGATGCTTCTGCGCGACATTCCCGAGCCCGTCGACCCCCGGGAGCGGGAGGTCTACCGGAACCTCCGGGTTCTGGTAGAATCCGCCACCATTCAATAGGCGGAAAGCTCCACATCGCGACTCCGACACGTGCCCTCTCTCCCCACCAGGGGAATGGGGATGCTCTAGACGGATCGCTCCAACCGCTCGCCGCTACAGCCACCGGGTGTGGCCCGAGGGGCGGCAACCGCACCACGGTCTGACCTGGCGCCTGCTCCACACTGACCGCCGGTACACGAGAGGCCCGGTCCGCACCAAGATGCTCGCAGCATAGTCAGCAACCGGCATTGGGCCTGGCACAATGATGATGTCCACCGGGCAGCGGCAAGAGCAGGTGCCACGGATCCCGGCCGAACCATCGAGGGGAGCAGTGAAACGTGCCCCAGGCAAGGTCACCGACTGGACAACCAGAGTCCGAGCCCTAAGGGTCTAGGGCCATGGGCCTTTAACTGGCGTATCTGGAGAGTGTCGTTCCCACAGCACTTCCGATCGCCCACCAACATCACCAAGTACATCGGGGAGACAAACCCCGGCATTTGGCTCGAAGATTTCCAGCTCGCCTACTGACCCGGAGGGGTGGATGATGACTATTTCATCATTTAGTATCTCCCCATCTATGTGGGGGAACATGTTCGGGCATGGCTTGAATTCCTCCCATACGACAGCATCCGCGACTGGGCGGACCTCAAGAGGGTCTTCGTCAGAAATTTTCAGGGGACGTATGTCCGCCCTAGGAACTCCTAGGACCTCAAGAGTTGCCAGAAGGAGCCCAGCGAGTCCCTATGGGACTACAACCACAAGTTCTCCCAACAATGCAACTCCCTCCCTAATGTCATCGACGCTGACATCATCAGCGCGTTCCTCTCTGGGACGACCTACGAGTCCCTAATCCACAAGCTTGGATGCTTGAAGCCCCGTACCACCCGCGACCTGCTCGACGTCGCCACTAACCATGCCTCCGACGAGGAAGCAGTTGGAGCGGTCTTTAAGGGAGGCCGAGACAAAGACAAGGCCAAACACATGGACCAAGATGAGGGCCCCTCCACACAGAGGGGCAAGAAAAACAAAAAAGTTCGGCGTCGGTCGGACAGCACCGCGTTGGTCGCCTCGGCTGATCGCACGGCCAAGCGGCCCCAACAGGGACTGCCTGACCACTTCAACAAACTCATGGATAGTCCATGCACCAACCACGCCTACCCTATCAAACACCTCTACAAGGAGTGTGAGCTCCTCAAACGTTTCCAAAGACAGGCCGGTGGGCCGAAGGAAGGGGACGACAAAGAGGCAGCATCCAAGAAAGGGGCCGCGACGGGCAAGAACGGGGACGGTTTCCCCGATGCTGACGAATGCATCATGATCTTCGATGGATCCGACGCCATCTGGTCCAAGCGCTAGCACAAGGTTCACTATAGAGAGGCATGCGCCACTGAGACGGCCATCCCCTCCTTCCTTAGCTGGTTGAAATCTCTGATCACCTTCGATTAGAGGGACCATCCCTCCCATGTCACGAGACCGGTATGCTACCCACTCGTCGTCGACCCCATCGTCCGCAAGAAGCGCCTTACCAAGGTGCTGATGGACGGAGGCAGCGGCCTCAACATCCTATACATCGACACCCTCCATGCCATGCGCATCCCCTGATCGGAGCTCTGCCTGGCGGGCTCCCCCTTCCACGGGGTAATCCCGGGAGCGTAGGCATACCCGCTCGGACAGATCGATCTGCCCGTCACGTTCGGCAGCCAGGCCAACTTTTGCTCAGAGATCCTCACCTTCGAGGTGGTGGACTTTCTAGGGTCCTACCATGCCATCTTGGGGCGGCCATGCTACGCAAGAATCATGGCAATCCCCAACTACACCTACCTCAAGCTGAAGATGCCGGGACCGAACGGCGTCATCACCGTGAGTAGCGCATTTTTGCACGCCTTCGCATGTGACTGCGAGCACTATGAGCTCGCCATTGCGGTCGTCAACTCGTCCGAGCTCCCGTGGCTTGGGGAATCATCGACCCTGGTAGTCCCAGACTGTAACAAACCAACCTCCTTGGCGGCCTTCCGTCCGCTCGAGGAAACCAAGGCGGTGGGAATCAACCCCACCAACCCAACCAAGATGGTTCGGATCGGGACCCAACTCCCGGCCAAATAGGAATGCGAGCTCATCTACTTCGTGCATGACAATCGTGATGTCTTCGCATGGTAGCCTTCTGACATGTTGGGCATACTGCGGGAGGTCGCCGAGCACGCACTGCGCCTTATCCTGGGCTCAAAGCCCGCCAAGCAGCGCCTACGTCGCTTCGACGACGAGAGGCGCAGGGCCATAGGCGAAGAGATCACCAAACTCCTGGCAGCAGGATTCATCAAAGAGGTATTCCACTCCGACTGGCTTGCCAATCCTGTTCTTGTTAAAAAGAAGACCTGGAAGTGGAGAATGTGCATTGATTACACTGGCCTCAACAAAGCGTGTCCAATGGATCACTTTCCTCTGCCGCGCATAGACTAGATAGTCGACTCCACCTCGGGTTGCGAGATCCTCTCCTTTCTGGATGCCTACTCGGGCTATCACCAGATCACGATGAAAGAGTCTAATCAGCTCACAACCTCATTCATCACCCTGTACGGTTCGTACTGCTATGTAACCATGCCATTCGACTTGAAGAACGCTGGCGCCAACTACCAAAGGTGCATGCAGCAATGCTTCACCGACCAAATCGACCCGCTCGATTAGCCTGACCAAACCGAGCAACCAAGGCCAATGATCGCCGTCTATGTTGATGACATAGTGGTCAAGATAGCTCAAGCATGTGACCTGATCGCAAACTTGGCCGCAACGTTCATGAACCTCCGAAGGTTCAACATCAGGCTGAATCCCGAAAATGTGTTTTCGGGGTTCCAAAGGGGAAGCTGCTAGGATACATTGTGTCCGAGCGCGGCATCGAGGCCAACCTAGAAAAATTCACGGCCATCTCCAACATGGGTCCCGTACGCAACGTCAAGGGCGTGCAAAGCCTCATCGGCTGTCTGGCTGCCTTGAGTCGATTCATCTCCCGGCTCGGCGAACGGGGGATGCCACTCTATAAGCTCCTCAAAAAGACGGACACTTTCATCTGGACTAAGGAAGCCCAGCAGGCCCTAGAGAGCCCCAAAGCGTCCCTGACGTTAGCTCCGATCCTCGTCGCTCCCGAACGAGGGGAACCCCTTCTCCTCTACATCACAGCCAGCAACCATGTGGTAAGCGCTGCGCTAGTCATCGAAAGGGAGGAGTCAGGACACCAACTTAAGGTCCAGCGGCCTGTATACTTTGTCGGCAAAGTACTCACCGACCCCAAGGTCCGGTACCCCCAGGTGCAGAGACTCCTATACGCGGTGGTAATTGCAACCCGGAAGCTCCTGCACTACTTCACCGACCACAAAGTCGTGGTCATCACTTCATACCCACTTGGGGACATCATCCGCAACTGCGACACCACGGGACGGATCTCTAAATGGGCACTCGAACTCATGGGCCATGACATGAGGTACATCCCCCGTATCGCCATTAAATCTCAGGCTCTCACGGATTTTGTCGCCGAATGGACAGAGGTAAAGCTACCGACCCTGGACGTCACCCACGAGTACTGGATGATGTACTTTGACGGGTCCGTAATGGCGCCTGGCTCAGGGGCTACAGTGGTTCTAATCTCCCTGGACGGAAGTAGGCTCCGCTACACCATCTGCCTCCACTTTTCAGCCTAAAAAAATGCCACAGAATACGAGGCCCTCATCAATGGACTACGCATCACCATTGAGCTCGGTACTACGTGACTCTACATTTGCGGCGACTCGGAACTGGTCGTTGACTAGGTCATGAAGGAGTCCTCCTGCAAAAGCCCCCTCATGACAGCATACTACCAACAGGTGTGCAAGCTCGAGGACAAATTCCAAGGTATCGAGCTACATCATGTCCCTCAAAGGGACAACGATGCCGCCGATTTCCTTGCAAAATTGGCCGCCAGGCGAGATCCATCCCCGAGCGGGGTCTTCATCAATGACGTCGATGAGCCATCCGCCCGCATCCTGGAAAGTCCAATCCAGACACACCCTGACGCCTAGACGGTGCTCGGGGGCTCCGAACCCAACGCCAAGCCAGCGCTCGGGGGCTCCGATCCTAGTACCTCTATTACGACATCACCCGCGAACGTCGCCATATTGGCACTCAATCAAACCGACTAGCGAGTGCCGCTACTCGCCTACCTCCTCGAGGAGTTTCTCCCTCCCGAAAGGACTGAAGCCCGATAGATCGCTCGATGCGCCAAGACCTTCATCGCGCTCGGTGACGATCTCTACAAACAGAGTCCATCAGGGGTACTCATGAAGTGTATCCCCACCAACCAGGGGAGGCAGGTCCTCCTCGAGGTCCATGCCGGGATTTGCTGACATCACGCGGCCCCAAGGTCGCTGGTCGGAAAAGCCTTTCGCCAAGGTTTTTACTGGCCCACCGCGCTACGAGATGCAGAGGAGGTCGTCTGTAGGTGCGAAGGATGCTAGTTCTACGCTCGGCATAGGAGCTCCAAACCATCCCCATCACCTGGCCATTCACGGTCTGGGGCCTCGACATGATGGGACCCCTCAAAAAAGGCCCAAGCGGTTTCACTCACCTACTCGTAGCAGTCGACAAGTTCACCAAGTGGATAGAGGCCAAGCCCATCACCAACATCCGCTCGGAGGAGGCAGTCAAATTCTTCCTCGACATCGTCTACCGGTTCGGCGTTCCTAACTGTATCATCACTGACCACTGGACTAACTTCACCGGAAAGAAGTTCCTAGATTTCAACAATGGATACGGCATCAGGATCGACTGGGCTTTGGTCGGACATACACTAACTAACGGTCAGGTCGAACGTGCCAATGGCATGGTCCTCCAAGGACTTAAGTCATGCATCTTCGACCGACTCAACAAGTACGTCGGGCGATGGGTTGCAGAGGTCCCAGCGATCCTCTGGAGCCTAAGGACGACCCCAAACTGATCCACAGGGTTCACACCCTTCTTCCTAGCCTATGGAGCTGAGGCAATATTGCCCTCCGACCTCGACCATGATGCCCCAAGAGTGAAGGCTTTCGACCACGACCGAGCCACGAAGGCTCAACAAGACGCTATCGACCTGCTCGAAGAGGCTCGCGAAACGACCATCATCCGCTCCGCTCGCTACCAACAAACCCTCCATAGGTACCATGAAAGGAAGATCAGAGGGAGGATACTCGAAGTCGGCGATCTCGTACTTCGGAGGACCCAATCGATGAAGGAAAAACACAAGCTGTCTCCACCATGGGAAGGGCCCTATACGGTGACCGAAGTAATCTGACCGGGCGCCTATCGACTGGAGGACAACAACGGCAATGTTCTCACCAACGCTTGGAACATTGAACAGATACATCGTTTTTCCCCTAAATTTGGTCTAACCGCTTTTTAGTTAACACATGCTCCTGCAAAAGCACCCCAGCCCGAACCCTTTCAGCCTGGGTCGCTCGGGGGCTACATAAGGCTGCAAGCACGGAACCCTCCACCGGCACAATCCTGAGCAACATCCCCTCTGACAAAGCTCACCCGATGAAGATCCACTGGAGAAAATCCACACACGGCTCCATCTCGAAGATGGCCTCGCAGATTAATCCAGCACCGCCTACGGCAGTCTCCAGTTCGACATCACACTCTGAGTTCATGAAAGGATCTGTAAGTTCTCCCCCTTGCTCACCCCCTCTCTCACTTAGGAACCGCCGTGGCATACATGCACTCTCGGTGAGAAAGAAGAAGGAGGAGAGACAATAGTTGGAGAATAGGCAAAGGACTATGACGGAGAGCCCTCTCCCTCCCCCTATTTAAGGAAGAAACATGGCAGCCGAAGAAGGGCAAAAGATTAGAGCACAAAACTCTCCCCCTTCCCCCATTCAATGTGGATGGGAAATGATGGGACACGCCCTAACCAAAGGGACACGCACTGACCAACGGAACGACGCAGGGTCAGACAGAACGACGCCGGGTCAGACGAAACATGGCCTAGGTATGGCCCACCACTATCGCACAATCGGGCACAAAAACTGAAGCATCACCACAGGCAGGCAGCTCTCCGCATCCCCAAGTGGGACTTGGAAAAACCCAAAACGGGATCTCCGTCGGGAGAAACCATCGGCCTTCCTAAGTCGATCGAACGGCTCAGAAAGACACACCAAGACACATGTAGGAAGCAAAGGGACGCCCCATGTAGGCCATGTCGACTCCGTCACGAACGATGAGCACGGGTCCCGGTCGGACGTTTCCTACTGAAGCTCTCCAAACCCCGTCACTCAAGTCATCAAGGTGAACACTACCAACCCCCTCTATTTCTTTATAATCATTTCATACATCTATACGCGCTTTCATTCCATACGCCCGTGCCTCCCGGATGATTCGGGCCCTGAACCGCCTGGGGGCTCGGGAGCTAAGCATCGCACGTGTAGCGAAATGCACCACAACGCTTCGTGTTGCGTCACGAAATGGTAGTTGCCTCATTCAACATGAGCAACAACAGAGCCAGGGAAGAAAAATGCAGATGAGCTCCGTGCGACCCTCGCCCAGTCTGGCAGACTGGGTCATCTCAACCTTCTTGTTCGATCCTGAACCTCTCGCCAAGCCCACAGAATCTCCATCGAGGGGAGGCCGTTAGGCCACCTGGGTCGGTCTCCGGAACGACCTAGGCATCTGCCGGGTTGTAGGTAAAGGAGCAGTGGAATGTCACAAGAGGGCTATGCCGACCCAGTCACGAACGATGGACCCGGATTCCACTCGATCATACCCGTTAGCGAACTCAAGGAGCGCGTCACTCGAGCCCGAGCGATCGGGACAACCGACAAAACTTAGCCCCTCTGGTTGTGAGGAACCAAGGATGGGGTAACACACACAACTCACACCGACGCCTACTAAGGCCCAGCAAGGCTCGGGGGCTCAAGACACAAAAAGCCTGGGTCTGTGAACCCGAACTCGCCCCTTCCGACTGTGCTCCAAACACCTGGGTCTGCGACCCTGATCTCGCCCCATCCGGCTACGCTCCGACTGCGCTCCAAACACCTGGGCCTGCGACCCTGATCTTGCCCCATCCGGTTATGCTCCGACTACACTCCAAACACCTAGGTCTGCAACCCTGATCTTGCCCCATCTGGTTATGGTCCGACTGCCCTCCAAAAACACCTGGGTCTGCGACCCCGATCTCGCCCCATCCGGCTACGCTCCGACTGCGCTCCAAAAACACCTGGGTCTGCAACCCCAATCTCGCCCCATCCGGCTATGCTCTGACTACGCTCCACATCTAACTTCCTTGCCTGAGCCCACGGCGCACATCGATGCTAGGATCAGTGAGCTCCGTCTTGTCCAAATCCCTTAACTAAATTCCTCGCCCGAGCCCACGGCGCGCATCGACGCCAGGATTAGTGAGCTCGTCTCGTCCAAATCCCTTGACTAACTTCCTCGCCTGATCCCATGGGGCGCATCGATGCCAGGATCAGTGAGCTCCGTCTCATCCAAATCCCTTGACTAACTGCCTCGCCCGATCCCATGGCGCGCACCGACGCCAGGATCCGCGAGCCCCGTCTCAAATCCAATCCCCACGCCTAACCACCTCGGCTGCACAAACGACGCCTTGGTTGACAAAACTCCATTCCAACTAAAAACACGCACACACGCCCACTAAACAAACACCCCCAGACTGTTCTGCCCGAACCGCTCGGGGGCTCGGGGGCTACACCTGCGGGTGCGCTCGCGTACACCCGCCGACAAAAACCTCCCCCACTGACAACACAGAAAACCCCCCAGACGGTTCTGCCTGAACTGCCCAGGGCCTCGGGGGCTACACCCGCGGGTGCGCTCGTGCGCACCCGCTGTCAACACAAAAATCCCTCGGACGATTCTGCCCAAATCACCCGGGGGCTCAAGGGCTCCTGTCGAGTTCATAAACCCGGGGTCCCTCGGGGACCGGCTTCCACACCAAAGCTCGGCCCAAGCAGACAACACGCAACTCATGGGCCGGCCCAAGTACCTAAGCACCAGGCTAGAGGAGTGATCCAATCTTCGACCAGAAGGTCAGGCCGAGAAGGAATAGCACCCGTTTTCTGGCTCCAGCCCAGCTCTCTGTCCAGAGCGCTCGATCCGGTCACCAGCCCGCCTCCGAAGGACCTCTTCGACCAAAAGGCCTGGCCAAAAACACCGCTTCCGACTCCGACCCCGCACTCTCCGACCGGGGATACGTCCAGCCCCTGCTCACTACTCTTCTCCGACTGGCGTGATCAGAGCCGACTGGGATCAATCGATCGGGGACGCCCGCTCGGTAGGGACCAGGAGATGTGCAGGGAAAAGCGGGGCGAGGCGCACAAGTCAAACCACGGTACCAGGGGCCATACCCTACACGGAACAGTACTCTGCAACTGCCCTGACACAAACAGTGTTGTAGGCACCTACATTTCCCCTATAGTATTATGGGCGCCATTAAACTCCCATACGGTGAGGCTCCCCTGCATGCCTCTAGGCATCAACGGTGTTGTGGGAGCCGGGATTCACCATACCGAGTGCACATAGTGAAACTCATCACATGCCTCTAGGCATCAACAGTGTATGCAGGTACCGACATCTGCCATACCCAGACAAGGACGACGGAACCTCCCATGTGCATCTGACATTCAATAGTGTTGTGGGCGCCTACCATCATTCTATGCCCGTCGGCGTGGGCAACAAGGCTACAAGCATTCGTACTCTCTCCCTCTCACTTGTAAGGCCATCCCTTTCATCTATAAAAGGGGATATGCCCTCTCCCATAAGATAGAACCCTTTTTAGTTAATCAACATTCATCAAGTTCACTAGCTCACAACCACAGAACCACCGGGTTCGAACCTCAAGCACACTCTTGAACACTTAGCTCATAGTGTAGCTCCTGTCGCTCTCAGCCCTTCCGACCAGAGTCGACCAGACCTCTTGTACACCCCATCTTTCTCCTTCTCGTTTGTAACCCCACTGCAAACTTCGAGCACCTGGGCTCAGGAATAAAGTCACTGACCAACTCAAATTGGATGTAGGGCATGTTGCCTGAACCAGTATAAACCCTGTGTCATTGAGTGCTAGGCCACCTCCGATCACAACATACGGCAAAACTACAAATATTTACTAGTTGGTCACTTTCTGTATCGACAACATGCGAGAGCTTTGCCTTTGCTTGGTGATGAGGCTTCTTCTTGACCCATCTTCCATGACATTTCAAATGCCACTATCTTGCCAATGACTATGGCCGGGGTCATGGTACTCAAGTCCTCTATGTTGTGAAGGATGGTGATGATGCTTGCATATTTCTTTTGTAGTAGCACGAAGATGATCTTCCTCACAATGTCTGCATCATCTAGCTTCGTTAATCCTATTGAACAGAGCTCATTGATAATTAGATTCAAACGAGAATACATATCATGAACAAGCTCATCATCATTCATATTAAAGGAATCATAATTTTGTTTAGCTAGACAGTGTTTTTGCTCATGGACATTAGTTGTGCCGTCATGGAACTCTTGGAGTTTTAACCAAATTTCATGTGCCGTATTTAAAGTGAACACTTGGTTAAACACATCCATGCTAAAAGATTCAAACAAGCAATTTTTAGCTCTAGCATTGAAATAAATTTTTTTCTTCACTCTTTGTGGGTCTATCGGGATTCTTAATGGGTTTCATCCCGTCACGAGTGACTCTCCAAACACCCAAATCTACCATCTTAAGGTGACAAGCCATTCTAGCTTTATAGTAGGGGAAGTTAGTGCCGTCAAAGTGCGGAGGCCCTGAGGTATCCATCCCAACCACTCTAAATAGCGTCGCCTCAACGGCGGTGAAGCCAAAGGTCCAAATTGAGCCAACCGGCTCTGATACCACTTGTAAGGGACCGTGACACCTAAGAGGGGGGGTGAATTAGGCAACTTAAAACTCTAACTCTAAACTATGGCCTCTAATTCTACCTAGTCAAAACCTATGCAAAACATAAACTATCTAAATGTGCAACTACGGTTTTGCTAGTGTGTTGCTATCTCTACCGGAAAAAGGAGTTATGCAACCTAGGTTCCAAACCTTTCAACTAGCCTATCACTAAGCTAGGAAAGTAAAGCACAAACCAAGATTGCAATAAAAATGCGAAAGCTAAAGAGTAAGGTAGAGATATGAAAACTCCTATCGACGACTCCGGTATTTTTACTGAGGTATCGAGAAGCGCGCAAGCTTCCCCCTAGTCCTCATTGGAGCCTCTCGCAAGGAATCCCACGCAAGGGCCAAGCTCCCGGTCGGGTAACTTCATGGATAGCCTCGGGCCTTTCCCACGCGCAAGTGGGTCTCCAACATATCTTCCGGCAAGCCTCTCCTAGATGCTCCCCGCCGTCTTCACTATCAAGCTTCCGGCCGAAATGTCGTAGGCCTTGTTCCCTCCGTACATGGTGACGGTCACACCACAAATGCGGTTGGTGTGGTCTTGCAAGACTACAAGCCCCTCTAATGTACAACAATGGTGCGCACAAGCACCGAGTGGTAAGAGGTGTGCAAACCTCACTAAACACTAGGTCTAAACCTAGAGCAAGCACATAAGCGGTGGTCTAATCAACTTAAGCACTTCGCAAAGCAGCTACGCTAATCACCTAATGAATCACTAAGCACTATGTAAGTGGAGATCACTAAAATAGTGTATCAACACCCTTGGTATATTTCCTCAGCTCTCCACATCTCAAATGGCCGATTGGGGGGGTCCATTTATAAGCCCCACCGAGAAAGTAGCCGTTGGGGGCGAAACCCAGTTTTCTACAACTGACCGGACGCTGCTGTCGTCCCGACCGTTAGAGTGCACGCGTTGATCGGACTTTGGGCCGAGTCCGGTCTCACTCAATCAGACGTGTCCGGTCACACTGGCGCCGCTCTAGAACCTCTCTGGACTCGATCGGACGATGTACTTTGTGCATCCGGTCATCCAGTGCCACTGCATCCGGTCACGCTGAAAACATTGCCGTGACGAAGAACGGTGTCATCGGTGCATCCAGTCACTGCTTCGCTCAGCATCCAGTCACAGCTGCTGACGCCTGCTGTTGCCGAGCAAATGATCGAACGCGTCCGGTCCCTATAAGGGTCGCGTCCGGTCACATCTACCGAGCTCGTTTCTTCGCGATCTTGCGTCCGGCTTGGTTTCCATCTTTGTGCTTGGACTATTCTTGATATCTCGGGTCTTCTCTTGTGCTTCTAGGGTCTTGCTTATGGTGTTGATCATGGGATCATCGTATCGCCTTCGTCCAAGTCACATCTTGCACCCTATTAAACTATAAAACAATTACTTATAAATTCATTAGTCCAATTTGGTTGTGTTGGTCATCAAACACCAAAAATCAAAATAAATGGGCCTAGGGTCCACTTTCCTTACACCCACTTGGGGCCTAGATGCTTTTGCAAGGAATTCAAACATGAATTTCATTAGATAAACGATTTCAAATTAATTAGTTGTCAACTTCAAAGTTGTATAGCTATTCAAAATATACAACTTTGGTTTTTGTCGTTTCTCCATTCAAGAACATTGAAAATTTTGAGTTTCAAAATGTGAGGACTTCAATCTGAATTTTGTGACCATAGATTATTTCAAATGAAAAAGTTATTAATGCTTAGATCTTTTCAAGACATGTAGCTTTGATTTCGGTCATTGGTCCATCTGAAGTCATTTCAAAAATTCAAAATTGGGGGTGGGGTGGTGGGGGGTTGTTGTTTGGTTCTCTAGATATCTTGCCTCACTTTGCTTTGCTGTACCAAGCAAATAGATTTCCCTCTCCTGCCATGGCATGGTGTTAATCCTTGCCAGCGCAGACCACAATCCAAATGAATTACCATCTGCAATATATTGGCCTAGCATGGCTACACAAAAGTGTCTCAACGTGGTTCATAGGCATCGCCAACAAGTTATAAACATCATAGGCATGTTGGAAACCAAATGGCACAAGAAAACGACTAGCGAAACACGTGAGGAAGACGACGAGTCGTGCGAGACACCTCCAATCAGCTTAGCCGACTTGATTTTAAAATGTGAGAACTTTAAATAGAATTGGCTTGATATAAATGATTGCAAATAAAAAAGTCATGAACTGTAAAGTTATAGATCTCTTCGAGACACACCGTATAATTTTGATATAAAGTTTATCTTTTTTTTACTTTATTTAAGAAAGCTATGAATTTGATAGTGGAACAGTAGCAGGTACTCTGGATATATAAAGCAGTACGAGTGTACATGGTGTAAAATGTGGATGATAAAAAAAGTCAAAAGGGACAAGTAGTGAAAAAAACGGAGCTCAAATTGATACCGACACTACCGGAATCCTTAAGTTTGCCGAGTGTTTTTATATTTGCCGAGTGCATTCTCTCGGGCACTTGGCAAACAGATCTTTGCCGAGTACTTTTCGAAAAACACTCGGTAAAATAAAAACACTCGGCATACAAGTTATTTGCTGAGTGCCTTAGATCTGGCACTCGGCTAAGCATGCTTTGCCGAGTGCCAGATCTAGGGCACTCGGCAAAGCCCCCGCCCGCCGCACACTTAACACGCACGCACACCCACTCCTTCCCTGCCCCCGCTCCCCTATCCCTGCTCCCGCTCCCCGCTCCCCTCTCCCTGCCCACCGCTCCCCGCTCCCCTCTCCCTGCGCACCGCTCCCCTCCTCCAAACGACGCCACCCCCTCCTTCCCCAGCCGCCGCCCCCTCCCTCCCTCCATTCCTCCCTTTCCAGCGCCGGTGCGCTCCTCCCCTCCCTCTCTGGCGCGCCCCCCCCTCCTCCCTCTTCGGCGTCGACGCCGCCCCCGCCCTCCCTCCCTCTCGCCGCCCCCTCCCTCCCTCTCCGTGCGGCCCGCCTCCCCTCACTAGATCCGCCCGGCCCTCAGCTCCCCGCCCTCTCCGGCGCGGCCCCGCCCTCTCCTCACTAGATCCGCTCAGCCCTCAGCTCCCCTCCCTCCTCCCTTGCCTCCTCCCTAGATCCGCCCGCCCGCGCTGTCTCTCCGGCGCCGCCGCGTCGCTCCCCTCCCTCCCCTCCTCCGCCGTGCCCCCCTCCCCTCCCTCTCCGGCATGGCCCCGCCCTCCCCTCACTAGATGCGCCCGGTCCTCAGCTCCCCTCCCTCCTCCCTTGTCTCCTCCCTAGATCCGCCCGCCCGCGCCCTCTCTCTGGCGCCGGACCCACAATCTCCCGCTCCGGAGGCGAGAACCTTATCCGATAGGCCACGCGGTGTTCTTGCAGCCTTCTGCCTCTAGATTTTAATTGATCTTGTTCTTCCATACATCGCGTTGATCTACACGCTGACATCGTGTTACACCAAGCGAGCTGCACGGTCAATTCCCGTGATGCGCACATCAAATCGCCCCGTTGATGACGTCGATGAGGCCCCCTCTTTATGGGAACACTCAATATATCTCAATATCTCTTTATGGGAAATCATTAAGGCCCTGTTCGATTCTCTTATAATCCGTCTTTTCCAGCTTGTTTTTTTAGCCGAAATAGTGTTTTTCTCTCACAATAAATCAGTCGGAATAGTATTTCGGTTTGTTTTTTCAGCGAAGCGAACGGGGCCTAAATATGCTAATGTGTCATAATATTAAATGCATATAAAACTTAGACAAAAACTCCACTAAGACTGGTATAAGACGATGTTAATGGGTCAGGGAGGGCTCCAATACTTCGAAACCGTGGCTGCACTTACACCATGCTATTCCCTCCATCCGATAAAACAATATCATTTTCACTCTCCGAGAAGCCATTATCAGCTTTGAAGAAATATATAAGAAAATATTAGTATTTATAATGCATAATTAGTATCATTAGATGATTCATTGAATATATTTTTATAATACACTTATTTAAAGATACAATAAATTTTTTTTATAAACTTATTTAAATTTAAGAAAGTTTAACTGCCACGAATTTCATAGCGACACTATTTTTAGACAGAGGCAAGAGGCATACACACGTACAATAATATACATCACGGCAGAACGTGCGTGCATATATACTGAAGCAGCAGCAGTGTGTCCATGTCCACATATACAAAATTGACTTGCTCCAATATTCGGTCGATCATGTTGTTATTATTAATAACAATCTAGCTTGCCAGCCTCTTATTAGGAAATATGAATCCCATGCTGCCAGCGGACTTTCCGATCCTCTGATCAATGCAACAGATCGATTGAAGTATGGGAGCAAATTATTTTGCGCAACATGGGTTATCTTCCATAAGAACTTTAATTTCTTGATGTTGATCGTTGGAGATTATGAGATCGAAGAGGCAATGATCGATGACCTACAAATTCTCTTCATACACAACGGAATATATATAAAAGTTGCATGATGACATAGTAGTTACTAAGTATATAGACATGACACGGCAATGGCGGACCCAAAAATAGGGCAAGCGGAATAAATAACAGAAGACTAAAAATGTTAATATAGCGATACGCTAACAGATAAAACAAAGAACATAAATGACAATACCAATTCAAAATGCTTAAGCAAAACATAAAAAATTGTTTCATTGCAATAATACAACATTTGAAATTAAATTAGCAGATTATTTTCATAAATGATTGCAAATAAAAAAATCGTCAACTATAAAGTTATAGATCTCTTCGAGATACACCTTATAATTTTGATATAAAGTTTGTCTTTTTTTTACTTTATTTGAGAAAGCTATGAATTTGACTGTGGAATAGTAGCAGGTACTCTGGATATATATTACAGTACGAGTGTACATGGTGTAAAATGTGGATGATTAAAAAATAGTCAAAAGGGACAAGTAGTGAAAAAACGGAGCTCAAATTGATACCGATGTTACGTTGATAGCAGGTGCTGTTGACGATCTTGTCCGGTCGCCTTTGTCGATTTTTCAGTACCGCATCCCTCCGTCGAGAATCGAGAGACGATGGCGCCCGCGCTTGTGGTCCAGTAGTTTGATGAATAATTCGATTACTATGGCCTTGTTTAGTTGGTGAAATTTTTTAGGAAAGGGTACTGTAGCACTTTCATTGTTATTTGGCAATTAGTGTTCAATCATAGTCTAATTAGTCTTAAAAGATTCGTCTCGTGAATTTCGTCTAAACTGTGTAATTGGTTTTATTTTTTATTTATATTTAATGCTTCGTACATGCGTCCAAAGATTCGATGTGATGGGAAATCTTGAAAAATTTTATAAAATTTTGAGAACTAAACCGGCACTATGCAAATCAACGAAATTTGCCGGTCCGAATTCGCCTTGCATCTTAATTATGAGTACGTACGGATCATGAAATTTTGGTGGCACAGAGGTAGTAATCCTTCACACATCAACTGACGCTGGCACTTCATCTTCCCTCTTAATGGACGTGTTCTCCAAAATCCGATGAAAACAAAAGTCGTCGACGACGCTTCATCGATCGAGACTTGATTGGATGTGTCGGGAGAACGTTGACATCTACATCAACTATGGACTGGTTGTATCTGAACTCCCTTCGTACTAAAAAAATGAGGTCGTTTTGAATAAGACTTTGGGTCAAATATTAGGAATATAAATCATGAATAAGTTTTAAGTTGTTAAGTTTGGAAATGTGAAAACCATATGTATAGATTTGTCTTGAAAAATACTTTTACTAAAATTTACATATATCACTTTTTGTTAAATATCTGTATAAAAATAAGTAGTCAAAGTTATGCTTTGAAGACCGTATCACTATCAAAACGACCACATTTTATAGTATGGAGTGAGTATTTATTTATAGAAGTAACCAGCGTGACCGATCGATCGTCCGATGTGGTGTAGTGTAAATTAAAAATGTAGACCGGTTTAAGTCTTCCGATGAGTACGACGTGTCATCTTGTTACGTACGTGGCACGTCAATGGGCCTTTGAAAGGACCATCTGTCCGTGTAAGTAGGGATGAAAATGGATCGGATACGGGCAGATATCACTGATATTATATTTGTTTTCATATTTCTGTCTGGATTCGGATTTGAATACGGATAGTGTCAACTATGTCGGATAGGATACGATTGGATATCGACATCATAAATATACGATTTGAGTATTCGGATACGGATACGGTATCAGATGTTAGATATCTAGACTTAGATACGAATAGATCTCAACCCCTCTAATCGGATTCGGTTTCAAATATGATAAAAAAAAATCCGTACCTTTTTATCCCTACGTGTGTAAGTCTGGAATGGTTTGGGTCTCTGACGGAGGGGGCTAAAAGCCTCTGATGGCGGCCCATGAATAATATACCGGGTTGGGTGGGAATTTTCTTTTCCTTTTCCAAATAAAAAAATTAAAGGCAGGATAAAAAATAAAGCAATAACGACCACGATGGGACTCGAACCCACAATCAACCTTATCCATTAGGTCACGTGGTCTTCTTGCAGCCTTGTACCTGTAGATTTTAATTGATCTTGTTCTTCCATAGATCGGGTTGATCTACACGCTCACATCGTGTTACACCAAGTGAGCTTCACGATCAATTCCCGTGATGCGCACATCAAATCACCCCGTTGATGACGTCGATGAGGCCCCCTCTTTATGCGAACTCTCTATGGCCCTGTTCGATGGTCTGAACTTTGGCTGAAACTGGCTGAAAAACACTGTTCCGACTGAATTGTTGTGAGAGAAAAACACTGTTCCGGCCAAAAAAATAAGCCGAACAAGCCAAATTTATGACAAGCGAACGAGGCATATGTCTCTCTACTCGTAATTAACCTACGAAATCATTAAGGTCGTGTTTGCTTCTCTTATAATCCGTCTTTTTAGTTTTTTTAGCCAGAATAGTATTTTTCTCTTATAATAAATCAGCCCACTAGTAGAGAAACGAGCTGTACTCCCGTTTCTCAACCCCCTTCAGTCCCGGTTTTGAAACCAAGAGCACGAATCCGAGACCAAAGGGCCCCTCCTTTAATCCCGGTTTCGCGCCTGGGACTAAATGTCCACCTTTAGTCCCGGTTGGTAATACCAACCGAGAATAAAGAGACGACCCGGCCACGTGGGTCGTCCCTTTATTCTCGGTTGGTATTACCAACCGGGACTAAAGGTTTTTTTTTTATTTCTATTTTCAATTGATGATTCATTTTGATTTTCAAATAGTTTTCCGAATACGCATTCTACGCTGCTAATAATATACGTATTCTACACGTTTATAATATTCGAATATTTTGTACAAACTAAAGTATGAAACTAACGTATATATTACATGCATTACATATATTGTACGTAACTTTATGGACATATAATATGTATATATATATTACAAATAAAGCTTGCATTGTATATTCTATCATATCCCTGGGATAACAAATTTATTCCATCAGGTTTTGCTTCCATGTTTCGTTGACGTCATTGTAGAACTCGCCGGCAGGGTTGAGGACCTGGTCATTAAGAAATCCTGCTATGGTCTCTTGAATTGCTTTTAGTTGGTCACGTCGTATGACTTTTTCCTTCAACCATAGAGTCTTCAATAAAAGTTAATAGAAAAGTATTAATATATATATATATATATATATGTGAAGTATTAATATATATATGTGTGTGTTGGTCACGTGATTACTTATATATATTAGCAATAAAAGAAATTGTAAATATATGAATATATTTATATAACGTACTTTGAGGTTCTCTTTAGGAGTTCTTTTTGAGTACGCCATGATGAACTCGCAAACATAGTATCCGCAGTAGTTGTTCCCCTGTTCTTGCCTCATAACCCACTTTTACGAGAAAAAAGATCCGGTGAATTGAAAGCATGTATGGTGTTAATTGATATATATATATATATATATATATATATATATATATATATATATATATATAGCTGATACTTACTTTGTGTGCGATTACATCCAGTGGCGCTTTGCAATGTTTCATGTGTTGTTCCTAATGAAACTTTTCTAAACACTGCGCCCAATAAAATAAAAAATTAATTTGGCCTTTAATAATGGTTGCAGTTAAGAGATCGGGGTATATATAGTTGCTAGGGAGACCAAATTACCCTTGGATAATATATATCATGTCTTGGTACTCTATTTACTCTTTTCTTAACGAGTCTAAGATGCGCAACCGACTATTGGCCATATCGATGACCATCAATATCCAGTGATTGTTGCATATGTTTTTATACATAAATATGATCGACATTAACTAGAGTCAACATATGTATATGTGGGAGATAGCTTAGCTAGTAAGCAAATAATTAAACAAATATCCATATGATCGACATTAATTATTTAACACTCACTTGAAGTTGTAGGGGAATAGTATGTCCTTGTTTTGTTGGTTCACTAAGAACCTCATGAGATTTTTCTCGAGTCCAGCTTTCCATCCAGGCGGCGGAGGATCAGGGTGTTTGAATACGACATTTGGATCAACGAAACCAACATCGTTATCCTGTCTCTTTCTGAGTTCTGTCACCTCATATCTGCATATATAAAAATATAGTGTAAGGATATATAATTTATATATATACATGTAGCTTTATATATATACACTTTAATAGTGGAAAATAATCACACTTACAGACAATAGCAGCTAATGAGACTTTTGTCGAGAGAGTCCAGGTGGCATAGTTGGTGTAATTCTCCAAACTCGACATATATAACGTCATCGCCACGGAAGTAATGTTGGTTTCTAATTCTGACAGAAACAAAGTTCTCTCCCCGTTTACACGCCGCCATGTACCACTTGTTTAGCAGGTACATTTACGTACCCAGTTCACCTAAGGCCTCAGGGTTGTATAGACTCTTTCCATGTTCAAATTTCTTCCAAGGATCCACTTTTGGAGCAGATGGTACTTCAGCCAGCACTTGGGCAAGGTCGAAACCTGTATCCTCGTAAAATCGAATCAGTTCCTCAAAATCGATGTCCGATAAGTCTAAGTTTAAACCATATTCATTACAAATGACAAGAGGGGGGACTGATTGTTGCGATTGTTGCCCGAGTTGTGCAACACCTTTCCCTGCTCTAGTATTTTTCTGCGCCCCCTCAAATGACTTGGTGAGAGCGGTCATAGTCCGATTTTGGCCGGGTCTTTTGAGATTCCCGCTTTTTCTGGTCCACCTTCTTTCTTAGAAGATCTGGAGCTAGGTAGAAGTACGGTTTCTCTGGCACTTGTCGTTGCTTTCTTACATTTTCGAAGAAACTTTTCACATCTTTTTGTACTTTAGCCTTTAATTCCTTTTCACTTTTCTCATAAGACAGTTTTCGGGGAATAACTGGATTAGAGGAGGCTTTCTTCTTTGCCGGCTGGTCGGCCAATGGCTTCGTTTGCGGGACGAACCTCTTAGGAGCTGGAGACCTCCTTGGAGGCGTTGGAGACCTCCTTGGAGGTGGCGGCGGTGGAGACCTCCTTGTAGGCATTGGAGACCTCCTTGGAGGTGGCGGCGGTGGTGGCGTTGCATAATCATTGCCCGGAGCACTATGATGATCTGGAGATTGAATAATTGGACTTAGGTTGGCGGAGGCCCTGCTGTGTGATTATAAAAAAGAATAATTAGGTATAAGAAATTGTTATTATTAATCATGCATGTCAATAGAAAATTTGTGAAAAAATTGATTCGTTCACTTTTGTCCGCACCTATTGTCTGGCAGTTGAGGAGGCGGCGGTGGACTAGACCCCTGGAATAATGATGTAGCGCTTGCGCCATAGTATGAATGTCTTCTCTGCTTCTCCTAGAGTCTTCTCCCCATCACCTCCTGGAATGTCAAGAGGCAGATCACTAAAACCTTTGTTAACTCTATCCACTGAGACGCTAACATATCGAGGTGGTATTATTGCCCCATGGATTCTTGGTGTCTTGGTAGGATCTGGAATATGTAGCTCATATGATGTAAACGGTGCAGTAATGTCATCCACGGGGAAACATAGCATTGCGTCATCTTGATTTGGCAACTCCGTGGAAGCACAGCTACTTTTCAACTAATTAGGGGGCTAATATTAATGTTGATTCCTGGATCTAATGCCTGCCTCTGGGCACTCATTGCTATTTGTACTTGCTTTCTGATTTTGTCATGCATTCTAGCTTGCATGTCTTTTTCGCGCTCCTGTGCTTGAAGCAATGCCTCCCGTGACGCACGAACCAATTCCTCCAACCTGCTGATCCGCGCTGCATCCTCATCCTTCCTTCTCTGTCGGCTTCTGTAGGTATCTCTATCATCAAGGAAATCATGCTCCCAAGAAATGTTCTGTCCTAAACCTATCGTTCGACCACTGTGTTCAGCGGTCCTAAGGGCATACGTTAGTTCATCCTTCTCTCTATTGGGCCTGAACGCACCAATAGCTTTAGCTTGTAGAGCATAAGACAATCTTTGTGTTGCTCTTTCGAGTTTTGTGCCATGAACCAGCTTTCCGGTCTCTAGGTCCAGTCTTCCCCCATGAGCGAAAAACCAATTCTTCGCGCGTGTGGGCCAATTGAGTGATTCCGGTGCGATACCCTTGGCAAGAATATCCGCTTCCATTTTCTCCCACTTGGGAATGGCAGTCGCGTAGCCACCTGATCCTATGCCATGGTGGTATACCTTCTGTTGGGCATTCTCTTGGTTCCTTCTCACCCATTCCTCACCCTCTTCCGATGTCTTGTACTGTACAAAATCATTCCAGTAGGGCCTCAACTTCATGAGCGGGCCGTTAGTATTGAAATTGGGCGTTAGGTTCTTCTTGACGTATTTTGTGTATAGGGATTTCTTCCAAGTCTAGAATTGTGTGGCCATCTTCTTCATAGCTCACTTTCGAACTAGTTCCTTCAATTCATCATCGTTGATAGCATCATAATCATCCGCTTGCAACGTGAAATGTTGAAGGATATCATCCCAAAATAAATTCTTATCAAGATCAGAGACAAAACTAACATGAGGCTCGTTGATCTTTTGCTTCCATTCACGGGCACTGATCGAAAGTCTGTCCCTTACAAGGCACCCACAGTGTTGCATGAATTTCCTTGCATGTGGACCAAGTGGTTCGCTTGTCTCGATATTGAATTCCGATATTATGTAGAGCCCCTCCAATGGCTTTTTTGGGCCTCGAATTTTTTTGCTTTTCGCCGTTGTGGTCGTCGATCCAGAGGGCTACGTATAAAAAAGAATAAATCAATATCATGTGTACACATAATAGATGATAGATGTTCAAATATATATATATAATATTCAAATATATATAAATATAATATTCAAATATATATATAAATATATATACCTCGCCAGTATTTTCTTGCACAATATTTTCTTGGTTACCTTCAAGAGCCAGGTATTGACTCCCGTCATCTACATCCTGCTGGTCACCATCGGCAAATTGAGTGCCGGTGTTGATAATATTCATCATTTCTTCATCCATGTTGTCTCTCGAGGGCAGCCATATAGCTTTTACACCGCCAGATATATCTATAAAAAATAAAAACTATATCTATAAAATGAACTCATACAGGACGTGCCACCTCAAGGATTGTAACATTTGTAAAAATCATTTCTGTATCTGTACTCCAGTAGACTCTATTGATTACTCTACGGTTTTCGGAAAGTTCGTCAAAGGAGACTTTGGTAAAAGTAAGATATTGATGCAACAAATGTAATAACAACACTCTAGGTATATATAACCCAGCGGGGAAGAGGAGAGCAATGAATGAACAAGAACCCATCTAGACAGAGAGGAACAAGTGCTTCTCTCCATGTAGTAATTCGTCCCAACAACACAATGGTGCTTGCCGACAAGGTTGCTAGTGTTGTGTCGTTGGCATTTTTCATGGCCGTGGCCATAGTCATTGTGGCAGGTAAGTAATTCACATGATATTTCTGCAGGTTAACAGAAGAATGGGAGTGTACACACATAATAATCGTTTATCGTTTATATTTATATATACTACGTTTGTGTATGGTGATTGACAGACTACTGTGACGATATCAGGACGTGTGAATAAATAACCATCCGTACTAGTTGACCTTGCTTACGTGATCATCTCAGTGAGCATTTCTCCACCAGACGACACCGTACTTGGCCACGGAAGAGCTCCAATTCTACGAGGAAGGAAACACGGTCTTCCACGACCGTTGTCGCTCTCCCTTGTAGAATCAACGCTCCTCCTTGACGTCCGTTACCGCTTGGTAGAGAATATGCTCGCCGAGCTGAACACGGTCCGCGAGTTCAACTATTACGGATTTTCTACAATTTTCTAACTAGTCCGCGCCAAGGAGGCGAAGGTATGCCCGCCCGAGTACGAGAACTACATGCCCTGCTACTATGTCACGGACACCGTCAAACATCTCGGATCTAGGGGCCGGCGTCCACAAGTTCAACTAGTACGTGCGTTCCAAGCGACGGACGGATGGAGCCAACGAGCCAATGCCAACTTGCCCATCGAACGCCTCCTGTACGCCATCCATGCCCACTTGGGCGCGTCAAACGCCATCGACACTGCTTTGCGCTCGATGCAGCTACCAACGCCCCCAGGCATCTGCCGCTACCACCACGGGCTCAAGTTTTTCCTCAACCGAAGCCACCCTCCCTGCAGCCATGGCCGTCGCCGCTTCCCTCCTCGCAGCCATGACCGTGAACAGGAGCGTGCAGAACTCTAATCTCCCCACACCGGCGGCACCCAAGCCGAAAGGGATGGCAGACATTACATTATGGCCACCTGCAACGACCTTTGCCGCATCGGCAGCACCCACCACCGACCAGACGCGAGCCGGTCCGAGCACACACTCACAGACAAACAAAATCTACAAATAAATATACACACACTGTTGCTCACATATAGCACGGCGAGCAACACAAGCATGATGACCGGAGGTTTTAATCAAGTCGACGACGAGGATGAGCGCGCTGACGAGGATGACGAGCGTGGAGGACGACAAGGATGGCCGGAGGTGATCTCTCGACAATGAGGATGCGACGGGGACGACGACGAGGACGAGGATCAATGACGGTGATGAGGCCGCGATGGATCCAAATCAGATCTGGGCGAGGGCGAGGATGATGGCAGCGGATCCGGGTCTAGGCGTCGCGCACGAATGGGAGAGGCGTGAGCCGAGCCACTGGCAGAGATGGCAAGAGACGGGAGAGGCGCGTGGAGGCATCTAGAGGCTATGGGGAGCGGCGACGGCGCGGTGGCTCTCGGGCGAAGAATGAAGACGATGGATGGGGAGAAGAAGACGAGGCGATATATACTTGGTGGATCTTTAGTCCTGGGACTACATAACCTTTAGTCCTGGGTTATGGTAAAGTGAAGCCACGGCCCGGGACTAAAGAACCTTTAGTCCCGGCTGATGGTAAGAACCCGGACTAAAGGTCTGACCTTTAGTCCCGGGTGCAGCCATGACCCGGGACTAAAGTTATTTTTTAGCGGGCCATGAAAACGTAGCCAACCTTTAGTCCCGGGTGGTTGATCGACCCGGGAGTAAAGGTAGGCTACAGTTGGTTCCAAACATTTTTCTCTTTTTTATTTATTTCTTTTATATAAATATGCAGAGAGTTATTAATTGCCTAATAAATAAAATATCATCCAAAAAATTATAATAAATATTTTTGGACTTTGTTTTGCATTATTATACACAACAAAAATTTGTAACCTAAACTCTTTTATTTTACTGTATAAATATTTAACATAGTGTAAATAATAATTACAATTTGCACCATGCAAAAATATACTACTTGATTAAAATCATTAAAACTATTACTTTTTGACACGAAATAAGTTTTCACATCTTATTAACGTTGATCATTTGGTTTTTCATCACACATTCTCCACGGGAAATCCATCGTCAAGCAGAAAATTCATTTAAACCGTAGAAAATATGAAAACACAGCAAAAAAAATCTGAAGTCGCAGTTATTACATAATAGGTCTAATACATCACTATATATATCAAGCGGGCACAGTAGTGAACTTCTTCTTAACGTATATCCCTTGGTTATGATCGCGCCGTAACCATGGAGTGTCCTTATCATTTAGCTGGATGCTTGGGTCTTTGTTCACTGTGAAGGGTGGAATTCGGTTATCCTTTTCATAATCTTCTGATACGTCTGACTTGTTTTCAATTCCGATGACGTTTCTTTTCCCTGAAAGAACTGTGTGGCGCTTTGGCTCATTGATTGGGTCATTGTTGTTTTCCCCTCTCTTCGGTTTTGTAGACATGTCCTTGACATAGAACACCTGATTCACATCCTTGGCAAGGACGAACGGTTCGTCTTTGTACCCAATATTGTTGAGGTCCACGGTTGTCATTCCATACTGGTTGTCGACTGCTACCCCGCCTCCAGTCGCCTTTACCCATTGACACTTAAACAAAGGTACCTTAAAAGTAGGTGCATAGTTTAGTTCCCATATCTTCTCTCCGCGACCATAATATGTTTGCTTATTTCCATTAGGATCGGTGGCATCTATGTGGACACCACTATTTTCGTTGGTGCTCCTTTTATCTTGGGCTACTATGTAAAATGTATTCCCATTTATCTCGTACCCTTTGTATGTGAGGATATGCCACGATGGCTGCCTAGCCAACAAATACAGTTGCTCATCAATACTCTTATCACCCTGACATTCTTTTTGCAACCAGTCACTGAAAGTTTCCATGTGCTGACGCATAATCCAAGCTTCAGACTTTTCTAAAAACTCGGATCGGAGCAACTCTTTATGTGTCTCGATATACGGACCCACCAAGGAGGAGTTTTGCAGAACTGTATAGTGTGCTTTATTAAAATAATTGTCCTGTATACCAATATATGTTTTCTTCCCTAGTGTCCCCTTTCCACTTAGTCTCCCCTCGTGTCATGATTCAGGAACACCAATCAGGTCAAGGTCAGGAATAAAGTCAACACAAAACTCAATGACCTCCTCTGTTCCATAGCCCTTGGCGATGCTTCCTTCTAGGCGAGCACGGTTGTGAACATATTTCTTTAGCACTCCCATGAACCTCTCAAAGGGGAACATGTTGTGTAGGAACACAGGACCGAGAATGCTAATCTCCTTGACCAGGTGAACTAGGAGGTGTGTCATGATATTAAAGAAGGAAGGAGGGAACACCAACTCAAAGCTGACAAGACATTGAACCACATTATTCTGTAGTTTAGATAGATCCATTGGATCGATTGCCTTCTGAGAAATTGCATTGAGGAATGCACATAGCTTCACGGTGGCTAGACGTACATTTGGAGGTAGAATTCCTCTTAATGCAACTTGAAGCAATTGCATCATGAGCACGTGGCAGTCATGGGACTTTAAGTTTAGGAATTTCTTCTCTTCACACAAAGATTCTTTATCAGGTGCATCACGTCGATCACGCTATGGACCTCTAGGACTTGCTAATAGGGTAGCTCCCAAAATATGGACTTCTTCTTCCACATGGGTGCGTGACCGTCGGCGTCGTTCGGAACAGGTTCGCTGCCATGTGCCTTTCCAAATACTACTTTCACATCCTTGACCATATTGAGTACATCCTCACCAGTTCGGTTGCCCAGCTTGGTCTGGTGGTTTGCCTTACCTTTAAAATGCTTGCCTTTCTTTCTTAGGGGGTGATTCGTAGGAAGAAATCGACGATGGCCAAGGTACATGACCTTTCGACATTTTTTCAAGAATATACCTTTAAGTCATCGAAACAGTGCGTGCATGCATTATATCCTTTGTTTGTCTGACCTGAAAGATTACTTAGAGCAGACAATCATTGATTGTTACGAACAACAATGCTCGCAGGTCAAAGTGCTCCTGTTTGTGCTCATCCCACACACGTACACCTGGTCTGTTCCACAAAAGTAGAAGTTCTTCAACTAGTGGCCTCAGGTAGACATCGATGTCGTTGCCAGGTTGCCTTGGGCCTTGGATGAGCACTGGCATCATAATAAACTTACGCTTCATGCATAACCAGAGAGGAAGGTTGTAGATACATAGAGTAACAGACCAAGTGCTATGACTACTGCTCTACTCCCCGAAAGAATTCATACCATCCGTACTTAAAGCAAACCTTAAGTTTCTTGCGTCATTTGCAAACTCCGAGAATTCTCTATCGATTGCACTCCACTGGGACCCATCAGCAGGGTGTCTCAACATATTGGCTACCATACGGTCTTCTTTGTGCCATCGCAACAACTTTGCATGGTCTTTGTTTCTAAACAGATGTTTCAAGCGTGGTATTATAGGAGCATACCACATAATCTTGGCATGGATTTTCTTCGTGGAACGTTCGCCCTCAACATCACCAGGGTCATCTCGCCTGATCTTATACAGCGATGCATGACATACCGGGCATGCATCTAACTTCTCATACTCCTCACCACGGTAGACGATGCAGTCATTAGGACATGCATGTATCTTCTGGATTTCTAATCCCAAAGGGCAAACTACCTATTTTGCTTCGTACGTAGTGATGGGCAATTCGTTATCCTTCGGAAGCATCTTCTTTTGGATTTTCAGTAACTCCCCAAATCCCTTATCAGATACACCATTCTTTGCCTTCCATTGCAGCAATTCCAGTGTGGTACCCAACTTTTTCTGTCCCGCATCACAAGTTGGGTATAGCAATTTCTTGTGATCCTCTAGCACACGCTCGAACTTGATCTTCTCCTTTTCACTTTCGCATTCTCTTTGTGCGTCACGAATGGCCTGACCAAGATCATCAGCGGGCTCATCTTCTGCCACTACCTCTTCTTCAGCTTTCCCCATTGCAGTATCATTGAAGGCACCATATTCAGCAATAATGTCATCATCGTCCCATTGTTCTTCACCTTCTTCCATTACAACCCCGGTTTCTCCGTGCTTTGTCCAACAAATATAGTTTGGCATGTAACTCGACTTCAACAAGTGTGAATGAAGACTCCTTGAGCTAACATATTCCTTCAAATTCTTACATATGGCACATGGGCAGCACATGAAACCATCGTGTTTGTTTACCTCGGCCACATATAAGAAAGAATGCACGCCCTCAATGAACTCTTGGGAGCGGCGATCAGCATTGTACATCCAATGTCGGCTCATCTGCATTACATGACATACATACCATATTAAAATCTAGAACATAATTAGTTAATTATACGACATGCATGCTACCACATAAGGTATTAATTTATGAAAGTCTCGCTACAATGTAGACAATCCCAACTACCACTAAAAAAACTAAAGCTAAAATGCACTTCAGCAGCATAAGGATTTCATGACCAATCCCAACTAAAACAGATAGATCATGCGTTTGTTCAACATCTATGGGCTTCTTCCGTAGGATCACTACCTCATCAGCCGCCGTAGCCGCCTGTGGAAGAGAGTTTTGCACGTGTTTAACATACTCTTCCTCCCAGTACCAGCCTGAACATCCTGTGCCATCCCACTGAAATTAAAACAAAAAATTAGAACTTTAATCACAATCATCATGAAAATAAGTATAAATTAATCATAATCATCAAATGCGACAAAATAACTCACATTGCGATCCGGACACTTGTAGAAGATACGACCCTTGTTGGGACACTCCTTCCTCACCCGGTACTCCATCACAATCTTCTCCTCACACTTGCCGCATGCAATGAGAGGAAGGTCCAGCCTCAGTCGCTTTGGAACCCGATGAGAGGCCGAGGACCCGGAAGAAGTTGCCATCTACTCTCTATACTCATTTTTAATATAATATAAATTTCTCATTTTATAAACAAATAAAATTAAAAAAACTCTAAAATTCTCTATATCTCTAAACCATGAAGTGTGCTATGCATGCTAGAATTGAAAACTCAATACTAGTTTTGAATAACTACTTTAACCTTCCTTCATCCAAATACGCAAACTTTAAAGTGATTTTGAGCTTAAATGGCTTACAAATAAAAAAATCTACCATAAAAAAACCACATATATCTAGTCCACAAAATGAAATAAGCTACTGATGAAACATGAGAGTATAAAGTTGGTAACCTTTAGAACCGAAGAATCGATGGAGGAATGGAAGAAATCTTGTGATACACCGGTGATGAGGGAGAAGAGAGGCCGGCAATGAAGCAAGAACACTGAGCTCGAAGTGGCTCGGGCTCGGGGAGGAACAAGGGCTATATAGGAGGGGACCTTTCACTAGTAGAGAATAGACCTTTGATCCTCGGCCAAAATGGGTTCTAGTCCCGGGCAGAGACCTTTAGTCCTGGTTGGAGCCACCAACCGGGAGTAAAAGTATACCTTTAGTCCCGGTTGGTGGTTCCAACCGGGACTAAAGGTCTCTGCCAGCTCTGTCCGGCGCAGTACCCATTGGGAGGGACCTTTAGTCCCGGTTGGAGCCACCAACCGGGACTAAAGGCCCCCCCTTTATATATCGGCCGTCTCCTTCTTCCTCCCCGAGCCCGAGCTCAGCACATTTTGAAGCTCAATGCACTAGTGTTCTTCCTCCCTCCATTGTTCCTCCATCCATTCTTCGATTCCTCCGTCGATTTCTTCGATTCCTCCGTCGATTCTTCAGTTGTAAAGGTTACCGATCTCATACTCCCATTTTTCACCATTGCCTTATCTCATTTTGTTCACTATATATATATGGTTCTTTAATGTGGTTTTTTTCATTTGTAAGCAATTTGAGCTCAAAATCACTTCAAGCTTGCATATTTACATGAAGGAAGGTTAAAGTAGCTATTAAAAACTAGTATTCACCGTTCATTTGTAGCATGCATAGCACACTTCATTGTTTAGAGATATAGAGAATTTTAGAGTTTTTTAATTTTATTTGTTTATAAAATGAGAAATTTATAGTGTATTAAAAATGAGTATAGGGACTAGTGCCTCCGACTGGTATGACAGATGCAATGCAAGGCCGTGTAATAGAAAGCAAATCTGTTCTCTTTTGACGATACGCCCGAACAGCCGGGCCTGATAGATTTGGAGGTTGAACGGGTCTATCGGCCGTCGCCGTGCGACTGTACGACAAAGAACGGCATCGATCGACCATAGTATTTTATTGTCCGGAGTCCGGTCCGAGGTGCAATGCAACGCAATGACAATTGACATTGCGTTGCTAGGTCAAAATATGGTCATTTCTATGGACTCTGCGACTAAACATTTTTTTTAACTTTTTATGAAATGAAAAACTTAGAAAATAGTTAGAAAATTATAGAAAATCCATACTAGTTGAACTTGCGGACCGTGTTCAGCTCGGCGAGCATGTTCTCTGCCGAGCGGTAACGGACATCAAGGAGGAGCTTTGATTCTACGAGGGAGAGCGGCAACGGTCGTGGAAGACCGTGTTCCCTTCCTCATAGAATCGGAGCTCTTCCTTAACCAAGTACGGTGCCGTCCGGTGGAGAAATGCTCGTCGAGATGATCACGTAAGCAAGGTCAACTGGTACGGATGGTTATTTATTAAAACATGTTTTTGAGCTATAAATCCTGTTGGCCGTCTTCTTCCTCCCCGAGCCCGCCCGAGAGCTTAAGTTCAAATTTAAGCAGTGTTCTTGCTCTTTCTCCATCCATTCTTCGATTCCTCCATCGATTTCTTCGATTCCTCCGTCGATTCTTCGGTTCTAAAGGTTACCAACTTCATACTCTCATGTTTCATCATTGTCTTATCCCATTTTGTTCACTATATATATATATGGTTCTTTATTGTGGTTTTTTTTATTTGTAAGCAATTTGAGCTCAAAATCACTTCAAGCTTGCATATTTGCATGAAGGAAGGTTAAAGTAGCTAGTTGAACTAGCAGACTGTGTTCATTTTAGGGGATCTGTCTATTTTAGTTGAGATTGGCCGCGAAATCCTTGTGCTCCTGAAATGTATTTTAGCTTTAGTTCTTTTAGTGGTAGTTGGGATTGTCTACATTGTAGCGATGCTTTCATAAATTTGTACCTTTTGTGGTGGCACACATGTTGTATAAATAATTAATTATGATCTAGGTTTTAATATGGTATTTATGTCATGTAATGTAGATGAGCCGGCATTGGATGTACAATGCTGATCGCCGCTCCCAAGAGTTCATTGACGGCGTGCATTCTTTGTTACGTGCGGCCGAGGCAAACAAACTCGACGGTTTCATGTGCTGCCCATGTGCCATATGTAAGAATACGGTGGAATATCCTTGCTCAAGGACTCTTCATTCACACTTGTTCAAGTCAAGTTTCATGCCAAACTATATTTGTTGGACGAAGCACGAAGAAACCGGTGTTGTAATGGAAGAAGGTGAAGAAGAACAATGGGACGACAATGATATTATTCCCGATGGTGCGTGCTTCAATGATACTGCAATGGGAGAAGCTGAAGAAGAGGTAGCCACAGAAGATGAGCCTGCTGATGATCTTTGTCAGGTCATTCGTGACGCACAAAGAGAATGTGAAAGTGAAAAGGAGAAGATCAAGTTCGAGCGGATGCTAGAAGATCACAACAAATTGTTGTACCCAACTTGTGATGCAGGGCAGAAAAAGTTGGGAACCACACTAGAATTGTTGCAATGGAAGGCAAAGAATGGTGTATCTGACAAGGGATTTGGAGAGTTACTAAAAATCCAAAAGAAGATGCTTCCGAAGGACAATGAATTACCTGCCACTACCTACGAAGCAAAACAAGTTGTCTGTCCGATGGGGCTAGAAATCAACAAGATACATGCATGTCCTAATGACTGCATCCTGTACCATGGCAAAGAGTACAAGAAATTGGATGCATGCCCGGTATGCCATGCATCGCGGTATAAGATCAAGCGAGATGACCCTGGTGATGTTGAGGGCGAACGTCCACGAAAGAAAATCCCTGCCAAGGTTATGTGGTATGCTCCTATAATACCACGCTTGAAACGTCTGTTCAGAAACAAAGAACATGCAAAATTGTTGCGATGGCATAAAGAAGACCGTAAGGTAGACAATATATTGAGACACCCTGCTGATGGGTCCCAGTGGAGAGCAATCGACAGAGAATTCCTGGAGTTTGCAAATAACGCAAGAAACTTAAGGTTTGCTTTAAGTACAGATGGTATCAATCCTTTTGGAGAGCAGAATAGTAGTCATAGCACTTGGCCTGTTACTCTAAGTATCTACAACCTTCCTCCTTGGTTATGCATGAAGCGAAAGTTCATTATGATGCCTGTGCTCATCCAAGGCCTGAAGCAACCTGGCAATGACATCGATGTGTACCTGAGACCACTTATTGACGAACTTCTCATTTTGTGGAATAAAGAAGGTGTACGTGTGTGGGATGAGTACAAACAGGAACACTTTGATCTGCGAGCATTGTTGTTCGTAACAACCAATGATTGGCCTGCTCTAAGTAATCTTTCAGGACAGTCAAACAAGGGATATAATGCATGCACACACTGCTTCGGTGATATTAGAGGTGTATTCTTGAAAAAATGTCGAAAGGTCGTGTACCTTGGCCATCGTCGATTTCTTCCTGCAAATCACCCCGTAAGAAAAAAAGGCAAGCATTTTAAAGGGAAGGCAGACCACCTGACCAAGCCTCGCAACCGAACCAGTGAGGATGTACTCGATATGGTCAATGATGTGAAAGTCGTCTTTGGAAAAGGACATGACAGCCAATCTATTCCGAACGACGCTAACAGTCACGCACCCATGTGGAAGAAGAAGTCCATATTTTGGAACCTACCCTATTGGCAAGTCCTAGAGGTCCGCAGCTCGATCGACGTGATGCACCTGATGAAGAATCTTTGTGTGAACCTGCTAGGCTTCATGGGTGTGTATGGAAAGCCTAAGGACACATTTGAAGCACGACAGGACCTGCGTTGTTTGAGAGAAAGAGACAACCTACATCTAGAGAAGACAGATGATGGACGCCATTACTTACGTCCTGCCAGCTACACTCTAAGCAAAGAGGAGAAGGAAATCATGTTTGAATGCTTAAACAACATCAAGGTACCATCTGGATTCTCCTCGAATATAAAAGGTATTATAAATATGCTAGAGAAGAAATTCTGTAACTTAAAGTCCCATGACTGTCACGTTCTCATGACGCATTTACTTCCAGTTACATTAAGAGGAATTCTACCTCCAAATGTACGTCTAGCCACCGTGAAGCTATGTGCATCCTCAATGCAATTTCTCAGAAGGCAATTGATCCAACTGATCTAGCTAAACTACAGAATAATGTGGTTCAATGTCTCGTTAGCTTTGAGTTGGTGTTCCCTCCTTCCTTCTTTGATATCATGACACACCTCCTAGTTCACCTAGTCAAGGAGATTTTCATTCTCGGTCCTGTGTTCCTACACAACATGTTCCCCTTAGAGAGATTCATGGGAGTCCTGAAGAAATATGTTCACAACCATGCTCGCCCAGAAGAAAGCATCGCCAAGGGCTATGGAACAGAAGAGGTCATTGAGTTCTATGTTGACTTTATTCCCGACGTCGACTCGATTGGTGTTCCTGAATCGAGACATGAGGGGAGACTAAGCGGAAAGGGGACACTAGGGAGGAAAACATATATTGGTACGAAGGATGATTATTTCAATAAAGTGCACTACACAGTTCTACAGAACTCCTCTTTGGTAGATCCGTATATTGAGACACACAAGGATCTCTTACGATCCGAGTTTCCAGGGAAGACTGAAGCTTGGATTACGCGTAAGCACATGGAAACTTTCGACGGTTGGTTGTGAAAAAAATGTCAAGGTGATGAGAGCATCCATGAGCAACTGTATTTATTGGCTATGCAACCATCATGGCATATCGTAACATACAAAGGGTACAAGATAAATGGGAACATATTCTACACAGTAGCCCAAGATAAAAGGAGTACCAACCAAAACAGTGGTGTCCGCATAGATGCCACAGACCCCAATGGGAATAAGCAGACATATTATGGCCGCATAGATGAAATATGGGAACTAGAATATGCACCTACTTTGAAGATCCCATTGTTCAAGTGCCAATGGGTCAAGGTGACCGGAGGCGGGGTAATAGTAGACAACGAGTATGGAATGACAACAGTAGACCTTAGTAATATTGGGTACAAAGATGAACCATTCGTCCTTGCCAAGGATGTGAATCAGGTGTTCTACGTCAATGATATGTCTACCAAACCAAAAAGAGGGGAAAACGATAATGACTCAACCAAAGAGCCAAAGCGCCACATAGTTCTTTCAGGGAAAAGAGTCATCGTGGGAATTGAGTACAAGTCGGACATGTCAGAAGATTATGAAAAGTATGACCGAATTCCACCCTTCAAAGTAAACAAAGACCCTAGCATCTTGGTAAATGATGAGGACACTCCATGGTTACGACGCGATCATAACCAAGGGACATACATAAAGAAGAAGTTCATTGTTGTGCCCACTTGATGATATAGTGATTTAATGTAGTGTGTGTTTGAGATATTATGTAATAATTGTGAATTCAGATGTTTATTATGTTGTGTTTCAAATTAAATCAATGTTTGATTTGGTGGGATTTCTCTCTCGAAAAGTTAAATTAGGATATTGAGTGATGAAAAATTAAAATATTAACGTTAAAATGATGTGAAAACAAATTTCCTGTCCAAAACCAATAGTTTTAATAATTTTAATTAAACACTACATTTTTGCATTAACAAAATAATAAATATTAGTTACATTATGTTTTATAATTATAACAAAAAATAAAAAAGTTAGGTTATAGATTTTTCCTATGTGCAATAAAGAAAAAGAAAATCCATATTTTTAACAAAATAATTTTATGCCTTTTATTTAATTTACTATGTATTTAACAAGAAAATCCATATTTCTATTAAAAAAATTTGCTCAAAACAGGCGGGAAACGAAACTGCAGCCCACCTTTACTCCCGGGTGGGAAAAGCCCACCCGGGAGTAAAGGTGGGCTGCAGTTTCGTGGCCCGCCAAAAAAACCATTTACTCCCGGTTGGTAACACGCACCGGGAGTAAAGGGACCTTTACTCCCGGTTGGTAAGACGCACCGGGAGTAAAGGACCTTTACTCCCGGTTGGTAATACGCACCGGGAGTAAAGGACCTTTACTCCCGGCTAGTGGCTGGCACCGGGAGTAAATCTCCCAGGTATATAACCGCCAGTGCCAGGCGTAGATCGATCCCCTCCTCTTCTTCCTCGTCGAACACCGCCGCCCTTTCTCTTCTTCCTCGCGCCGCCGCCGATTCGTCTTCCCCTGCGCATCAGCCCGCACCCGTGACACTGGAGCCCGCGCCTCACCTCGTGCGGCCCTCCACCGCCGATGACCTCGCGCCGACGACCTCGTGCGGCCCGGCCTCCACCGCGCGCGCCCGTGGCCCTCCACCGCACCCGCCCGAGGTGAGAGTTCTCTCGGCTTTCGTCGTGCATGGTGAAACAGCGTCAGTGAGGGCCCGTGCATGGTTGGGGTCTTTTGCTGCTTGTCGTCCATAGCGGAGGAGCCATCAGCTGCTGCCGTCGTCTTGGGGGGCATGCCATGGTTGTCAGTTTCAACAATGGCGTCTTGGGGCAACGGCATGCCATGGCTGCGGCGAATCATTTCCTTGAAGCACGCCATGTGCAAGTCAATAGCCTTGACGTCCAAGTGGATGTGGTACCTGTACGCCCAGAACCTACTCCAGCGGCCCTTGTTGTCTCTAGAAGTCACACGGTGCTGAATCTCGCGATGCCCTCTGGCGGAGCTCTAAGGCTCGGCCGTCGTGGACAATGCGTTTCGGTAGTGTGGCGCAGACCTGGTGGATGTCGAGGTCTTGTTCGAAGTAGTGGTAGATGTAACTTAGGTAGCTGAAACTTGCAACATCACGACATCACGCACCGACGACACCGCCCTGGCCCACCTCACGTCGTCATCATCAGCACACCGGCTCGCCTCACGTCGTCATCGTCAGCACACCGGCCACCGCGCCGACACGTATATATACGTCATTTGTATTCATATGCATGTATATATACATCACGGAGCACCGCCGCCCTCGTTCGCCTATGCGTTTCTATGTATACGGCGGAGCACCACCGCCCTCGTTCACCCATGTGTACAAACATATATACGGCAAAGTGGAGCACCGCCACTCTCATCACACCACCTCTCTCGCAGCCTAGTCGATCAACATTCGTATTATGTGTTGGCATAAGATATATTGTAGTTAATAAAGTGACTATGTTTAGTTTAAGATATATGATGAATGACTACATGGTTCACATGGTACATAGGATCACAACATCACGCACCGACACCGCCCCGGCCCGCCTCACATCATCGTCGTCAGCACACCGGCCCGCCTCACGTCGTCGTCGTCAGCACACCGACCACCGCGCTGACATGTATATATACGTCATTTGTATTCATATGCATGTATATATACGTCGCGGAGCACCACCGCCCTCGTTCGCCCATGTGTTTCTATGTATACGGCGGAGCACCACCGCCCTCGTTCACCCATGTGTACAAACATATATATGGCGGAGTGGAGCACCGCCACTCTTGTCACACCGCCCTCTCTCTCGGCCTAGTCGATCAACATTCGTATTATCGTTATCGTTAACGCTAAACAATCACACCAGGGCGAATTGCGTCGGTGACTAGGGCGAACCGTGTTGTTGATGTCACCGACGTGGTTCGCCCTAGTCACCGATACAATTCACCCTCGGCCATTTATGTATAGCCCTAATTCGCCCTAGTACCGACGTAGTTCGCCCTAGTGTGGCGAATTGCGTCCGTGACCGAGGGGCAAGATTTAATAATGCATATTGTTCGTAGATTTTACGCATGTAAGCAAAGATTTGACGTACTATATATTGGTTTTGTTTTTTGAAGCCAGATGGCCGACTCGAGAAACATGGATGAGGAGGAGTTGATGATGAATTTGATCAACACTAGCACTCAAGTTGCTAGCAATGATGGTCCTAAAAATAACGTGCAAGAGGATGCAGATGACGGGAGTCAGTACTTAGCTCTTGAACAAAATGAGCAACAACATATTGGCCAAGTATATATTTTTTATTATTAGCTATATATATTATCATATGTCTTATGTGTGCTCATGACATTAAAAATAATGTTTATGTTTTGTAGCCCTCTAGATCGACATCAACAGCTACAACGAAGAGTAAAAATGTTCGAGGTCTCAAAAAGCCATTGGAGGGCCGCTTCATCATCTCGGAGTTCAATGTGGATACAGGCGAACCGGGGGGGGCAAATAAAATGAAATTCTTGAACCACTGTGGTTACCTTGTATGGGACAGGCTCCCGATCAGTACCTGCGAATGGAAGAAGAAGACCAATGCTCCTCATATCAGTTTTGTCTCCGATCGTGACAAGACGTTAATTTGGAATGATGTCTTAGAACATTTCACGCTCCAAACAGATAGTTATGATGATATAATAAATGGTGATGAATTGAAGGAGCGAGTTAGGGATTGGGCAATGAATAAGATGGCCACCCAGTTTTAGACTTGGAAGAAACACCTATACACGACGTATGTCAAGAAGAACATAGCACCAGATTTTACTGTCCCAGCCCCGATCTCAAAGTAGAGGCCCTATTGGGATGAGTTTGTACAGTACAAGACGTCGGAAGAGGGTGTGAGTCGGGTGATAAAGAACCAACGTAATGCCCAACAGAAGACATACCACCATAACTTGGGATCAGGTGGCTACCCGACTACCATTAAGAAGTGGAACAAAATGGAAGCATACCTTCTTGCCAAGGGTATCACACCAGAATCACTAGAGTGGGGAGAGCGTGCAAAGAATTGGTTTTTCGCTCATGGGGGAACACTAGACCAGGAGACAGGGAAGTGCGTTTATGGCGCAAGACTGCAAGAAGCAGCAGAAAGATTGTTTTATGCTCAGAGAGCTACTGCTAGTGGTGCGTTCAGGCCCAACAGAGAGAAAGATGAACTGACATACGCCATCGAGACTATTGAACACGGTGGCCGAACTAGAGGCAAAGGAAGTATCTCGTGGGAGCATGGATTCCCTCAGGACAGACCTTTCTACAGAAGTCGTCAGAGAAAGAAGGAAGAAGAGGCACAGCGGCTCCAGAGGTTGGAGGAAGCGGTGCATGAAGCACAGGAGCGGGAAAAAAACCTTGAAGCGAGAATGCAGGAGGAAATCAGAAGGCAAGTGCAAATAGCAGTGAGTGCAAGCAAGCAGACATCAGAGCCATGAATCAACATTAGCCAATCTGTTCAGTTAAAAAGCAGTTGCGCTTCCACAGAGATGCCAAATCAAGGGGACACAGGACTACACTTCCCTGTGAATGACGTCACTAAACCTTGTACATTGTGTGAGCTACACATTCCGAAGGGGAATTCCACAATCAAGGTGGCTATCGGTCTTGTTAATCCTATCGACCGAACCAAGACACCAAGGATTCATGGGAATATAATCCAAGAAGGATATGCTACCATCTCGGTAGATAAAGCTAAAAAAGGTTTTAGTGATTTGCCTCTTGACATTCCTGGAGGTGATGGCGAGAAGACTCTCGGAGAAGCAGAGAAGACATTCATTCTATGGCGCAAGCACTACATCATCATTCCCAGGATGTCGTCTCCACCTCCTCCTGAACTACCTCACCATAGGTGCGGATGAAAATACTACATCATTAATTTATATTGGCTTAAATAATTAACAATCTGCTCATAATAATATGTCATTCCTTTTTTTGTAGCAGATCCTCCCCCAACCTAAATCCAATTGTTCAATCGCCAGATCATCATAGTGCTCTGTACGATGACAATGTGTTGGAAGGCGAGGCTGCATCCACACCATCTCCAAGGAGGTCTCCAATGCCGCAGCCGCCACCTCCAAGGAGGTCTCCAACGCCACCACCACCACCTCCAAGGAGGTCTCCAACGCCTCCCCGCCCCGCCTACCAAGAAGCCAAGTACTAGCAAGAGGCCAGCCCATAAACGAAGAACCAGTCCCCGCCGACAAAGAAAGCCACTGTGAAACCAAGGGCTATTCCCAAAATAATATCTGAAGAGAAGGAAGAAGGAACTGATGCATATAAAAAAGATATGTCCAGATTCTATGACAAACTTAAAAAGAATCAAGAAGCAAGGAGAAACCCAGAGAAACCGTACTTCTTCATAGCTCCGGATATTCTAAGAAAAAAGGTGGCTTCTTACCAAAGAACAAACAATGGGAATCTCGTAAGTCATCCAAATCAACTTTAATGGACTATGACCACACTCTCACCAAGTCAATTGAGGCGGCACAGAAAAAGAAGCGGGCAGGGAAAGGAGTTGCACAACTCGGACAACAATCACACCAATCAGTCCCCCCGCTAGTTGTTGGTAATGAATATGGTTTGAATTTAGGATTAATGCATCGCAAACATACCTCCGGGATGTCGATTTGGATCACCTTGGTGAATTTATTGATGAGACCGGTCTCGACCTTTACCAGATGTTTGGTGATGGAAACATTGAGAGTCTTGGCGGAGAGGTTGATATTTGGAAGAAAAAATTTGTACTAGGCCGTAGTCTATACAACCCTCAAGCCTTAGCTGATCTGGGGGACGCAAATGTACCCTTTAAACAGTGGTACATGCAAAGCGCCTACCCGGTGGAGACTTCTGCGTTGGTGTCGAAATTAGAGACGAACATTGGTTCCGTGGCGATGATGTTATGTATGTTGACTTTGCAGAATTTCATCAACTATGCCACCTGACCTCTCTAGACAAAGTTATCATTAGCTGCTATTGCCTATAAGTAATAATTCTTTTGATCTATTATTAAACTCATCATATGTGTGTATATGCATATAAATTATCCTAACAAGTACTATATATATGCAGATTTACAATGACAGAGCTCAGAAAGGAATGCTGCAATGAAATTGGTTTTGTTGATCCCCATATAGTATTCAAAGACCCAATTACTCCAAAGACTAATTGGAAGTCTGAGTCAGAGAGTAATCTCATGAACTTCTTAGTGAACCAACGCCACAAGAAGGATATACTCTTTCCCTACAACTTCAAGTGAGTGTTAATAATGTCGATCATCCTTAATGGCTCATATGTTGATTCTAGTTAATTAATGAGTGTTATGCGTTATATCCTATAAACACATGCAGCAATCACTGGATATTGATGGACATCGATCTGGTGAAAAGTCACTTGATAATCTATGACTTGATGAGAAAACCACAACAAGACTACTAAGATATGATAGATATTATCCACAGGTAATTTCGGTATCTCTAGCAACTATATATACACACAAACATGATGATTAACTATATCTGATGGCATGGCAAATTTTTTATTGGACAGTGTTTGGAAAACCTTTATTGAGAAGCAACACATGGGAAAATGCAAAGCGCCACTGAATGTAATCCCCTTGAAAGTAAGTCCCCTAAATCGCATCATCTTTATTAATTAAACATATAGCTTTCACCGGATCACCAGATTGGATGACAAATCTTTTTCTCGTAAAGTGGTGTCTGAGGCAGGAATATGGGAACAACTACTGTGGTTACTATGTTTGCAAGTTTATCAAGGTGGTCTCCCAAATAACTCCTATAGAGAGACTCAAAGTACGTTAAAAATACACTATATATTCATTTAATTATTATTATTGATTGTGTTACTATGTCTTTATATATATATGTATGTATGTATGTATGTATGTATGTATGTATGTATGTATATTAATTTATTTTCCTTTAATTCAAACCTGTAGGCTCGATGGTTGGAGAAAAAGGTCATACGGCAAGACCAAATCAAAGCAATTCAAGAGTCTATAGCCGGATTTTTTAATGAACAAGTCATCGATTCCAAGGGCAAGTTCTACTTTGACCCAACACTACCATGGAAGCCAAGCTAGAGGATGAGAGGAAACTTGTTATATCACAACAACTGTAATGCAATCTTTTGTAATATATGCACATGAAATAATATAATGTAAAATACACATATGCATGCATGCATATATATGCTTGAATTGTGTGATTTAATACGTTCATTGTGCTTGAACCGAAACATACTATACGCGCGTAATGTATAATTAGCAGCGTACAATACGACTTCGAAAACCTATTTTGAAAAGAAAACAAAAAATAAAAAGAAAAGAAAAAAAACTTTTAGTCCCGGTTCGTATTACCAACCGGAACTAAAGGGTGCCGGCCATTGTGGCATGTCAGGAGGCACCTTTAGTCCCCCTTTAGTCCCGGATGCTTGCTCTCGACTGGGGAACCGCGACTAGAAGGGATTCCCCACCAGAAGTAAAGCTCTATTCTCTACCAGTGTTTAGTCCCGGTTGGAGACAGAAACCGGGACTGAAGGTACCTTTCTAGTCCCGGACGGAGCCTCCAGCCGGGAGTAGACTTTTACTCCCGGTTGAAGGGACCAACCGGGAGTAAAAGTTAACCTTTAGTCCCGGTTGGTAACTCCAATCGGGACTAAAGGTCCCCTGCAGCAAAAGCCTGCCACAGTAGCCGTTGGGCAGGGACCTTTAGTCCTGGTTAGAGCTACAAACCGGGACTAAAGGTATCTCTAGTTCCGGGCGCGAAAAATACTAGGACTAAAACCAAATTTCGAGGTGGGATCAAAGGTCGTTTCTCTACTAGTGGCTGAAACAGTGTTTTTCTCTCACAATAAATATGCTATTGTGTCATAATATTAAATGCAAATAAAACTTAGACAAAAACTCCACTAAGACTGGCATAAGGCGATGTTAATGGGTCAGGGAGGGCTCCAATACTTCGAAACCGTGCTAGTGGCTGCACTTACACCATGCTATTCCCTCCATCCGATAAAACAATATCATTTTCACTCTCCGAGAAGCCATTATCAGCTTTGAAGAAATATATAAGAAAATATTAGTATTTATAATGCATAATTAGTATAATTAGATGATTTATTGAATATATTTTTATAATACACTTATTTGAAGATACAATATTTTTTTTATAAACTTAATTAAATTTAAGAAAGTTTAACTGCCTCGAATTTCATAGCGACACTATTTTTAGACAGAGGCAAGAGGATACACACATACAATAATATACTTCACGGCAGAACGTGCGTGCATATATACTGAAGCAGCAGCAGTGTGTCCATGTCCACATATACAAAATTGACTTGCTCCAATATTCGGTCGATCATGTTGTTATTATTAATAACAATCTAGCTTGCCAGCCTCTTATTAGGAAATATGAATCCCATGCTGCCAGCGGACTTTCCGATCCTCTGATCAATGCAACAGATCGATTGAAGTATGGGAGCAAATTATTTTGCGCAACATGGGTTATCTTCCATAAGAACTTTAATTTCTTGATGTTGATCGTTGGAGATTATGAGATTGAAGAGGCAATGATCGATGACCTACAAATTCTCTTCATACACAACGGAATATATATAAAAGTTGCATGATGACATATTAGTTACTAAGTATATAGACATGACATGGCAATGGCGGACCCAAAAATAGGGCAAGCGGAATAAATAACAGAAGACTAAAAATGTTAATAGCGATACACTAACAGATAAAACAAAGAACATAAAGGACAATACCAATTCAAAATGCTTAAGCAATACATAAAAAAAGTGTTTCATTGCAATAATACAACATTTGAAATTAAATTCGCAGGGTATTTTCATCGGAGATTTTTCTAGTTATATTTAATTTTAATTAAAAAGATAAAACTAGACAGCAATTATTTGTGGAGCAATATACCAAAAAGAGATTAGTTTCGTGAAGAGCATGCATTATGGTGCTGGCCAGCAAAACAGCATTACCTATGTGACCAGCATGGTGTGGAGGTGGCCAGTGGGTGGTCCTGCCAAGCGATGGCCGTCGTTGATAACCCCTGTAACATTTCTTCTATCTTCGATGAGGCAACATGGTTGCTGGGAGCTTCGATGCATCTGTCCGGATCTCAGTGTACATGCCAGCATGGCAGTGGCACTAGTAGAGAAATGACCTTTCATCCGTTTTGATTTTGGGCTTTAGTCTCGGTATTTTTTTTGTCCTGGAGTAAAAGAAGAATTAGTCCTGGTTGGAGCTACCAACAGGGACTAAAGGCACATGTCCTGACACGCTTTCGCAGCAGGCCACTTTTAGTCCCGGTTGGTGTTACCAACTCGGACTAAAGGTCGACCTTTAGTCCCGGTTAGTGTTACCAACCTAGACTAAAGGTCCTTCAACATTTAGTCCCGGCTGGTAATACCAATCGGGACTAAAGGGTGACCTTTTAGTCCCGGTTGGTGTCACCAATCCGGATTAAAGGTCTCCAACTCGGGACTAAAGGTACCCCACAGGTCAATTCAAAAGGAGAGTGTCCAGGATCCTGTCACATGTGGTGTACAGCTGAATTGGTAAGGAGTTTATGCGCGAGAAAAGAGGTCCTGGATTCGAATCTCACACACCGCAAGAGAGGTCTCCCTACAATTTCGTTTATTTTTCTCCTGAAAATGGACCTTTAGTCCCAATTATGTGACCCAGGACTAAAGGCCAGGACCTTTGATCCCGGATTCGTAGTCCCGGTTGGAAAACCAGGACTAAAGCCAGTTCCTAACCGGGACTGCAATCCATTTCTCTACTTTTGGGGCAAAGGTATCCGCTCGCGCATCGGCTTGCGGCTTGTAGCGGCGGGTGGATAGCCTTGCATCGCAAGTCAAGATGGCAACGGGTACCCGAAACCCGAGTACCCGACGGGTTTTACCCGATAAGGAGGCGGGTATGGAAGACATTTTGCACCTACGGGTACGTTATTGGACGAATTCTTGTACCCATCGGGTATGCGGGTACGGGTGTGGGTGTATACTACCCATACCCGCATACCCGCGGGTAAAAAAAACCCGCATAAATAATATCCAACATCTGCAATTTTAGCCCATATAAGCATATAGCCCATATTTGACCCATATAAGCATATGAGTATATATATTCCAGAACTCCCTCAAACCCTAATCCTCATCCTCACTCCACTCCACCAGTCCATATTTCTGTTTTGCTGCTCTATTGTTGATTTGTTTTGCTGGAAGCTATTATATTTTGGTGTGTGAACTCGGGTATATTGTCGGGTAAGAATTACCCGTCGGGTAAGAATTACCCGTCGGGTGCGGGTATGGAATGAATTTTCTACCCGCTGTGGGTACGGGTAACCCGACGGGTAAGATTTTGATCTGGCGGGTGCGGGTACGGGTGGCCAGTACCCATCGGGTACGTACCCGTTGCCATCTTGAATCGCAAGTGCTAGTCCAACGTGGGACAACGCCATATGGCGGCGCAAGTGGATCTGGTGTTGTGACGGCTACACAATTTGTTGCGGATCGTGGCAGCCAGCTCTGCATAGCAGTGTCCATATAGGTGCTGGACATCTTTAGCTACGACAGCGCAAGCAGTTTTTTTAGTTTCGTTGTTCTTCTATTTCGGCCCAACTACACAACCTATTTGCTCTATTCCGCTCAGCTGCACGCCTGCTTGCCTCTCGCAGCGCGGGACACCCTGCTACTGGCCTTTTACCCGCACGCCCTCCTCCTGCTATTTTTTTTTGTCCATTCCACTATTTTTTTTCCATTGTGTGTTTTGTTCTTTTTTATTCGTTTTTTATTTGCCTATTAGGTTTTTTATCCGTTCAGTTTCCCTTATTTTTTTCCTGTTGCGTGTTTTTTTCTGTATGCTTTTTCATTTTTTCCTCTATTTTTTTCTTTCAGTATTTTTGTCCCATTTTTATTCCATTTTTAAAAGTTTTTTCCTATTTTTTGTTTTTTCGATCTTTATAAAATGTTGAGAAGTATGACTAATTAATATAAAGATAAAATAGAAAAAAATAATGAAAGGGCTAGCGTCTAGACGTCCAAACTTACGCTGCTCCCAAGCTTCCTCATTCACGTGCCAGTGGGAAAAACGGCTGGCTCACGCACGCGCACACATGCGCGGGGACTACCCAAGCCCGCTCCGCTTTCATGCGCCCACACACACAACAGTAGCACCACCGGCAAGCGGCACAGTGACCCACGCAACAGTAGCATACTTTTGAAACATACAGTGACCCACGGTGACCTAGCAGCAGCTCCCAGCGGGGTCACAAGCCCACATGCACGCAGCACCAAGCGAGACGGTGACCCACGCAGTAGTAGCAGCATACTTTTGAAACATATGGTGACCCACGCAGCAACAACAACACGCAATTGCAACATGTGCTCCCGCCAAGATCTCTTTTTGAAACATCCAAATGAAACACTTGCAACATACGTCTGAAACATATGAAACACTTAAAACATACACTTGAAACATACGTATATAGCCATAATAACATATGCAACATCCAGATCTACTTCAACATTTAGATGAAACACTTGCAACATAAGTTTGGAACATCTGAAACACTCAAAACATATGCTTGAAACATACGTATATAGCCATAGTAACATATGCAATATCCACATGAAACACTTGAAACATACGTTTGAAACACCTAAAACACTTGAAACATAGGCTTGCAACATGCGTATGTTGTAATTGCAACATCCCAGATCTACTTATACAACAGCTAGACGAAACACTTGAAACATAAGTCTAAAACACTTGAAATACGGCATCGCCAACAACCACGGCCTACTTAATTGGTGAGGAACTACTGTAGTCATCAAGCTCGGGCTTGGTCTACCGGTGCACGGCGCGGCGCAGGTGCCCATGCGAATAGGGCGGGGTCGGCTCCACTGCCATGGCAGTGGCTGAGCAACCACATGCGGTGGCCGTCTGCATGCCCGCGTGCAGGGGAGGCTAGGCGCGGGGTGCGTCCACAGTGTAGGGGCGTAGGGGGCCAAGCAACGATGGACCTAGGAGAGGCACCGGTCAGTTGTAGGCACGAGGTGGACCCTTCTTCTGCCAGATCTGTCGCGGGTCCTTCTTCCACCAGATCCATCGTGGACGCCTTCTTCCTCCACCGCTGGCGCAAGATCTGGCCACAGGCAGCCTCGATGGAGGCGCGTCTGTGGGTGGTGATGGAGGCTCACCGGTTGCCATGGAGGCGCAACCGTGGGCGGTGATGGGGCGCGGCCGTGTAGCCACGGGCGAATGTGGCGCGCGGCCCCATTCCCAGCTCTGGCGAGTGGTCGCGTGGCACCATCCCTGGCATCGGCGGGCCGCGGCTCTATCTCCAGCACCGGTGGGTGGCACGCGGCCTCATCCCTGGCACTGGTAGGCGGGCGCGCACACTACAAGAAATACCCTTATACATGACGATTCACCGGTGACCTTATGAGAAATCATCATAGAATGTTGTAATTTGTGACGAATTATTTCTAAGGTGCTAAATCTATGATGACTTGTTAACATATCGTCATGGTTTGACGTCACAGACCCACCGCACACTCTGTGTCATGGCTTCTTATTGATTTTCAGGTAGCACCTTCTCGACAGCAAGCCAATTGAAGTTCTCATATGTTTGTTTATTTAGACTCACTAGAGATGAAATCTTTATGTGCAAACTTAGTTGTTATGAGAGCTTAGATCTAAAATGACTGTCCTCAAACCAAATGGTTGTGAGCTAGGTCAATTTGTACTTTGATGTTCAATGTGACTGTTGTGGACATGCTAATACATGAATGAATCAATGCTTGTTTATACGATTGGTGTATCTTATGAGCTGTGATGCATGTTAATACAGTGATGATTTGGCACAAATTTATGATGTTGTTTTTCGTCACTGTGGTTTGGATTTGGGCTGGTTGTAGGAGATAGACAATAATCCATGACCAACAAAAAATCCAATATGTGACGGTTCATTTTGGTCCAACAAATGTATGACGCGGGATACATGATGTTTTTTTCAATCGTCATGGTGAGTTAACTGTGACGCATTTTCGCTTGTCTATGACTAAAGTAAACCGTCATATATAAGGGTATTTTTTTTGTAGTGACAGCCCCTCCCCTGACCGCGACCACCGATGAGTCCTCTGAAAGCTCCTGCACAGCCTCGTCTCTTCACAATATGGAGGAAGAAGAAGGGCCTGACGAGCGGGGCCCACTCGATAAGTGATAGAGGGGGAGTGTTTAGTGGGATGGACTACGAATGACATATGGGGTCCGCTCGTAGGTGTTTTCCAAAAGCCACAACTGTTTCACCAAACGGGCTTTTAACTTTTCCACAATAACTTTTCCAAAAATAATAGCTCACGACAGTTTTTCCAAAAGTCATAGCCCAACCAAACATGACCTTAGTTTCTTGTATTGCAGGTTTCCACTAAGTGACATGCTTACTAGCTAATGCAGTGCTCCCTTCGATGGATAGGGCTCCATAACTTGTCTTGCAGTGGTGAAAACCACCAAGCATGAATCATGTAGACTACTCTTTTGTATATGTACAATCACCGGCTACTATAAGCGTTTATTAGTTGGAGGAACCTGCTACTATTGTACTCCACTAGATATTTGGGTGAACAAGCTGCATGCTACAAATTGTGTGCTTTTTTTCATATTACCAATATGAATTATTAGTGCTTTGAATGGAAATTTATACCAATATTCTAAACTACTAATGGTCTTGCATGTAATCTATGAATAAACACAACCCTATATTAGACAACACTAGTAGGCAACGCGAAGTGCTCCTTTTTTAGAAGTTTGAATTAGTGCCAAGTGGTAACCATCCAAACACTCATCTAAGACATGTCCTAACTCTAGTATATTCCACGCTTCACCGTATATCATGGTAAGCTAAATATCTACTTCTACGTTATTCCCCTCTTTGCCATGATCTTATCCTTATGTATGGAAAGATCTATATATACTTGTCCCCAAAGCCTCCTAGATCGTTCTGATTTCTTTTTCTTCCTTTGCAATGAAATTAGCTCCAGAATCTTGCAACGAATATATTCCCTATTTAATCTCCAAATCCTTCTAGAAACTTCCAAGAATGCATTATTATTTTTAATAGCTCAATTTAATTTGGTACATTTATTAGTAGCACTACGACAATATTGATTTTCAGAGATAGCTTTTTTTGTTTTTAGAGGTGGTCTTAGACATCAATGGCTCTCAAAATCCCTCTAGCATATGGAAATATATAGGTGCCTTTACTGACCGTCTTTGAAAAAAGAGTTTGTCCCATTAAACTGAAACCTAACTCTTTTTCTATTCTATCACCTGTCACCATCAACCCCTCAAACTGCACTTTCTATATCAGAGGGGGTCGTTGTTGCCCCCACCCCCCCCCCACACACACACACACACTTTGTCTCTCAGTCTTCTCTCTCGTCCACCAATGGCACCTTCGCTTCGCCCCTTACAATGCAATGTATGGATCCATTGACGCCACTTTCGCCAATTATTAATGATTAGCATGCAGGTGGCCAACTATTAATGTACAACAAGTGATTTCACTTTCACGCAAATTGAAAACTTTGACTAAATATATAAAATATAATATCAATATTTATAGGACATAATTAGTATTATTAGATATATCGTTGAATTTATTTTTATAATAAATTTATTCTGAGATATAAATATTGCTAATATTTTCTATAAACTTATTCGAACTTGAGAAAGCTAATTTAGCTGGCACGATTCCCACGGCGACACTTAAATAGGTACAAAGGGAGTATGATACATGGATAAAGAATCCATGTCAAGTATAATTAACAAATATATAAATTTGAAACAAAAATAATTCAAAGTACTATACATATTAACCTACATGGTCATTGAGAAATTATCATAGTCATGGAGAGTGCGGCGTCGCAGGCTCACAAACTCGATTGTATAGACTTCGACGTGATGCGGCTAAGATAATTTTTTATTTTGGCAGGAAGAAATCTTCGATATCCATTTTTTCGTGTGCCAATAAATCCACGAATAAAGTTCCGCCCCATCTCCATACCATCCTCTACACAGGTTCAAATATATATGTACTAGTAAATATTAGTGCCTGTCACATGGGTAATATTGTGTATCTTGAAAAATCTCTCACAAAACCTTAAAGCAAAGTATGTCCGTGCGTTGTAACTGGAAAACATAATACCATGATAACACATGTATGAGCGTGTCTGTTACCTAAAATAGATATTGCGATTGTGATGCTTGGAACATGTATATTACATGAGTCTTTAGAGATTAATATTTGATTTAGGTAAATGGTATGCCAAAGTTGCATGTGTAAAATAATCCTATGTTCCAGGAATCCCAAATTGACAAGACAATTTAGAGAATCATAAACCCTTTAAAACACAGAAAATATCATCTGGTGTATTTCTGGTGTTTATCTATATCAGCTTGATAAAGAACAGTGCATGTAGCAGGTCTAAGAAAACATCTGACGAAAACTAATAAGTTTCACCATGCATAATTAGTACATATGTCCTACCAGCTTAAAACTTGGGATTCTTATCCTATATGTGCACCAGAACCATCCAAAATCTTAATTTGCATTCCTGTGTGTTCCTGCGCACTGCACTGCAGTCGCAGCTATATCCAGGTAATTAGGAAATATAAGCATCTATTAGAATGAAATCACCTTTGACATTTTTCATTAAGAAGAAAGAAGTGTTACAACAAGGTATGCGAGCGTTGATCGGACAAGTAGTAAGTAGCAACCCGTCAATCACGCATACCGATACAAAGAGAGCTACAACGTGATTAACAAAAGAACGATTTCGTGACCGAGGAGCACTCTCACTGGAAGATCTACGCGTTCAGCTTCAGCTCCTTCCGACGGCGGCGCCTTTGACATAGCCTCACAGTAACCATGACATAGACTTCTTCCTTCTTCCGGCACTTGTTGATTCCACTCCTTCAAACACTTGTTGGCTCGACTCCTTCAAGCAAGCAACGGACAACAGCAGCTTCTCCTTGAGAAGCACAAATGGCCGATGCAACATCATAGAGCCGTGTATTATGTTCTCTGCCAAGAAACTTCATTCCCAAAGTTGGTGCTCAGCTTCCAAGCCACAACCAACACAAGTATACAATTGACAGGAGCTCCTCGCACACAAGTCCTATAACTTCGTTGCTGCCCTCTTGTGTGCTACCCAGTTCAATAAAAGTACAGCATCACTTAACAATCTGATCGATAGGTTTCAATACTGTGCATGTTCTCAGCATCCAGTTCAGAAACTGAGCCATCCGTCACTGATGAATTTAATTTTCGCAGGCCTTTGAGAATCCTTTTTGCTCTTTAACCAAGGCAGTTCGGCCAATGAGATAACTATATACCAGAAACCAAAGCAGCACAATATGAACAGGCCTATCCATTGCATTTACAGGATAACCAGGTTCATGTCAAAAATGCATGAGTATAGTCACTTAAGTATCGGTTGCACTGTAGACTCTTCTACCACAAATAGAGGCAATTCCCTTCCGTATTCACTCTGAGGGACAAAATAGTGACGAGTGTATTGCGCCAACTATGATATGAACAGCAGTTAATCATCAGCGCTAGATACAATTATCAAAAGCACAAGACAGGAAGCTCACCTATCGAGTTCAATGGTTGAAGCAATCTGCAAAACTCTCAGATAAGTTCTTTCTTCTCATTTCCAAAATTCTGCACATAGAACACTATTATTTTTAAATAAATATCAAAGATAAAATTCTCTGTAAGTGTTATTCTTCATTATATGGTGAGATTAAAATCAGAACGCGAGAATCACTGCAGCAAACAGAGAATATTTTATTAAAATGGAAATCTAGAAGCTCAGTTGTCACATTATAATGAGAAACAAACCTCACAAGCTTGCTTAAGATCCTTGAGCTGATTATTTAGGAACAGTGAACTTGTATTATAGTCTGTGTAGATGATATATAATCTATAATTAGTTAATGATATATATATATATATATATATATATATATATATATATATATATATATATATATATATATATATATATATAATACAACTAAAATACCAGTCCCCCATATTTTTTTATGCACAAAATATCCAGGGGAATGTATATGGGGGTTGGATGATACTAATCTTTAGCACCCTTAAGGGATATCAGTCCCCTATATTTCTTTATGCAGAAATCATGAGGAACAAAGGGATATCAAATTTGTATCAATAAAAGGATATAAGGAGCAATACTTAAGATGTGACATCAAGTGATAAGTTAGTTGAAATGAATACTTATTGTTTTTGGAATATGTAGTGCAAAAATGTAAAGATTGAGACAAAGAGAACCAGCAATAACTATATCGATTCCTTGAAGCTAAAATGGTATGAATTAAATTATGTTTTTTAAAGTAGAACTGTAGAACTGTGTGTTCAACTGGAAAGATAATCTAGCATAAACAGACATCAAGTGTACACCTAACCCTGAAAGCCTGTTGTCATTGTAACTTTTCAAACAGATGCTACCCTGGCTAAAGCCGACGAAGTGCCTCTGGAGGGAACACTGCATGGAAGGTAGGAAATTAAGAATGGCAATTTTTTTTATTAATAATCTACACATTAAGGGACACCGACGAAGTGCCGAGGGAATATTGCAATACAATAATAAGAGATTGACTTTGATATATGGATGTACGGGAGAACTGCTAGCTCTTTACCTACAGTGATGTCTGCCAATGTAACTGTATGGAGCACCCAGAGCCATCAAGTCGTGAGCTTAATAGAATACTGTATTTACTTGAGAAGGTGTGCCTCCTCGTAGATCACCAGATCAATTAGCGAATCAAAGAAGTCAGAACCGGACTTTGTTCTTGAGCGCGTCTCAGGACCATTGATATCAAAGAGAAAAATCAGAACAAATCGAACTACAGCCCCTGGACTTTAGAAGATGGATGGAATGAGACCTCACCGCTGGGAACCAATGGATCTGAGCAAATCAATGGGAGGATTGAGGATGCCCATCTCTGTTGCCAAGGGAAACAGAAAGCCACATGATCCCATGCAAGCTGCCAAGTTTGCCTCAAAGACAGGTGTACTAGTCAGGCATCAAATACCAATCTTGACACATTGGAAACATTACAAGAAGCACTCCGGTGTCGACCATTACAGTAATTTTGTGGACAGGCTAACTGTATGTATGGGTATCATCTCTTGACATTCAACTCTACTTTGAGCAACTTTAACGGATTTACTTTTTATTCACACTACTGCATGTACTCAATGCTGGACATTGACAAGGCTCACCCACCAACACAAGAAACTTGTTGGAATGTATTGCAGTCTAGGGTACGACAGACACGCTACAGGTTGAAGCAAACCTACTTCAATGGCGTCCATGCGGATCAGATCCCTACGACCTCTCCTGTCCCGTCCATGACCAATGCACAGTGGTGTGAACTTGTTGAGACTTGGTCTAGTGCTAAGAACAAGGTGTGTGTTGAAAGCATCTAGGTCTCTAGTTGGGTTTCGGTGATTAATGACAATACGAGATTACTATGACTAACGTGTGTTTTGCAGAGGCAATTAAGTTAGGTCATGATAATGGCAATTGATTGGGCAATCATGGTTGTCATGCCCCTACGATGGAAATCATTTTGATTTTCAAATGATGGACGACAAGGTTAAGAATGGACTAGTTCTAAGTATCGTTTGGTGTTGAAGAGACATTTAGAGTAGTTTAGGACTTTGTTTTTCCTTTGGCCGTACTATTAAGGGGGGTATGAACTAGTAGCTTGACCTAGGTGAGTCTAATGGGTTAGTGAAAGGTCCTTGTTGGTTTTGGTAATTGAGTGACAACCTAGGTGGACTAATTGTGTTTATGTGAGATACACAGGTGATTAGTCCACAGGTACATGTGTATGAGCAACATATGCCATGGAGGTGAAAATGGCTTGGAAATGTTGCAAAACTCACACATGTGATGATGAAGGAGCTTATTGCACATGAGACATGACATTGAGTCATGTGATCAAGGTGGAGAAGATCAAGACAAGACTTGGCTTGATGGACCGGTTGCAAGCGTGAAGGGCAAGTCAAAGGCTTTGGAGTGATGGACCGCGTGGCGGTGAAGCTTGAGCAAGACTTGGCGCCGATGGACGATAGCAACGGTGAAGAGCATGTAGAGTCAAGATCGATGAACCAATATGATCATGTGATGATATGAAGTGGATCATATCATTGTTGATAGTGTTGGTGCATGTGTTGCATCGACATTAGAGGAGATGGAATGGAATGCGTAAGGCAAAGGTATAACCTAGGGCATTTCATTTCACCGGTCATAGGTGTGTAGAGAAGTTTATGACCGGGTTTAGGATAGATGGCCGTACTATCAAGAGGGGTAAACTTGTTTGCATATCGGTCATCTAGTGCCACTCGAGTGATCTAACTTTGCATTGTCGCTAGGATCGAGTGGCGTGGCAAGTTGAGTGGCTAACATCCTTTGGGAAATGATTGTGAAAATGCTAACACACATACACATGGTGGTGTTCTCTTGGTGGTGTTGGCACATTTACAAAGGAGGTGGTGTTTGCAGGGGTGAGATGGGTTTGGGTCCTCTCTCCCTCTCTCTCGAAAGCTTATGAGGCGGGATTTACGCTTTCGGGAAAATAGAATGCCTATTTTCTATTGCGCGCCAGATGCAAGTTCTTGTGGTTAGCACATTGGAGCAAGGGTGATGAAGTTAGAAGTGAAAACGAGTTAGTCGCGAAGATGTCAAGCGTCGGTCATCCGACCGGACGCCGATCTCTGAATGCACCGGACGCCGGGCGCAGCTGCGTCCGTCAGTCCGACGTGATGACGCAGAAAAGCGGAGTGTGACCGACGACGCCGGCCGTCGATCAAGTGTGACCGGACGCGTCCGGCCGAGGTCGGTACTTTATCGAAGCGATCGGACGCCGGGGTTCAGCGTCCAGTCGATCGCTTGAAAGCTCTTGTGTCCGGTCAAGTCAAGTGACCGTTGGAACCGGACACGTGGTTGCGTCAGGGCGCGACCGACGCTGAGGTCCAGCGTCCGGTCCAACACGACGAAAGAGCGTCCGGTCGGCCCGACCGCTGCCCAAAGAAGGGGTAACGGCTAGTTTAGCCCTTGGGGCTACAAATAAAGTGGCCCTCGGCCATGGTGAAATGAGCACCTTAAGGGACTTAGTGTCCATGCTTGTGAGTGCTTGGGAGCCCTCCATCACACATATACTTGATAGTGATCATTCGATTGTGTGAGTGAGCGATTCTAGTGCAATTGCATCGTGAGGTTGCATCGAGTGGCACTAGGTGGTCGTGTTGCAAGCCGGTGGTGCTTGTTACTCTTGGAGGTTGCCACCTCCTAGATGGCTTGGTGGTGGTCTCCGTCGAAGCCCGCAAGAAGCTTGTGCGGCGCTCTGGAGAAGTGCTTGTGAGGGGTTCTTGTGCTCGCCCCGCGGGAGTCGCGAAGAGCAACTTTAGTAAAGTGTGTCATTGAGCTACCCTCACTCAAGGGGTAGGTTCTTGCGGTGCCCGACGTGCGGGCTTAGCGGGTGATGCTAATTAGCCACCGAACCACCAAGTGAGCGGTCGACACAACGGGGACTAGCGTGTTGGCAAACACGTGAACCTCGGGAGAAAAATCATCGTGTCAACCTTGTTCTTCCCGTTGGTTTGCATCCCCATTACACAAGCTTGCAATTACTTATATATATATCTTAAGCTTGTGTAGTTGCTCTTGTAATTAGATAGCTTATGTAGCTAGCTAATTACCTTCTTGCTTGTGTAGCATAGAAGTAGCTCCCTTGCGTGGCTAATTTGGTTTTAGTAACCTTGTTAGTCACATTGCTTAGTTTGTGTAGCTAAGTATTTGCGCTCTCTAATTAGGCGTTGGTTGCCTTATTATTGAGCATTGCTAGTGAGCTTAGTTATCTTTGTGCTTTTGCTTACTAGCATGTGTAGGAACTCCCTTGTTACTTAAAGTACTAGTGGCATAGGTTTGTGTGACCTTGCTCCTAGAATTGTTTAGGAGAGCTCTAGCTGGCCCGGCACCTTAGTTGCTTTATTAGTATCTTTGCAAGGTGCTAGTGAACATATATAGAGGGGTGTAGTCTTGGCTAGACCGATTGTTTTAATTCCGCATTTATATCGGTTAGCCGACGCGATTAATTTTAAAAAAGACTATTCACCCCCCCTCTAGTCCGCCATCTCGACCTTACAGTTAGGTGTGGTGCACACTTGTCAAATCGAGCACTAGGTAGCTCCTAAGTAGCCCTAAGATCAATTGGAGAAAACTTCATTCACACATGATTTCGAGTTGAAAGTGAATGGAGGGTCAAATGTTGACCGGACGCTGGTTATGGTGTGACCGGACGCTGGCGTAGAGTCCGGTCAGTTCATTTGATCAAGTGAAGTCATCTGGATGCGACTGGACGTTGAGTGAAATATGACCGGACGCTGGGTGCCAGAGTCCGGTCAACTCCAGTAAGATTCCAGAGAGGGAGAATCCTGATCGGACGCGTCCGGTCAGTGCTGACCGAACGCTAATCAGGTTCCGGTTACTGACCGGACGCTGAACAACAATGTGACCGGACGCTGGGTGCCAGAGTCCGGTCAACATCAGTAAGGGTCTAGAGAGCAGTTTTTGTGACCGGACACGTCCGGTCAATGCTGACCGGACGCATGTCAGAGTCTGATCACCACTTAACGGCTATGTGGTGGGGAGAACTGACCGGAGCATCCGGTTACTTTGACCGGAGCGTTCGATCACCCCGCAGGGTGCTGACTCAAGCACATAACGGTTCATTTTGAATGAGGCGGTATAAATACTTCCTCTATTCATTCAAGGGAGTACTCTTGCCCATTTCAACAGCTGAGAAACACCCTTGAGAATGCCAAGGAGAGCAAGAGCCTAGTGAGGTGATTGAGATTTGAGAATCCAAGATTAAGGCCTCATTAGTGAAAAGAGAGTAGCAAATGTGCATCCACCCTTCTCATTAGGCTTGTTGTGGCCAAGTGAGAGTTCTTGCTTGTTACTCTTGGTGATCGCCATCACCTAGATGGCTTGGTGGTGATTGAGAGTTTGATGATCATCCGGCGAAGCTTCTAGATGACCCAACTCAAGTTGTGAGCGGTTGTGGGTGATTCACCGTAATGGAGTATCGAAGAATCAACCTATAGAGAGCAATTGATCCTTGTGTGGATCAAGGGGGAGCTACACCCTTGCATGGGTGCTCCAACGAGGACAAGTGGGGAGTGGCGACTCTCCGATACCTCGGCAAAACATCATCGCGTTCCTTATCCTCTCTTTACTTTGAGCATTTACTTTTGAGCAATTTAATTCTTGTCTTTACATTCTTAGAATTACCATGCTAGAGTAGGATTGGAACTTAAGGTGCTAAACTTGTGTGCGGTCGATCATTAGAATCACTTTCTAGGCACAAGGGGTGAAGTGGGCTAAGTGTAGGATTTAATTATTGCAAAGAATTTTAGAATTAGCCAAATTCACCCCCCTCTTGGGCATCTTGATCCTTTTAATTGGTATCAGAGCCTCATGCTCATGTATTTAGGCTTAACCGCCTAGAGAAAGATGTCCCACGGGGATGGACCTCCTCCTATCTTTGAGGGAGATGATTTTCCTTATTGGAAAATCCGCATGGAGGCGTATTTAGAAGCTCTAGATGTTGGAATTCTTAGAGCCGCCTCTCAAGGTTTCCTAAAACCTAGGGATCCCACGCACCTTCAAGGTGATGAAGTGAATTATGAAAAATGGAATGCAAAGGCTAGAAACACCATCTTTAGAGGCCTTTGTAAGGATGTGTTTAACCGGGTGAGGAACCACAAAGACACCCATGCACTATGGTCGGATATTTGTGCGCTACATGAGGGGACTAGGAGCGAGCGTGAGGAACGCTATCATCTTGTTATGAAAAAGCTTAATTCATTTGAGATGCTTCCGAAAGAAAGTGCTAATAAAATGTACTCACGCTTAAATGTTCTTGTAGAGGAAGTCAATGTGCTTGGACTTACACAAATGCAACCATCCGATGTTATAAGGAAGATCTTGAGTGTCCTCCCCGTTGACAAATATGGGCATATTGTGACCGTGCTTCATCAAGGCTATCTTTCCACCGCTACACCAACTTAAATCTTGGGAAAGATCAACGCTCATGAGATGTACATGCACATCACACCACAAGATGGTTCATCCTCTAATAAGAAGAAAGACAAGGACTTGGCATTCAAGACTAGCCAAGAGAAGGGCACAACAAGAATTGAGTATGAAAGCTCAAGTGATGAAGAAATTGATGATGCAAGTCTTGCTCTCATGGTGAGAAGAACCGCCAAAATGCTAAAGAAGCTCAACAAGAACGGCGTCAAGTTTGATGGCAAGAAAAAGAAGTTCTTCACTAGCACTAGAAGGAAGCCAATCTTCGAGATGGATTGCTATAATTGTGGAGAACTTGGTCATCTAGCACATCAATGCCCCAAGCCTAAGAAAGACAAATACAAGAAGAAGAACAAGGGCAAGAAAGATGACTCAAGTGATGAAGATGAAGATGAGAAGAAGAAAAACAAGCCATATAAGAAGAAGGATGGCAATGACTTCCACAAGAAGAAGAAAAATGGCAAGGCATACATCGTCGGTGATTGGCTCACGAACATTGATTCATCAAGTTGTTCATCCAATGATGATAGTGACAATGAGAAGGTGGCCGTTATTGTGATTGACTCCTCATCATCTTCACCGACACCACCGTCATCATCCTCTACACACCTATTCCTATGGCCAAGGATGAACAAAAGATATCAAATGATGATGATAGTAGTGGTGATGATCATGCTAGCAATGATGATAGTGATAGTGATGATGAATTCGAATCACCTTCATATGATGATCTTGTCAAATTGCTAAATCAATATACTAAGATCATTAGAAAGGCTAGAGCTAAGAATGAAAAACTAGAACTTAAGAATGACTCTCTCTTAGCTAAATGTGACATAGCGGAAAAGGCTAGTGTTGAGCTTAGAGAAGCAAATGATGCTATGTCATCCAAACTCAAGGAGCTAAAATCTTCTAAGAAAGAGCTTAAATAAACTTGAGAGGATACATAATGAGCTCATCACTAGCTACAATATGCTAAAAGAAGAGTATACCAACCTCAAGGTTAATCATGATAATCTTGTTATCTCTCATGAGTTTTTATCCAATGAGCCACATGATACTACTAACGATGTTGTTAAGATTGATATAGCTACATCACGTGATGATTTGATTATTGAGAGCATTGAGCAAGGTTTTAGTAGCAAAGGCAAGCAAGTGGTTGAGTCCAACAACTATGATGAATATGTCAAGATCAAGAATGAGAATGAGAAGCTTAAGAAAGATCTTGAAAAGCTATCAACCACCAACACTATTGTGATAGAGAACCTTGACCATGATAGTGATCTAATTCTTGAGAATGAGAAGCTCAAAGAAGAGAACAAGAGACTCAAGAAGGAGAAGAATCATGATGAGCTCAAAGAAGAGAACAAGAAGCTCAAGCTAGAAAAAGAACATCTCAAGACCGGGTTGAGCAAATTCACAAGAGGTCAACATCTTCAAAGTGAGCTACTAATGAACACCATCATGAAGATGGATAGAAGTGGAATTGGGTATTTGGCAAATCAAGAGAAGAAGGCTCAAGCTCAACAACAATAACACAAGTCAAAGCCAAAGACAAAGAGGTGTTTTGAGTGTGGATAAGAAGGTCACTTTGCCCACGAGTGTCAAACTCCACCACCACAACCCTTGCCCAAGCATGCTAGACATTTTGCTTTCAATGCTCATTACATGCTTAGAAAGGATTCTAGTGGTAAAATGAAAATCATGTTCTTAGGACCACCCAACAAGAATAGGCCTAAGAAAATTTGAGTTGCAAAGTCACTTGTAGAGAAAGTCAAGGGCCCTCAACAAGTTTGGGTCCCTAAACAAGCTTAATCTCTTGTATGTAGGTGAACTACAAGACCGGTAGAAGTCATTGGGTAATTGATAGTGGTTACACACAACATATGACCAGTGATCCTCGTATGTTCACCTCACTAGATGAAGAAGTAGATGGCCAAGAAAAAATTACATTTGGAGATAATTCAAAGGGCAAAGTGAAAGGATTGGGCAAAGTGGCAATATCAAATGATCACTCTATTTCAAATGTGCTATATGTTGCTTTTTTGAGTTTCAACTTACTATCCGTTGGACAATTGTGTGATCTTGGTTTCCAATGTTTGTTTACCGAGAAGGAAGAGGTTGTATCTGTTGACACCGTTTTTTGCACGTGTCAAAATGATCGGAGTGGACTGATCGGCAAGGGGAAAGTTACTGTATACTCTGATAACCGATGAAAGCCAGCTTGTAAAGATGGTTGCCGATAGCTGGTGGTGGTCGATGGAAAGGTTGATTTAGACTTGAAGACTACTGCCGATGAAACAGGGAGTATGCCGATGAAGGAAGACTTGAAGACTACTACCGATGAAACAGGGAGTATGCCGATGGGAAGGAGGACGGTGAGATTTCCATCGTAATTGAGGCGGACAGGGAAATAGATAGGAGTTGATTTCCTTTTCTATATTTGTTAGAGTATGACTCATGTAAGAGTCACGTGTTTCCTTAGATATGGGCTTGGTGTCCTAGTTGTGTTTGGTTGTGTCTCTTTAGATCAGGGTATAAATATGGAGTGAGGGGCAATGTAATGAATATATCAATCAATATCAAAACCAAGTTTTACTCCTATTTACATCTACTTACTTTTCGGCGACTTCGTCAATTTGCATATTTTTCTTTTTACGAGTTCTCATTGATTCGGCGAGTTGCATTGTCTCAGTGCGACCTTCGACGATTCTCGAGTTCCGCGTGAGTACCCCTTGGCCGTGACTTTCGGGCGTATATATCATTGTCGGGACCAAAGTGCTCAGATCTTCATCCTTGTCGATTAACAGTCAAATCGACCGCACGCTTTGGATATCGATTCGGTATTAGCCCTTTGTGTTTGCGAGATCCACTTTTGCATCAACACATCTTTTTGCACGCACTGTGGGACCAATCAATCCGATCAATATGTTCAATTCCGAGATCGATGCGGGGAACATTATCGCGGTATCAGAAGAAGATCTTAAGGAAGAGCAGAGGCAGGCTATGGAAAAGGCTGTAGAAGAATACAGGCAGCTTTGTCTGAAATCGTTTAGCCTGAACAAGAGTGGACAAGTCATCCAAAAGCAAGATTTGCCGCTGCCTCGGCAGGTTACCTTTGACTCCAATCCTGGTAAACTTCAAGAGATGGTTAATTCTGCAATAAATCATGCTTTGATTAATCATTCCAATGTGCTTTGTCAATCTTGCTCATAATGCCGTGGTTCGAACTCTCAAAGGGACAAGCGTCACCGCATTATGTTGGGCCCGCCTATCACCAATCGAACCGGCATCTGTCAATACTCCATCGGCTCCCTCGGCCGTTGTGGAGTACGAAGTTACTTCTTCTCCAAAGATCGACGAGTTTACCTAATATTCAATCTACACCGATACGATCGGATCCGGTACTACCAGAGGACGAATTCAGCTTAATACGAGATCTATCGGCATCAGCTATGTCAGGTCCTGTGTCTCAAAATAGCCAGATTCCTGCTAATTGGTGGGGATATGGTATGCCTCCCGAGTCATCTGCTTTCAATCCTGGATTACCTCAAGTGTTTGATGCAAGAGAAAAAGCTCCTATACCATCGGCCGTTTTCGCCGATGGCCCAAGTGCTCTCAATATGCCACAAAGAACTCATCGTGCAACCAACTCTGGGGGTTTCGGATGCCTTTGGTTCAAACGCCCAGTTCAAATCTATCGGCAAGCTTACCGCCGATACAGCAGAAAGCCCCTGTTATGAGTCAAACTGGGGTTCAGTTTATGCCTCAAGCTGGTTATAATTATCCAACAATGTCAGCAAATTATCAGCCATCGGTAAGTTTTGTACCGATGAGTTCTAATAATGGTTGGTCGACGATTACACACTGCTCAAAGATACTGATTCAAGAAAATCGGCGGAAGTTGCGTGGATTCAACAAGGTCATATGCAAGCTGGTTTTCAGAATCAAGCATCGGCAGCTCAGCCGATGAATCCTTTCCAACAGGTTAATGGACCACAAGTAACGGCAAATATGCCGATTGCTGGAGATTGTGGGCCACAAAGATATGTGGAAGGATATCAGCAGGTACCTCCTGTAGAAATTCAGCCAGTTCGTCAGCAGGAGGCTGATGCTTTTTGGGCCGATAAGATAGCGTAAATTATGAAGGATCAGTTTTGGGATAAAGCCCAAGGTCAATACTTATTCTTATCGGACTCCATACCCTCCCGCATATGATTTAATTCCTCTCCCAAATCGGTACAAAGGTACCAGATTTCACTAAATTCATTGGCAAGATGATACATCAACAATGGAACACGTCAATCGCTTCATTATTCAATGTGGAGAGGTAGCTAGCAGAGATGAATTAAGGGTTCGATTATTTTCATCATCTTTATCCGGATCGGCATTTACATGGTTCATTTCATTACCACCGAATTCTATTATTACTTGGGCTGATCTAGAAAAACAATTTCATAAGTATTTCTTTCTTTGGAATCCATGAAAAGAAGCTTACCGATTTGGTAAAATTGAGACAGTAGAATGATGAATCGGTAGAAAGCTTTGTGCAAAGGCTAAGAGATGTAAAGAATAAGTGCTACAGATGGTCGGATGATCGGCAGACTTGCCGATCCGGCTTTCAAGGGTTATTGCCACATCTTAAAGATGATATGCTTCTCAGAGTTTGAAAGTCTCACCATCTTGTGCAAAGGATTTCTGATCAAGACACTAGGGTTTTTGAACCTAAAAAGAATTGGAATAAAAAGTATCATTTGTTGAAGAAGTAGGAGATTCGATTACGATGAAGAACCGATTATCGGCTTGGTGAGTGGGTTAAGAATAAAAAAGGCCGATATCTTGTCCCTTTGGTCGAAAAGAGCAAGAGAAGTTTACCTTTGATATCACCAAGGCCGACAAGATATTTGATCTTCTCGCTTCAAGAGGGCCAAATTAAGTCATCACCTAATCATGTGATCCCATCGGCGGAAGAATTGAAGAAGATCTTGTATCGCAAATGGCATAATGCAACTTCACACAAAGACAAATGAGTGCAAGGTGTTCAGGCAACAGTTACAATCGGCTATTGAATCTGGGAGAATTAAGTTTGGTACTTCCAATGCCCAGAGGCCGATGAAAATTGATCAACACCCTTTTCCAAAGAACACGTTGGAGGCCAAAGGAAGACCAAGGTATTGACGCCGAGGTCACGAGAAAAAGCGTCGATGGATCTCCAACATCGGATGACTACCGATGATGATGCAAAAAGTAAGGGTTTGCTGGGAGAAAGCGATGAGTTCCAAACAACCTCCTCGACCGGCATTGTGATTACTCATCGAAGGCGGCGGGGTTGGCGTCGGTAGTAATGATCGATATCGACAACAGCAGAAAGAAAGACGTCGGGAAGAATGGCATCGGCATAAAGATCATTGGAGGTGCCCGTTTTTTATCCATTGCTGGGAAGAAGGTATTAAATTGCCAACTGTTGAAAATTGCCCTGAGTGCAATGGTTATTATGGAGTCAATCGGTCAGAAAGGAGGTTTCAACCTGGTAATCAGGGTTTATTTATCAATGAGCCGATCAGAGGCAGAGCATCAGTGCATGATCGGTCAGAAGCGACTTAGTGTACATGAAAGGCTTGGTAAACGCGCTGGATATTTTCCAAGGAATCAAGAGGAGCTCGAGGAAATGGCAAATGCAAGAGTTCCCGATGAGGAAATATTCTACAGGGACCCTAATATACGCCGTGTAGAGTCAACTAGGACCTGTTATCAGCCGGTTTGGAAAACCAAGTTTGCTCGATGGTGCCCGGAGGGTCTGACGAAGACGCAGAGAAGGAGGATGCAACGTGAGCGTCAGGAGGATTTATACCAAGAGAAAATTCCTCCAATGAGAGGTCCGGTCATCAGCAGTGGCAGGTAAAACACAAAAATAAGGGTCCATCGGCAGATGTTAATATGGTATTCATATTGCCGATGGAGTTTTTGGCACTATCCGATAATGAGGAAGAAGTTGTTCTCTCTAATCAAGTAGCTCAGTTGACACTAGATCCAATGATGGCTGTTTTTGAGAAACCTACCGATGACGACAGATAGCATCTTAAGGCTTTGTTTGTGAAGGGCAGAGTTGATGGGCAGCCTGTGTCTAAGGTACTTATTGATGGAGGGGCTGCGATTAATATTATGCCTTATGTGATGTATCGGAAACTTGGTAAGGGAGATCAAGACTTGACCAAAACCGATATGATGCTGAAAGATTTTGAAGGCAATGTGTCACCGGCTAAAGGGGCAGTATGCGTTGAATTGACCATCGGCAGCAAAACCTTGCCGACGACGTTCTTTGTTATTAACGGCAAGGGTGCTTATAATCTGCTTCTAGGGAGGGATTGGATTCATGCTAATTGTTGTGTTCCTTCTACAATGCATCAATGCCTCGTACAGTGGATTGGGGGTAAGATTGAGGTTGTCCCTGGTGATTCTTCTTATATCATCGCATCGGCGTAATCGAGATACTTATGAGCGAACTAAATGCATATCGGGAGAAGCTTGGGAAAAAGAGTTCCTTAGAGTTGTTGATTATGAAATTCCACCGATCCAAGCGATGGGTTCAAGAAGAGTTTTAATGGATAGGTTTGCCGATGATGGAAAATTAGGTCAAGGGTTCACATCGGCAGATGATTTAGTAGAAGTAGATATCGGTGATGGCGACAGGCCAAGACCTACTTTTATTAGTGCTAAGTTAGATTCCAAGTGTAAGCAACAAATAATTGATGTGTTAAAAGAGTATAAAGATTGTTTTGCTTGGGATTATACTGAGATGCCTGGATTAGACCGATCGGTAGTTGAACATCGGTTACCTATCAAATCTGGATTTCGGCCACATCAGCAGCCAGCGCGCCGATGCAACCCTAATATACTTCCTGATATTAAGGCCGAAATAACTAAATTAATTGAGGCAAAGTTTATTCGGCAGTGTCGATATGCAGAGTGGATCTCTAATGTGGTTCCTGTTTATAAGAAAAATGGAAAACTTCGTGTTTGTATTGATTTCAGGAATCTCAACAAAGCCACACCGATGGATGGCTATCCAATGCCGATTGCTGATTTATTGATTGATGCTGCAGCCGGGCATCAAATTATCAGCTTCATGGATGGTAATGCAGGCTACAATCAAATATTCATGGCTGAAGAAGATATTCCCAAGACTGCTTTCAGATGTCCAGGTCATGTGGGGTTGTTTGAGTGGATAGTTATGACGTTTGGTTTGAAAAATGCCGGCGCTACTTATCAGAGAGCTATGAACTTTATTTTTCATGAATACATCGGCACATTAGTGGAGATTTACATTGATGATGTGGTGATTAAGTCTGGAGATATCACAAAACATTTAGCCGATCTACGAAAGATACTGGAGTGCACAAGGAAGCATGGATTGAAGATGAATCCTAATAAATGTGCATTTGGTGTATCGGCAGGACAATTCTTGGGTTTTATGGTGCATCAATGGGCATCGAAATCGAGAGAAAGTCTATTGATGCGATTAACAAGGTGGTTGCTCCTGTCAATAAGACTGAATTGCAATCTTTGATCGGTAAGATTAATTTCATTAGAAGATTCATATCTAATCTGTCGGGTAAGATCAAGGCTTTCAGTCCACTACTTAAATTGAAAGCCGATCAAGAATTTGTATGGGGAGCCGAGCAGCCATTAGCCCTCGATGAAATTAAGAAATATTTAACAAATCCTCCAGTGCTAGTTCCACCTCAACACGGGAAGCCTTTCAGGTTATATTTGTCAACTGATGATACAGTTATCGGTTCAGCTCTTATTCAAGAATTTGAAGGGAAAGAACGTGTTATTTATTATTTGAGCAGAAGATTAGTGGATGCTGAGACAAGGTATTCGGCCATCGAAAAATTATGTCTGTGTTTATACTTTTCTTGTGTCAAATTAAGGCATTATTTGTTATCTGCCGAATGTACGGTCATATGCAAAGACGATGTAGTCAAGTACATGCTGTCAATGCCGATATTAAGTGGTAGAATCGGCAAGTGGATTTTAGCATTATCAGAATTTGAACTACGTTACGAATCGACCAAGGCAGTTAAGGGGCAAGTTATGGCTGATTTCGTCACTCAGCATTGTAATACAGTGGACTCTCTGGAGATTGCCCCTTGGACACTTTTCTTCGATGGGTCCACATGCGGTGAAGGAGCAGGTATCGGCATTGTGTTGATTTCACCTCAAGGAAGTATGAGTTTTCATTACCGATTGTTGCTACATCGACAAACAATCAAAATGAATACCAAGCCTTGATAAAAGGGTTAGAATTATCAAGGAGATACGTGCCGATCTTTGTTGAAATCTTTGGTGATTCTATGCTAGTTATAAATCAATTGACCGGAATTTATGAATGCCGAAGTGAAGCTTTGATTTCAGTATTATGAAAAATGTTTGCAATTGTTGAAAGGATTTAGAGATTTTCGCCTTGAACATATCTCTCGATTGCATAATGAGGAAGCTAATCGACTAGCTCAAAGATGCTTGAGGTATCAACCTATTCAGAAGTGCTAACATCGGCAGCTTGATACCGATGGACTGGAGGAAGGAGATTGTCGATTATTTAAAGGATCCATATAGAAAGGTTGAGAGACGATATAAGGTTCCAAGCTACCAAATATGTGCTCCTCGATGATGAATTATATTATCGAACTATAGATGGAGTTTTACTTAGATGTGTTAGCGATAATGAATCAAAAAGCTTGATGGGTGAAATTCATGAAGGAGTGTGTGGCGCATCAATCGGCTTTCAAGATGAAGTGGATGATCGGAAGGAATGGGTACTATTGGCCGACTATTCTTGAAGATTGTTTTAAATATTTTAAAGGATGTCGGGGTGTCAAAAGTTTGGTAATATTCAAAGAGCGCTGCATCGGTTATGAACCCTATAATCAAACCGTATTGTTCCGGGATGGGCTATTGATCTCATTGGTCAGATTTATCCGCCATCGAGTAAAGGACATAAATTTATTCTGGTTGCTACCGATTATTTCACAAAATGGGTTGAGGCAATTCCTTTAAAAAGGTGACATCGGTTAATATGATTGATTTTGTGAAAGAGCATATTGTTTACCGATTTGGTATTCCTCAGACTATCACTACCGATCAGGGCACTATGTTTACATCAGGAGAATTTGATGAGTTTGCTGTAGGTATGGGAATTAAAGTTTTAAATTCTTCTCCATATTATGCTCAAGCTAATGGTCAAGCTGAGGCTTCTAACAAAGGGATCATCAAACTCATTAAGCGCAAAATTGAAGAATATCCTAGGAGGTGGCATACAGTATTAAATGAGGCCTTGTGGTCATATCGGATGTCATGTCATGGTGCAACCAAAGTAACGCATTTATCGCTTAGTATATGGACACGATGCAAGATTGCCTTGGGAAATTAAAGTTGGCTCTAGGCGAATACGTTCTCAAAATCAATGACACGTACCGATGATTATAATACTCTTATGAAGGATGAGTTGGAAGATGTGGCGGGTCATCGGTTAAGGGCTTTAGTTAGCATCGAAGAATAAGAAAAGGGTAGCCGATGGTATGACAAGAAGGTGAAGGTAAAGGAGTTTGCTGATGGAGATCTGGTCTGGAAATTGATTTTACCGATTGGGACTAAAAGTTCAAAGTTTGGAAAGTGGTCTCCTAATTGGGAAGGTCCATATCGGATAAATCAGTATGTTCCTGGTAACGCATATATTCTAGAAACCCTCGAAGGGGTTGTGTTTTCCAGAGCATTAAATGGAAAATATTTAAAGAAATATTACCCTAGTATCTGGATGGATGCATAAAAGTATAAGTTCCGATAACAGTCCTATTGGCTAAAATTATGCAAGGATGTCAATGTCTCATAAAGTGCCGATACAATAAACAAGATTACAAGTTCAACAAGGATTGGATAGCTAATATCGCACGCAGGCGAATCTGGTCGGCTTCCTCCATTTCTTTGATATCGTCATCGGCAGCACCCTCCACAGGCTTGAGTTTTTTCTTCATGGCCAAAGCTTTGCGAGCCTGGATATCTCTTTCTTGCTAAAGGGCTTTGATGGCATTGGGTAGCTGGCTTTCTTCTTGTTGGGCATGAGTTAAGGCTGCATCGACTTCTTTCAATTCAGCCAATAGAGCCATCTTCCTTGCCGATAAATCCAAGATTTTCTGCTTAAGTTCAAAGACCGAAAATCGCAAGTTGCCGATGCCCTTGTGCTTCTCATCGGCAATTTGTTTCAGCTTGTAGCATCTCTTCTTTGAGTTGAGCTCGAGCTGCTCTATCGGCAATACGTTGAGCAGCCCGTTGATATTGTAGTTGGCGGCTTTCTAAATGGGCTCTTTGGGAAGAGTACTTCTTCAACATCGGCAGGGACCTGGCCACGGATTGTTTTGAAAATTGCCTTTGTGGGGTCCGAGTCATCTACCAGTTGGGCGGTATCCTGCTGTAGCAAGTTCAGGAGAGCTTCCAACTTGGTCTTAGTTTCTGCCGATATTGTTCCCAGTGCAAGGGAAGAACTTGTTTCCTCTCCATCATCGTCGAGAGACGCCAATAGCAAAGGAGAATAGGCTGTTTTGGGAGTCTTGTTCTGAGGAAAAGAAAAGGAGGTCGATTAAGGATAAGTATGAGTATTGTAAATCAGCTAGGTTAATCGGTTTACCTGTTTCAAGGCAATTTCCTGTGCTTGACTGGAGGAAGCAACCTGGAGTATGCCGTGTGGGGGATCGGCTGAGCTTGCCGATGGGATATCCTCTGTGACTTCATCGGTGGGTTGGCTCTTGAGGTATGATGACCGATGACATTGGGGCAAATGTAGGGATCGGCATGGACCTTTGTCGTTTTGGGCGTGCCTCAAAGATTCATTAAAGCTTTGCGCTTTGCTTGGGCATCGGCAACGATTGGTCAGGGGGCATCGGCACTTGTTGGTTGTGAAGCTTGGATATCTGATGCACGCTTGCCGATGTACCCAATTGTTCTTTGTAAAATAAGTGTAAGGTATAATATTTAATGATAAAATGAAAAGTCAAGAGGATACCTCTGAAGGTTTGTCAAAAGAAGTGGTGCTTGATATCGGAGGAATTACCGATGATGATCCAAAGAGCAGCTCTTACCCCGATGGTTAATGTTAATACAGCCAGTGATCGGCATAAGTAGAAATAAACAAGGTTGTTACCTTAAATGCCTTGACCAAGGTTGTAGCAACAGCCGATGGAGTGGCCCTAGCTGTAGCCAATTTGGACTTAGAGGTGATGGTCTTGGTACGGATCTTCCGGTGAGTCAAAGCGCTTAAGGTGGGGCGTTGTAGCCGATTGATGATATCGGAGAAACAGGCTGAAGATCGAAGGGTTTCCCACTTTTACTCACAGATGGTGCTGGGTTGTTAACCTGTCATAAGAGAGTCAGTTACTGATATATGAAGGGAAAAGCAGAAGGGAGTTAAAAGAAACTTACTGCGTCGTCAGGGATGGCATATTCAGGGTCGATCATGTGCCGATATGTGTGAGCAGAAGTTGCAGACAGTTGTTCCTTCCACTCTCGCCACCATTGCTTATATGACTCGGTGATGAAGGATACTGGCGTCCAGGTGGATATATCAACATCTGTAGTATCGGCATCGGGGGAGAGTTGTACTACCTTGTTCCAATCTGTTCCACAGGTGATTGTTTCCCTGGGTTTGATCACATCGGCAAAGCAAAGTTTGATTGGCAGTTGCCCAAAAGCCAATTGACGGGATACTGCCGATGGATTGTAAAATTCATACGTAATGTTGGTGTTTTTCCCGCTACCAAATGTATTTACTGGAATTGCCCTGGGAGTAATGATGGCTATCATGAGTTCCTTATCCTGATTCAGGGTGTCATCAGCAAAGTTGAAAAGAAGGGGGAATCTATTTTCCTCGTCAATATAAGGTACCTGGCCCTATGATCACGAGAAAGACCATTGTAGAAGCTTTGGAAGAATCACGATCCGGTCTTCATTGGCCTCTGTTCCAGAAGGACAATTATGGCTTCACCAAAATTGAGGGGTGAGCGTGTTGCCGATTCATCGTCCCCGAGCACGTGGTCTTCACAGAATTTCTCGTGGGAATTGTTGGGCAAAAAGTCCCATTGCAAACATTTATGCATATGTGCATTCAACCACATGTTGATAAACCACCACGGGCCTCCTAGGTTGCCGATGGGTTCACCAAGCGAAGTTTCTGAGACACTTGAAGAAGATGATAAGTGGAGCTCGTAAGGTATCGGCCAAGAGGAAACCTTACACCATTAGCCAAAAGTTCAAATTGCTGGGAGGAGGAAGGCGTTGGTTGGTCCCTCTTGATCGACCACGTAAAATAAATTTTCTAACCACATATTCAAGAATGTGGCATGTTCCCTCCGTTAAGTGTCCCGATCTTCCGGTATTCTTGAATGTACCCCGTCCAACCGCCGATGTTGCGGGTATTCACCCTATATTCAGATTTTCTACCATAGATGGAGCCTTCATCGGCGGTTGAAATATCCAAGCCGTGAGCATGTGGACATCGGCAAGTGTGGGAGAAGTGGGCCATGTCCAAACATAAAAGTGTTTGTTGTGTCCGACTAGAAGTAAGCAAATGCAATCATCATTGATTCATTCTTCTGCATATCGGCAATAGATAGCCTAATGCATTGGTCTAACTTCCGTTCTGCCCAGTATACTTGCATCGATCTATTAACCCTCAAGTACCAATCTTTCCACCCTTTGGTGGTCTTGGGCCAAGATCGGAATGTCTTTCCATAAATTCGGAGAGAAATTTTGGGCTCTAAAAGGATTCTGTTAACCTCTGCATTAATCAGATCAGTTGGATCTGGGTTGCCCATTGGTCCTAGGCATTGGACATGCGGCTGATCGGTTGGAATAACTAATTTGTTGCGCAGTTCCTAAGTTTAAAGGATCCGGAGAACAAAAGAAAGGAAAAATCACCAACTGTATGGATTTGCAAAAACTTGGGGGATCAAAGTAAAAGGTAATTGAAGTGGAGCGAACCGCAGGGACGTCGAAGTTGATTGCCATTATCTTGAGGAAGATGGGGGCACGAGCCGGAGACTTGAGGTTAACGCCGGAGAAGAGTTCTTGTTGGTTGAGGTCGTGCATGCTTGTTCGTCGAGTCGCCACGGAAGAGAAAATGTCAAAGGTTGGAGTCTGAGGGTAGAAGACGAGTGTTCCGAAGGAATCTATTTATAAGCCGCTTGGAGTAGGGGTATTTTGGACTTATCTCTATACCGCGCGCATGTAGGTCGAGGTGGTTCAGATGGATATGGTAACTGTTCGCACGATAATCAGGGGATTGTACAGATGAGTTGATGGCAAGTAATCATGATTTGGAAGAAGTATCGGTACAAAATATTTTAATTCTGAAAACGACAGCATTATCATGTTAAGATCTTGCCGATGGGTTATTGTTTCGGTATCTTAATCATAATCAAGGCAAGAGTGGTTGGCGATTGTGCGATATTTACTGAAGTGCATGAATCAGGATTAGATTTGATTGGATTTGATAACAGATCAAGTTTTGGTTTGGAGAATGAGTTACGGTAATCGGGCGAAGGCAAACGTTATCTGGAGTAAATTTCGGAGCATTAATGGTTTTATACTCCGAAATTGGGGGGCATGTGTTGACACCGTTTTTTGCACGTGTCAAAATGATCGGAGTGGACTGATCGGCAAGGGGAAAGTTACTGTATACCCTGATAACCGATGAAAGCCAGCTTGTAAAGATGGTTGCCGATAGCTGGTGGTGGTCAATGGAAAGGTTGATTTAGACTTGAAGACTACTGCCGATGAAACAGGGAGTATGCCGATGAAGGAAGACTTGAAGACTACTGCCGATGAAACAGGGAGTATGCCGATGGGAAGGAGGACGGTGAGATTTCCATCGTAATTGAGGCGGACAGGGAAATAGATAGGAGTTGATTTCCTTTTCTATATTTGTTAGAGTATGACTCATGTAAGAGTCACGTGTTTCCTTAGATATGGGCTTGGTGTCCTAGTTGTGTTTGGTTGTGTCTCTTTAGATCAGGGTATAAATATGGAGTGAGGGGCAATGTAATGAATATATCAATCAATATCAAAACCAAGTTTTACTCCTATTTACATCTACTTACTTTTCGGCGACTTCGTTAATTTGCATATTTTTCTTTTTACGAGTTCTCATTGATTCGGCGAGTTGCATTGTCTCAGTGCGACCTTCGGCGATTCTCGAGTTCCGCGTGAGTACCCCTTGGCCGTGACTTTCGGGCGTATCGCTGTTGTCAGGACCAAAGTGCTCGTATCTTCATCCTTGTCGATTAACAGGTCAAATCGACTGGCACGCTTTGGATATCGATTCGGGTATTAGCCCTTTGTGTTTCCAGATCCACTTTTGCATCAACAGTATCTAAGAAAGATTATGATCAGGTTATATTCAAGGGATTTAGATACAACAACCTATATCTAGTGGATTTTACCTCCGAAGATGCTAACTTGAAGACATGCATATTCACCAAAACATCACTTGGGTGGCTATGGCATAGAAGACTTGCTCATGTTGGGATGAGCTCACTCAAGAAGATTATGAAGAATGATTTGATGAGAGGATTGAAGGATGTGAAATTTGAGGACAAGCTTTGTAGTGCATGTCAAGCCGGCAAATAAGTTGCAAACACTCATCCTACAAAAGCTTTCATTTCAACAATAAAAGTGCTAGAGCTCCTTCACATGGACTTATTTGGACCAACAACATACAAGAGTTTGGGAGGAAATCTTTATTGTCTTATGATTGTTGATGACTACTCTAGATATACATGGGTGTTCTTACTTCATGACAAGACTGAGGTTGCTTCATGTTTCAAGAAGTTTGCCAAGAGAGCACAAATTGAGTTTGAAGTAAAGCTCAAGAAGATTAGAAGTGATAATGGAAAAGAATTTGACAACACAAACATTGAAGCCTATTATGATGAAATTAGAATCAAGCATGAGGTCTCCGCAACATACACTCCTCAACAAAATGGTGTAGTAGAGAGAAAGAACCAGACACTCATTACACTTGCAAGAATAATGCTTGATGAGTACAACACACCCGAAGCTCTATGAGCGGAAGCTATCAACACCGCATGCTATACATCCAACCGCCTATTCCTTTAAAAGTTTCTTGGCAAGACACCTTATGAGTTGCTCAATAGGAAGAAGCCGGACGTCTCCTTCTTTAGGGTGTTTGGTTGTAAATGCTACATCAACAAGAAGCGGCAACACCTAGGGAAGTTTCAAAGACATTGTGATATTGGTTTTCTTGTTGGTTACTCATCAAAGTCCAAAGTATATCGAGTATTTAATCGTGCCACCGGCTTGGTTGAAGAAACATATTATGTGAAATTTGATGAATCTAACGGTTCCCAAGAATCTTGATGATGTAGGTGATGAACCATTGAGGGAGGCTATAAAGAACATTCCGGTTGGAGACATCAAGCCTAAAGATGATGAAGATGATGTACAAGTGATTGATCCACCTTCTTCATCAAATGTGCCACAAGATGGTGATAAAGATGGGAGAGTAGAAAATAAAGATACTCATGTCTCTCATGATCAAATGGTGGCACAAGCACAAGATATTGATGCTCCACAACCTTCCACTCAAGTGGTTGATAGAAGAAATTCACCTCTACTACAAGCTCATCCACAAGATCTCATCATAGGGAATCTATCAAAGGGTGTAATGACTCGATCTCAAAAACTTACTTCTTTTATTGAAAATCGCTCTTTTGTCTCTTGTGTTGAACCTAAGAATGTAGAAGAAGCTCTTCAAGATTCTGATTGGATAAATGCCATGCATGAAGAGTTGAACAACTTCGCCCGCAATGAAGTTTGGACTTTTGAAGAGCGACCACAAGGTGCAAGAGTCATTGGAACAAAGTGGGTGTTTCGCATCAAGCAAGATGATCAAGGCGTTGTTGTGAGGAACAAGGCAAGACTAGTTACAAATGGGTTCTCTCAAGTTGAAGAGTTGGATTTTGGAGAGACCTTTGCACCGGTTGCAAGACTTGAAGCTATTCGTATCCTCCTTGCATATGCATCACATCATGAAATGGAACTATATCAAATCGATGTTAAAAGCGCATTTTTAAATGGTTTTATTAATGAGCTAGTCTATGTCAATCAACTTCTCGGGTTTGAAGACCCTAGATATCCTAATCATGTTTATAGGTTGTCTAAGGCGCTATATGGGCTTAAGAAAGCCTCAAGAGCATGGTATGAACGCCTTCGAGACTTTCTCATTGAGAAGGGCTTCACCATTGGGAAGGTCGACACTATACAATTCACCAAGAAGCTTGATGGAGAGATCTTCATTTGTCAAGTATATGTTGATGATATCATATTTGGATCATCAAATGAAGATTCTTGTAAAGAATTTGGTGAATTGATGTCGAAGGAGTTCGAGATGGCAATGATTGGAGAGCTTACATTCTTTCTTGGTTTTCAAGTCAAGCAAATGAGAGAAGGGATTTTCATCTGTCAATAAAAGTATACCAAGGATCTTCTCAAGAGGTTCAATATGGATGAATGTAAGTCAATCAAGACACCAATGGCATCTAATGGACATCTCAACCTAGATGAGGGAGGTAAAATGGTTGATCAAACTCTCTACCGATCTATGATTGGTAGCTTGTTATATTTAACCACATCTAGGTCCGACATCATGTATGCTAGATTTCAAGCTAGTCCTAAGGAAGCTCATTTGGTAGCCGTTAAAAGAATCCTTAGGTACCTTAAGCACACACCAAGCATTGGCCTTTGGTATCCCAAAGGAGCTAGATTTGAATTAGTTGGCTATTCCGATTCGGATTATGCCGGTTGCAAAGTTGATAGGAAAAGCACATCCGGAGGGTGCCATTTGCTTGGTAGATCACTTGTGTCTTGGTCCTCCAAGAAGCAAAATAGTGTGGCTTTGTCCACCGCCAAAGCAGAATACATTACCGCGGGTGCTTTTTGTGCACAAATACTTTATATGAATCAAACTTTGCTAGACTATAGTGTAGTTCTAGAAAAGGTACCTCTTTTGTGTGACAATGAGAGTGCGGTAAAACTCACTAATAATCCGGTTCAACACTCTCACGCTAAGCACATAGATATCTGCCATCATTTTCTTAGAGATCATGTTGCTAAGAATGATATATCATTAGAAGGTGTAAGGACCGAGGATCAATTGGAGGATATCTTCACTAAACCGCTAGATGAGGCTACATTTTGTCAGTTGAGGAATGAGCTCAATGTGCTTGATTTTAGCAACTTCACTAGAAAATAAGCTTGTGTTGTCATTTGCATTGCATTGTAATATACAACATGTTTACTTCTTGGTAATGCATTTAGGGCTTGTCTAACATGGTTAAGATAACCGTCGAAAAACATGTGAAGAAGCTTAACCTTGGATCAAACTTGACAAGAAACTAGAATTACTTTTAAGTATTACATTGCATATGCATGTATGTTGTTTGGTCGTTTCTCTTCAAATCACCCTTTTATTGCCTATTTTCTTAAAAAGAATTATAGCCTAAGGCAAAATAATTTTAAAAATTTGAGGGTTTGAGAAAAGTCACTCACATCATTCCCAATTGGTATTTATTTGAGTCTTATTGAAGTTGGGACTTGATTGGGAATAGGCAGCGCGAAGGAACATTGAAGATCTGTTGAAAAAGAGTGACCGGACGCTGCATCGGACTCTGAAGTCCAGCATCCGGTCAGTTCACAGGAGGTGAACTGTTGCTGCAAAGGAGTGACCGAACGCCGAAACAATATCTTTCCTGCGTCTAGTCAGTTGGTGATCCTGTATCTGGTCAAGCGAAGAAGAAGATCTAAGGATCGACCGGACTCTGGCTACGTCCGGTCAGTGGTGATCGGACGCGTCCGGTCGTGACTTGGGTGGTTTTGGACCTCTCTGTTGTCGACCAGACTTCGGGTGGCAGCGTTCGGTCAGTAGAAGTCGTGCAGTTTCTGAACTCTTCTCCATTTCCTTATCAATCATGGGTGGGCCACCTCATATAACCGTACCGTCGATTGACCTAAGCCTGCATCCACCATGCCCGCGCTGTCACGCCACCGTGATTCCGCCGACCTTGCGCCCGTGCCCTAGTTGCGCAGTCGCGCCACCGCCGCCGTGCACTACTCCATGCCACCTGCTCCGCGCCATCTGCGCCCATGCTGCACAGCCGCCCCAGCGTCGCCGTGCCCCACAGCAGCATGCAATCCCGTGCCCTAGCCACCTGCAATAGCACCTCCATTGTCGCGCCAGCATCTCCAAGCCCCATCAAGCGCTGCATTGCCTTGCCGGAACCCTAACCCTAGGTGATCCCCGGTGGTTCTCCGTGATCCGTTCCTCTTCTCTTCGGTCGTTGATTCGTTAGGTAGTAAGCCATCGCCTCCAGTTTCGTATCTAATGCTTGCTTCTTAGGGTTTCATATCTCTAGATATATATTGTAATTATTCATATATCTGATCTATTCTATCGTGCAGCGAGTCGGTGTGTTTGATGTTACTTTGGTAGTTGACAATTAACTCGGGGCCAAGCCCGTGAGTACAGATTGAGGCCAAGCCTCGAAAGTGACAGTTGGCAGTTGATTCTTGTCAGTGGCAGTTGTTCTTTTCAGCTTTAGTAATGGCACGTGTCAAGAATGCCGGAGGTGGTCCAGGTGATGAGGATCCGAGGCCTCCGCCTCACTTGTCTACTAAGGTGAAAGGCAAGGGGACAAAGAAGACTACATCAAAGAAGCGGAAGTTTACAGATGCTGATACAGCGAGAGCAGCAACAGTAGCAGCCGCCGCAGAGCGTGCAAAGAGAGGAGGTGCTCGGAGTGGTGTTCTCATTACAGATCAGCTCTCACCAGCACAGAGGGCCACCGTCGAGGCGGTAGAGCGTCGTCATGGTAGTCCAGCTGGGACTATCATGCTTGAGGGATGGCATGTCATTTTGGAGGAGAGTCAGCCTCAGGGGGAGCCACAGCAGCAGGCTCAGCCAGCAGAGCAGACTTAGGAGGCAGAGTAGACTAAGGAGATAGAGCAGGCACCTCAGCCACAGTTATGCTACTATGGTCGCACTCGTACCCAGGTGACACCGAGGCCAGAGACATAGAGGAGGGGTTCTCGTCTGCCTCCTAGACCACAGTGTCCGCCTCCAGTGACTCACCTGGATTTGAGGGCCGCCACCACTACAAGGTTTTACCCCTGATGCAACGGCCTAAAAGTGTTGCAATATACCAAAAATGGTTACGAAAGACAAAATTGCAACGGAAAATTTTTGTTGGCAGGCGTTGCCATAGTAACCGTGGGAAAAGGTTTGCCCAACGACTCTCTTTAGTGTTGCAATAGATTTTCCCCTATTGCAACACCAGAAATACCTATTACCACGAACCCAAAGTGTGGCAATAGGTGCACTAGCAACGATATTTGGTGTTGCAATAGACCTTATTGCCACGCATCAATAGCATTGCAATAGATGGACCCTCTATTGCCACGCTATCTCGGTGGTTGCTATAGGTGGAACCGTCTATTGCCATGATAAATATTTGGTTGCTAGAGGTAGTCTCTCTATTGCAACGATCAATACTGGTTGCTATAGGTGGAACCGTCTATTGCCACGATAAATATTTGGTTGCTAGAGGTAGCCTCTCTATTGCAACAGTAAACATTGTGGTTGCTATAGGTGCATCCGTCTATTGCCACGGTAAATGTTTGGTTGCTAGAGGTTGCCTCTATTGCAACGATCAATACTGGTTGCTATTGTTGGACCCTCTATTACCACACTAACTATTGTGTTGCTACAGTTTGGAGACTCTATTGCAACACCCACTATTCTGTTGGTATGATGTTTTTTGCAACACCGTTTGTTTGTTGCTATATCATATATTGCAATGCCAAATTATTTTGTCGATAGTCCATATTGCAACGCTTTGTTTGCTTCAAACAATAATTGCATGCCGAACAATATATGATGAAAGAAGCATTTAGACGTCCATTAATCCAAAATATGCTTTGTTCGTACAACTCATTAATGAAACCACATCCAATGTCAAACTTAGTTGATAACACACGCACAACAACTGAAACACATAAGGTATCTAACGCAATAAGCTATGTGTAGCACTGTAGCAAAGATTGGCTTGACATTGACCATCCATCAGTTGTGCGCTCCACTCAAACTCTATCTTGCTCCTAAAACAATCATTAACATTGGCATATTCAGCAAACAGAAACTTAGTATTCAGGTAAGTATCATTTCACTTTAAAGTAACTGGAACTAGCCAACTAAATCTGATTCAGAAATATTCACAGGTAGTGGAGTCAAAAATCACTTGTGCTTTGCCAGCTTGTTGATTCCTTTTGTATAATGCTCGTTTCTTAGCTGCAGCATCCCTCAGTGCTTTAGTAGTAGTAAAACTAACTGTCGTATCCCCTCCTTTGTTTTGGCCAGTTTGAGTCTTATTCGCAGCACTATTTCTAGTTGTGCGAATATTACTTATACCTGCCGCTGTTGTAGCTACGAGTTGTGTTTGCGGTGGGATGCTATCTTGGTTTTCCTACAAATCAATAGATGGAGGGAAAATCATGTCTCATAATAATTTTTTTCTCAGCATATTTCAGTTTAATACCTTCTATACAAAACACTCTTAGTACACCATATCTGCATGCACATCATGCTCCTGGCAACATAATTCTCATAATAATCATATGAACATAGAAATGAAGATGACAAATTTAAGAGACTAATGACAGGTATAAGTTCAGAAGAATCAACATCCAGAAAAAAATTCAAAAACTATGCTACCAAAATAGTGAAGGTAAAACCATCAGCACCCTAGTAGACATGTCTTCTACTCCATTCTTCATGAAACTAGCTTCTTCACTGCTGTAAGAAGGAAGAAATGTGAACATAGTTTGTTGTCTCACCCTTAGGTATAGAAGTAACCACATGTTTACCCATTGTCAGCATGACAACTATATATTATATATAATGAGGCTATTGTAAAGCCATAACCTATATAGTTCTAAGTTATATTGCATTAATCTAATAACACATTATGCATGGCATGTTTCATCAATGAGAGAACCAAGTGAAACCCTTTGCATGATGCTAGAAGCAACTGTTTCTTTGTCTCACTTTGGAACAATAAGCACCAGTAGCACTAACTATTTACAGGAAGCTTTCCTAATCATTGTAGTGCACCAAATAGAGCAGAATTTACACATTTCTGATTCTGACTTTAGAAATGACACACAGCAAAATAACAAGGTGTTTCACATCTGCTAATTTTCTAAGCCCTAAAGCTGGGAAGTGTTTACACATAAAAAGTCTACTCCCTCCATCCTGGAATACAATGAATCAAAACATTCAAAAAAATTTCTAGAGGCTAAGGAGGAGGTTTATTTTCAGGATCATTCTCACCCGATGCTACTCCCTACTCCTTAGCCTTCTCTAAATCCACTGACCACAGCCACCATGCATGCACTTTAATGAGTAAATTCCATGAATTTCCATTTAAATAAACCTACTGCTAAAACATTTGTGTGATTTGCCATGTATGTGTGTGGTAACTAAGCAAGCCTTCTCTAAATCTGCCAATCACAGCCACCATATATGCATGAACTTGTTAGAAATTTAGGCATTTTCATTATCAGTTTAATCTAGAAATATAACATCAGCATGTTTGTGACAGCATATATATGCATGTGTATATTTCTTATGAACGCTACAGCATGTATAGATGACATACTAATTGATACCGTACGAATACAAAATACAGTAATCACAGAGATTAGACTGTACCCAGCGGAGGGTCTCATGCCGAGGGCATCGAAGGCTCCATTTGCACTAGACATAGTGCATTGCTCGAAGTCGCGGACCACAGTCGATGCAGGAAGATGTTCGCAGTGCAGTCCCACGAACGGATCACCAGGAAGAAGACGCCTTGACGTTCCAGGGAGAGGATGGATCCAAGAGCGATCTCCAGGAAGAAGATGAACGAGCAGTCGCGGATCGCTCCCCAAAAACCTAATCGCCGCTCACCCCGTACAGGATTCTCAGGCGGACGAGGGTTCCGGAGGCACCTGCTCTCCCGTGACTCCGTGCGCACAGAGGTATGAGACGGGGAAGGGTTCTGAAGGCACCTGCTCTTCCGTGACTCCGTGCGCGTAGAGGTACGGGACGGGGAAGTCAGAAGGCTGCTGATCTGTGGTTCTCTCAGGAGTGGTTATGGAAGATTTTGTCTGGACTGAAGGAAGACAGGATATATGGCTGCTGACGGGGAAGAGAAGACGAAGGCAATGGAGAATCCCAGGAGACGGGAAGCGGAAGCGGAAGGGACGGTAACTGACGCAGTCAGTTCGCCTCCACCATCAAGAAGCGAAACTCCCGTGATAATGTGGATTTAAGTGGCAAAAGACTAGCCATGCCCGCCCGCTCGCTAGCCGCCCGCCTACCTGCCTCGCCACGCCACGCCCAGGGCCCGGCCCGGCCTGCGGTGGCGTGCGCGCGTGTGGCACGCCTTTATCCTTTTCTCAGCTTCTCAAGTTAGATGAATAATTTCCAACCATATAAGCTGAGTCTGTATTTAGTCAAAATCCCCGTATGGTATTAAACCATACAACACTTAATGTTACGCACCATAGAGTTTTATTTAATTATTAAATATTATATGGGCCAAGCCCATATTATATCCAACAATCCCCACCAAACTCTTGAGTTTGTAACAAAGTAGTCTTAGAACCACATTTCTTTTATATACCAGTGTTTCAATGGAGACTATTAAGTTGAACATCCATCTAGAATAATAGTTTCACTCAGTCACAACTGAACAATGGACTAAGCCTTGAATTGACAGTTTTATGTGAGGTGAATGCCAATAAAGTCCTTAGCTGATACTGGGTAGCAAAAGACATCCCCTCTATTTGAAGCATATAAGTCGTACTTCAGTGCCTTTCATGAGCGTTTAGAGATCACCCAAATCTCATAGACTGTGACCAGCAGTCTGACTCATATAGGTGTGTTCCTCAAAAGATGTTATGTAGGACATCTTTGCTTTAACAAGCCACTTGGAATGCATTAAGGCAAAAGCCAGCCTGCCTTACAGAAAGAAAAGATATGCATCAGAAATGAGTGTTACTAAGGATCTTTCCTCACAATTTACTACTAGCTTGTTTCACCGTCCTACTTCACGAGATCTCCGATCACATAGAACAGGTTACCACTATAGTAAATTTCAAGTGGGTCTCAAACCCATCTCTCTCGATGCACTTTCTATCACATTGCGTGATAGACCCTTAGTGAACTGATCTGCCAAATTGCTAGACGTGTGAACATAGTCCAATGCTATTACTCTGGAGTTTCTCAATTTTTTGACAGATTTTAGTCGTCTCTTAACATGCCTTGTGGACTTCATGTTATCCTTAGAACTGTTAACCTTCGTAATCATAGTCTGGTTATCACAGTTCATAGAAATAGCCGGTATGGGTTTTTCAACAACCGGTAAATCCACAAGGAGATCACGAAGCCACTCAGCCTCAGATCCAGCAGTGTCTAATGCTGTGAGTTCTGCTTCCATTGTAGACTTCGTTAAGATAGTCTGCTTGCAAGACTTCTAGGAAACAGCACCACCTCCAAGCGAAAACACATATTCACTTGTGGCATAAAGCTCATCAGCATCAGAAATCTAGTTGGCATCACAATAGCCTTCCAGCACTTTCGGATGTCCGGTACAACAAATACCATAGCACATGGTCCCTTTTAGGTAGCGCATTACTCTCTCAAGAGCACGCCAATGATCATCTCCCGGGTTTGACACAAACCGGCTCAGCTTGCATACTACAAATGAGATGTCAGGCCTTGTTGCACTAGCAAGATACATGAGCGAACCAATGATCTAGGAATATCTCAACTGATCCCTTGCTATTCTTCGATTTTTCCTCAATAGCACACTAGGGTCATAAGGTGTAGGAGCAGGTGCACAGTCACTGAACCCAAAGCGACTCAGCACCTTTTCCACATAGTGGGTTTGTAACAGAGTTACCCCACCATCGCCTTCTCTTAGAAGCTTCATATTAAGAACAACATTAGCCTCTCCCAAATCTTTCATCTCAAAATTATTAGTTAAAAATCCCTTCACCTCTTCGATCACTTTGAGTCTAGATCCAAAGATCAGTATGTCATCAACATATAAACACAAAATGACTCCTTCACCCCCACCATACCGATAGTACACACATTTGTCAGCTTCATTCACAACAAAGCCAGCAGATGTTAAAGTTCTGTCGAACTTCTCATGCCATTGCTTAGGAGCTTGTTTTAGGCCGTATAATGACTTTAATAATTTACACATCTTGCCTCCTTGACCATTTGCTACAAACCCATCAGGCCGATCCATATAGATCTCCTCCAACTCTCTATTTAGGAAAGTTGTCTTAATGTCCATTTGATGAACGATAAGACCATAAGAGGCTGCTAGGGAAAGCAAAACTCGAATTGTGGTCAATCGGACAACCGGTGAATAGGTATCAAAGAAATCCTCACCTTCCTTTTGAGTATAACCCTTGGCCACAAGCCTTGCCTTGTACCTCTCAATAGTACCATCAGGCCTAAGCTTTTTCTTGAACACCCATTTGCACCCTATAGGCTTCCACCCATAGGGACGATCAACAATTTCCCAAGTTCCATTAGACATAATAGAATCCATCTCACTCCGTACTGCTTCTTTCCATAAGTCAGCATCAGAAGAGTAATATGCCTCTTCAATGGTCGTTGGTGTGTCATCCACAAGGTACATAATATAGTCATCACTAAAAGACTTTGCAGTCCTCTGTCTCTTGCTTTTCCTGGTGACTATAGTGTCATCCTCCGTAGGATTTTGCATATAGGGTTCCTCAATTTGTTCTATCGGAATAAAACCTTCATGCTCATGGGGAATTATAAATTCATGACCAGTTGTGCTAGGTGCATTTTTCATGGGAAACTCATTCTCAAAAAATGTAGCGTCTCTAGATTTCATGATTATATCAACAACCATCTCAGGAACACTAGAGTTTATAATTAAAAATCTATAACCCACGCTATGAATAGCATAACCAAGAAAAAAACCATCAATAGTCTTTGGTCCAAGCTTTCGCTTTTTATTTATTGGAACATTCACCTTTGCCAAGCAACCCCAAGTTCACAGGTAAAAGAGATTTAATCTCTTCTTCTCCCATTCCTCGAATGGTGTAATTTCTTTGTTCTTTGTGGGCACTCTATTCAGGACATGACATGCTGTCAAAATAGCCTTACCACACCATTCCTTAGATAGTCTCGCAGTCTCCAACATGGCATTAACCAAATCAGTTAGAGTGCGGTTCTTTCTCTCTGCAATCCCATTGGACTGTGGTGAGTATGGTGACGTCATCTCATGAATAATTCCATGCACCGCGCAAAACTTATAAAATTCATTTGAGAAATATTCTCCCCCACAATCGGACCGCAAACGCTTGATTTTCTTCTCAAGTTGATTTTCTACCTCAGCTTTATAGACTTTAAAATAATGCAATGCTTCATCTTTAGTTTTTAATAAATACATGTAGCAAAATCTAGTGCAATCATCTATAAATGTCACGAAGTATCGTCTACCGTCTTTAGTCAATTCGCCATTCATTTCGCATAAATCAGAATGAACGAGTTCTAATGGTGCCAAGTTCCACGCCTCAGCAGCCTTATGAGGCTTGCGCGGTTGCTTTCATTGCACACACACCTGACACTGACAGAAAATTACCTAACATTAGGTTTTTGGATTGTTAGAAATTTAGGCATTTTCATTATCAGTTTAATCCAGAAATATAACATCAGCAGGTTTGTGACAGCATATATGTGCATGTGTATATTTCTTATGAACGCTACAGCATGCATAGATGACATACTGATTGATACAGTAAGAATACAAAATACAGTAATCATAGAGATTAGACTGTACCCAGCGGAGGGTCCCATGCCGAGGGCATCGGAGGCTCCATTTGCACTAGACATAGTGCATTGCTCGAAGTCGCGGACCACAGTCGATGCAGGAAGATGTTCGCAGTGCAGTCCCACGAACGGATCACCAGGAAGAAGACGCCTTGACGTTCCAGGGAGAGGATGGATCCAAGAGCGATCTCCAGGAAGAAGATGAACGAGCAGTCGCGGATCGCTCCCCAAAAACCTAATCGCCGCTCACCCCGTACAGGATTCTCAGGCGGACGAGGGTTCCGGAGGCACCTGCTCTCCCGTGACTCCGTGCGCACAGAGGTATGAGACGGGGAAGGGTTCTGAAGGCACCTGCTCTTCCGTGACTCCGTGCGCGTAGAGGTACTGGACGGGGAAGTCAGAAGGCTGCTGATCTGTGGTTCTCTCAGGAGTGGTTATGGAAGATTTTGTCTGGACTGAAGGAAGACAGGATATATGGCTGCTGACGGGGAAGAGAAGACGAAGGCAATGGAGAATCCCAGGAGACGGGAAGCGGAAGCGGAAGGGACGGTAACTGACGCAGTCAGTTCGCCTCCACCATCAAGAAGCGAAACTCCCGTGATAATGTGGATTTAAGTGGCAAAAGACTAGCCATGCCCGCCCGCTCGCTAGCCGCCCGCCTACCTGCCTCGCCACGCCACGCCCAGGGCCCGGCCCGGCCTGCGGTGGCGTGCGCGCGTGTGGCACGCATTTATCCTTTTCTCAGCTTCTCAAGTTAGATGAATAATTTCCAACCATATAAGCTGAGTCTGTATTTAGTCAAAATCCCGTATGGTATTAAACCATACAACACTTAATGTTACGCACCATAGAGTTTTATTTAATTATTAAATATTATATGGGCCAAGCCCATATTATATCCAACAATCCCCACCAAACTCTTGAGTTTGTAACAAAGTAGTCTTAGAACCACATTTCTTTTATATACCAGTGTTTCAATGGAGACTATTAAGTTGAACATCCATCTAGAATAATAGTTTCACTCAGTCACAACTGAACAATGGACTAAGCCTTGAATTGACAGTTTTATGTGAGGTGAATGCCAATAAAGTCCTTAGCTGATACTGGGTAGCAAAAGACATCCCCTCTATTTGAAGCATATAAGTCGTACTTCAGTGCCTTTCATGAGCGTTTAGAGATCACCCAAATCTCATAGACTGTGACCAGCAGTCTGACTCATATAGGTGTGTTCCTCAAAAGATGTTATGTAGGACATCTTTGCTTTAACAAGCCACTTGGAATGCATTAAGGCAAAAGCCAGCCTGCCTTACAGAAAGAAAAGATATGCATCAGAAATGAGTGTTACTAAGGATCTTTCCTCACAATTTACTACTAGCTTGTTTCACCGTCCTACTTCACGAGATCTCCGATCACATAGAACAGGTTACCACTATAGTAAATTTCAAGTGGGTCTCAAACCCATCTCTCTCGATGCACTTTCTATCACATTGCGTGATAGACCCTTAGTGAACTGATCTGCCAAATTGCTAGACGTGTGAACATAGTCCAATGCTATTACTCTGGAGTTTCTCAATTTTTTGACAGATTTTAGTCGTCTCTTAACATGCCTTGTGGACTTCATGTTATCCTTAGAACTATTAACCTTCGTAATCATAGTCTGGTTATCACAGTTCATAGAAATAGCCGGTATGGGTTTTTCAACAACCGGTAAATCCACAAGGAGATCACGGCCACTCAGCCTCGAGATCCAAAGCAGTGTCTAATCTTTGTGAGTTCTGCTTCCATTGTAGACTTCGTTAAGATAGTGCCTTTGCAAGACTTCTAGGAAACAAAGACCACCTCCAAGCGAAAACACATATTCACTTGTGGCATAAAGCTCATCAGCGATCAGAAATCTAGTTGGCATCACAATAGCCTTCCAAACTTTCGGATGTCCGGTACAACAAATACCATAGCACATGGTCCCTTTTAGGTAGCGCATTACTCTCTCAAGAGCACGCCAATGATCATCTCCCGGGTTTGACACAAACCGGCTCAGCAAACTTATACTACAAATGAGATGTCGGCCTTGTTGCACTAGCAAGATACATGAGCGAACCAATGATCTAGGAATATCTCAACTGATCCCTTGCTATTCTTGATTTTTCCTCAATAGCACACTAGGGTCATAAGGTGTAGGAGCAGTGCACAGTCACTGAACCCAAAGCGACTCAAAGACCTTTTCCACATAGTGGGTTTGTAACAGAGTTACCCCACCATCGCCTTCTCTTAGAAGCTTCATATTAAGAACAACATTAGCCTCTCCCAAATCTTTCATCTCAAAATTATTAGTTAAAAATCCCTTCACCTCTTCGATCACTTTGAGTCTAGATCCAAAGATCAGTATGTCATCAACATATAAACACAAAATGACTCCTTCACCCCCACCATACCGATAGTACACACATTTGTCAGCTTCATTCACAACAAAGCCAGCAGATGTTAAAGTTCTGTCGAACTTCTCATGCCATTGCTTAGGAGCTTGTTTTAGGCCGTATAATGACTTTAATAATTTACACATCTTGCCTCCTTGACCATTTGCTACAAACCCATCAGGCCGATCCATATAGATCTCCTCCAACTCTCTATTTAGGAAAGTTGTCTTAATGTCCATTTGATGAACGATAAGACCATAAGAGGCTGCTAGGGAAAGCAAAACTCGAATTGTGGTCAATCGGACAACCGGTGAATAGGTATCAAAGAAATCCTCACCTTCCTTTTGAGTATAACCCTTGGCCACAAGCCTTGTCTTGTACCTCTCAATAGTACCATCAGGCCTAAGCTTTTTCTTGAACACCCATTTGCACCCTATAGGCTTGCACCCATAGGGACGATCAACAATTTCCCAAGTTCCATTAGACATAATAGAATCCATCTCACTCCGTACTGCTTCTTTCCATAAGTCAGCATCAGAAGAGTAATATGCCTCTTCAATGGTCGTTGGTGTGTCATCCACAAGGTACATAATATAGTCATCACTAAAAGACTTTGCAGTCCTCTGTCTCTTGCTTTTCCTGGTGACTATAGTGTCATCCTCCGTAGGATTTTGCATATAGGGTTCCTCAATTTGTTCTATCGGAATAAAACCTTCATGCTCATGGGGAATTATAAATTCATGACCAGTTGTGCTAGGTGCATTTTTCATGGGAAACTCATTCTCAAAAAATGTAGCGTCTCTAGATTTCATGATTATATCAACAACCATCTCAGGAACACTAGAGTTTATAATTAAAAATCTATAACCCACGCTATGAATAGCATAACCAAGAAAAAAACCATCAATAGTCTTTGGTCCAAGCTTTCGCTTTTTATTTATTGGAACATTCACCTTTGCCAAGCAACCCCAAGTTCACAGGTAAAAGAGATTTAATCTCTTCTTCTCCCATTCCTCGAATGGTGTAATTTCTTTGTTCTTTGTGGGCACTCTATTCAGGACATGACATGCTGTCAAAATAGCCTTACCACACCATTCCTTAGATAGTCTCGCAGTCTCCAACATGGCATTAACCAAATCAGTTAGAGTGCGGTTCTTTCTCTCTGCAATCCCATTGGACTGTGGTGAGTATGGTGACGTCATCTCATGAATAATTCCATGCACCGCGCAAAACTTATAAAATTCATTTGAGAAATATTCTCCCCCACAATCGGACCGCAAACGCTTGATTTTCTTCTCAAGTTGATTTTCTACCTCAGCTTTATAGACTTTAAAATAATGCAATGCTTCATCTTTAGTTTTTAATAAATACATGTAGCAAAATCTAGTGCAATCATCTATAAATGTCACGAAGTATCGTCTACCGTCTTTAGTCAATTCGCCATTCATTTCGCATAAATCAGAATGAACGAGTTCTAATGGTGCCAAGTTCCACGCCTCAGCAGCCTTATGAGGCTTGCGCGGTTGCTTTCATTGCACACACACCTGACACTGACAGAAAATTACCTAACATTAGGTTTTTGGATTGTTAGAAATTTAGGCATTTTCATTATCAGTTTAATCCAGAAATATAACATCAGCAGGTTTGTGACAGCATATATGTGCATGTGTATATTTCTTATGAACGCTACAGCATGCATAGATGACATACTGATTGATACAGTAAGAATACAAAATACAATAATCACAGAGATTAGACTGCACGCAGCGGAGGGTCCCATGCCGAGGGCATCGGAGGCTCCATTCGCACTAGACATAGTGCGTTGCTCGAAGTCGTGGACCACAGTCGATGCAGGAAGATGTTCGCAGTGCAGTCCCACGAACGGATCACTAGGAAGAAGACGCCTTGACGTTCCAGGGAGAGGATGGATCCAAGAGCGATCTCCAGGAAGAAGATGAACGAGCAGTCGCGGATCGCTCCCCAAAAACCTAATCGCCGCTCACCCCATGCAGGATTCTCAGGCGGACGAGGGTTCCGGAGGCACCTACTCTCCCGCGACTCCGTGCGCGCAGAGGTACGGGACGGGGAAGTCAGAAGGCTGTTGATCTGTGGTTCTCTCGAGAGTGGTTACGGAAGATTTTGTCTGGACTGAAGGAAGACAGGATATATGACTGCTGACGGGGAAGAGAAGACGAAGGCAGCGGAAAATCCTAGCAGACAGGAAGCGGAAGCGGAAGGGACGGTAACTGACGCAGTCAGTTCTCCTCCACCATCAAGGAGTGAAACTCCCGTGATAATGTGGATTTAAGTGGCAAAAGACTGGCCACGCCCGGCTGCCACGGCCTCGGCCCGGCCGGCGGCGACGCACGCGCGTGGCACGCCTTTATCCTTTTCTCACCTTCTCAAGTTATATGAATAATTTCCAACCATATAAGCTGAGTCAGCGTTCAGTCAAAATCTTGTATGGTATTAAACCATACAACACTTAATGTTACGCATCATAGAGTTTTATTCAATTATTAAATATTATATGGGCCAAGCCCATATTATATCCAACAGAACTAAATAGATCAGAGTTTAAGTCAAGGATGCATGTTCTTCCAATACTGACACTTACAGGAACAAATCAAACAGCATCCCAATATAGACCCAGTTGTACAGGTGCAAATAGCAGATTCAACATACATTCAATTAATGTTTATTTAATCTTAGTCAGTCGAGTGGCAGGGAAGAGATAGTCAAACAGTAATGCAAAACTCGTGGTTGAGGATAAAATTGGTTTCAGGGAAAACAAAAGTTAAAAAGATAAATATAAGCAAGAACCGTAGATTATCAAAGCTTACTGTAAAGTGGATACCCATGCTCTTACAGCGCTGGGAGTTTCTGCGCGAAGAAAGTATTCCTTTTTCTGTGGAGTTCCAATATCTAGAACACTAGTCAAAGAACACATCGAATCAAATCTAGACAAAAGGAGAAGAGAGTAAACATGATAACGCAAAGACACCCCATAAGGATACAGAAACAGCATCCATCGTATTTTGCCAGTCCACTGCACCAAGAGTTTGCACAGGTTATTACAAAGTTTCCACAGCGTACATCCGAAAGTCATGACGAACTGGAACAGAAGTAGGTCCATACTGAAAGTTCATAGGCGATAGCGTCACTGTGCTTGTTGAATCAAACAAAATTACTCCCCTAACATCCTTGTCACTCCTACGGACCCTACATAATCCAAAAAAAATCGGTGTCATTCATTTGGTGTCTCAGGTACCGCCTCTTTGGTGAAAAGGGAAACAGCTCTGCAGTTACCGGACTTGTATTCTATCTTCCCAGTTGTTGGATCAAGTATGACCCAGCACTCATTCCACTTTCTTAGCTGATATATATGAGTAAAATGAAGAAACATCATAAGTGGAAGCGACAACGTGGAATCCAAACAAAAATTGCAATGCTATGAGAATGGAGAACGCCTCAGGACTCGCACATAGACTATATGGTTTATACACTACTACACAAGCAAGGAACTGAATTTGCAAATAAGAGGAAATGACAGTTGACAGGTAAACAATCAACAAATGTTAACTAGAGGCTCGCAACGGTATCCATGGGTCAGCAATAACAGTCCTGCAGTAATTTGTACTGACGCCGAGACAGGGAACATGAACCAAACTGGAATCCAGAAAGAAGGGGAAATGAAGGGAGCGGATTTACCATGTTGGATCGCTTCAAGAGGGGGCCCTGGAGGCGGTGGCGGGTGGAGGTGGAGGAGAGCTGGCGTCGCACCCAGTCCAAGCTGCTCTGCATCTCGCCCACCACCTGCGGTCCGCTCGACGCAAGAGAGAGGAGCAAGAGAAATTCCTAGCTCCCGGTGAGATCCCAGCTCAAATGATACGGAAACGCAAAGGAAACGAGCCCTAACCTCGAAGAGCCGGCTGAGATCGGACGGATCGGCCTTCTCTGCTTGCTGTGACGCCACTGGAGAGGAGGGGGCGGACGCATCTCCGACGCCGACGAGGGGGCCGTCACCGCCTTTGACGGCGAGGTCGCCCGATGGTGAGCAGTGGACCTCCGACTCCTCGCATCTATTTTTCTCCTTCCGTACAGGAGACGAGAGGGACGCGGGCCTGGGGGCCGGCGGGGCAGGGCGCAGGGGGCGCCGACGGCGGCTGGGGCGGGTGTGCCTGTGTGCGTGTGTGGCGCGGGTGGGTGTGTGCGTGTGTGGCTGTGTGCGGCGAAGACAAGCGGCGGCGGCGGGTGCAAATCGGGATCCGAGTTGGAGGAGGGAAAGGAAAGAGCTGGAGGAGATGGGGAAGATAACGAGGAAGTGGTAAGGTTAAGATTTGTTTTGTTCCTATAATGGGTGGGGTATTAGGTGATAAATGGCTGCATGCGGGCGTCAAACCAATTTTCAGCAAAAATTACAAAAAAATAAGTGGAAAAGGGGTGGAGAACCAGGATCGAACCTGGAAAGTCGATTTATATCAGTGTCGCAGACACCATTGAGTTACTGGTTGTTTTGTTTCACTTCTTGCTTGTCAACATTATTATACATAGTTTTGGGCCGGTGTGCCACTGACATGAGGGACCCACTTGTCGGCGCCGGGTTCATATGATGTTCTAGTTCGGTTCATGGTGTTTATCTTTTTTATTTTGATTCATTGTAAAAACGTTAAACGTGTTTAGATTTCGCATTTGTTGTCCAAATCAGGTGATTCTTTTTTCCAATTTCTCGGAAAACTTTTTCCTTTCACGTGGTTTTATTTGCATTGTGTTACTCGACCCCTTGTATTAACATTTTGTCATTTTCTTTACTATTTATGTACTCTACAATGAATAGACCTTTTTCGAATGTGTCCAAGGTACCAGGGGCTTATGAATAGGCAAGTTGGAATCTTGTTTGATCAAATGTGTATCATATAGGTGTATCATATATATGGCATATCATATAGGTGTATCATGTTCAATGTCACCTTCTTTGCCTTGAGGTGATGTCATGTGGGAGCTAAGACAATGTTTCAGTGCAAATTGGTAACCGATCTCCTCAAGTACAGGATTTATCGCACAAACCATCTTTTTGCAGCGTGACATCTTTACCTAGGTTTGGGTTCGTGACACCAAGATACACTTATCTTTGTATTTGTATTTGTCATAAACCAAGCTAGTGATATACACTTACCTTTGTATTTGTGATAGCATCCACTCATGCACATTGTGTTAGGACTTAAGAAAATATATATTGGAATTGTATAAACCTAAATTGGCAAAAAATTAGGACTAAAAACTTGTAAATTAAAAATGAAGGAATATAAATTGAAAGAAAATGCAAAAAATGTTACGGGCTAGGAACAAGTTAGCCTATTTTGCAGCGAGGACTGCAGGATACGCCACGAAATTGTGGCGTTCGTAAGGAGACCGGGGATCGGAAACTAATTCTCTCTATGTATGCAAGCTGTGAATTAGCGTAGCTGTTGTGTTTCTTTTGCTTTTGCCTGATGATGTCCATGGCTGGTTGGCTCAACTTGTAGTGCTGGAACTATGTTTGTGGTTAATGAAGATCGATCTCCTATTCAACGTGTTACTAGCATGTGCATTCCACTTGTTCATGGTGATCTTTTTTTAAGGCCTGTTGTCAACTAAAATTTACCCAAAAAACATTGGGCTTTGGATCACAAATTCTCGTACATAGCACGCCTGTGCCAGAGGGGCCAGCCACGAGAGCAACATGGGCCCTACAAGCAGCGTAGCCCATGGACAGGCGCGATTGCTCAAGAGGATGCGACCCAAGCCAGGTGGTGAGAGACTGAGTATTTGGAAGTTCGGTACAGCAAACGGCGACTGAGTATTTAAGTTGGTGCGTCTCTCCACCGCGGTGTGTGACATTTGCCTGATACCTACTGCTATACTGTCTTAAGATAAATTTGGTTTTGTTTGATGTGATCTCGTCATTGTAGAATAATGTCAGGTGATGATAGGAGTTGGATGTGCTTGCCTCTTTCTTCAATTGAGTGGTAGGAGAATCTCCGAAATTTTCTGGACATCACATTTGGTGGCACATTGAGAGGTGGAACTGCTGCGTGTCCATGTCCTAGATGTGTATGCATGGCATGCAGACCGCGGCCTCTGGTTTAGCTTCATTTGCTTCATAGAGGGTTTGATGAAAGCTTTATCAGGGAAGGGGAAGGTTCAGATGTGGGATTGCACAATGAAGACGCACCAGCAGCTAATGTAGAAGTACACAATGACGCACCGCCACCAGCTAATGTAGAAGTAGACAACGAATCCGCACCACATGAAGTTGGAGCAGACAACGAAGAAGGCGCACTGAGTGATGACGACCGTGGTGTCACTAATTTGGTTAGATCCCTAATTAGAGGTGCTATACATGGAGAGATCAGAGATACTGATGACAATGAACAGCCGAATGAACATGCGAAGATATTCTTCAAATTATTTTGAACGACTACCATTGAGAGAAACCTCATCACACAAAATAGTGGTGTGCTTGTGAGGGGTGATGGTACTACTGGCAACATGACCTAGTATGGAGTGATTAGAAGAATGATCTCACTCGAGTTCCCTGCACAAAAAGAAGTTTTATTGTTTCAATGTGATTGGTATGATGTGCCGGCTGCCAGTACCAGCAGAAGTAGAGGATACAGTAGGGATAAATATGGTGTTATCGATATTGATACGTCTAGGTTTAGATATTCAAATGAACCTTACATTCTAGCAACACAGGCCGAACTGGTGTTTTTTGTCAACCTCGTGAACAAGCTAGGATGGTCTAGTGTTGTTGCGGTGAGACCAAGAAATTTATTTGCCATGCCAGAAGCAGAAAATGAGGGTGACATGGAAGTCGATCTACTTAATGTGGGAATCCAAGACATGAATCTATTAGGCTCAAATGAGGATATGTCAAATTGGAAGACCAGACAAGGAAGGCACAACTGGTGATGCCTCTATTATTAATCAGGTGCATGGCGAAACAGTTCTCGAACCAGATGATGTGGTCTTACTTGATGATGATGATGACGACGAAGATAACACCTACATTAACGATGGAGTTGTTGCACCAGTTGCGGTAGAAAGCCTAGAAGATGATTTCTTTGTTTAAATACTTATCCTTTGTACAACAGTGATGTTTTTCTGGATTTTTTTTAAAACAATCTCATTGTCCGGGATAATGAATAGCTGCAGTTGGTCTTTAAACTGTTATACTCATGTTTGTTTTCTATCATAAGCACAAATATCAGCAAGCTAGACAATTTTTTTGTTTTCTGAAATTGTCATGGAAGATGCGGATGGTTATCGTCCTTGTTGACATATGAAGTGAATTAGCCATCTTCATCATGTAAACAAGTAATATAAAGGCGGCTTAATGTCGAACACACCTCAGTAGCCTAGTGGTAGATGAGTGTTTGCTTGTACTTTAGTTTCTGGGATCAAATCCTCTGTGGAACATTTTTTGTCAATAGAATACATTATTCAGAAATACGTGGAGCATTTTGTCTATTGCAACCATTTTTGGTATATTGCAACACATTTAGGCCGTTGCATCAGGGGTGGTCTAATGCATGGAGCATTTTGTATATTGCAACCAATTTTGTATATTGCAACACTTTTAGGCCGTTGCATTAGTGGTAGCCTATAGCAACATAAAAAACCGTGGCAATATTAACATGATATTGCGACCATTTAGGATTGTAGTTGCAATAAGTAGTTAACAATTGCAATGCCACAAAAAATTATTACAACCCTAGAAAACCGTGGCAATAGGAACATGCTATTGCATCCATTCAGAAATCTTGTTGCAACAACCACCCTAGCAATTGCAACACCATGGAACATTATTGTAACCCATAATAACCGTGGCAATAGTTACAAGCAAAAGCAACCAAATCCAATATAGTTGCAATAACACCAAGTAATTGCAATGAAAACCAATACTATTGCAACTCAAAAATGCCATTGCAATAATGCCAACTAATTGCAACACAATTCTTAAATGGTTGTAGTAGCACAAGCCTGTTTCAACGACAAACCACACATATTGCAACAAATTTAGTCCGTTGCATTATAGGCACATATTGCAACCATTTTTTGAAAAGGTTGCAATACGACCCACCTATGGCAACCAAATTAGTGGTGTTGCATTCATGTGGCGTGGCATTAGAGGTAGAACCTGGTAGTGCACGGCCAAGCAGGTGCAGCAGCTTAGGTTTGTGCAGTTCGAGGACTGGTTCCCACCAAGGAGGGATGTGCGTGCTTCAGAGGGATTCTATACACCACTACAGGAGGACTTCTACAATGCTTATCTGAACAGTGGTGTGGCTTTCAGATCACAGAGGGTTTGTTCCATTGAGGCCATTGTAGCAGCAGCTGGAGAGCAGATCCACCCTCATCTCTCTTACTTGCTAGGATTGACTGACCTACTAGGATGGACTGGCAGATATGTACCATCTTGGGTCCATGAGTTCTACGGTACACTTTAGATTGACCCAGCTTATAGGTTCATACACTTTGCATTTAGAGGTCGTGACTATAGGCTGATGAGCTTCAGGGTCAGAGAGATCCTCCGGTTATAGGAGTCACCCATCCGCCTTCATGAGGTTTGCTATGGTCACACAGAGCCTCCTAGACGCCCTCACGGCAGTCTTGTGCCTCCCAAAGATCTCATCCGATCTTGCTTCACAGAGCCATTTGGTGAGGGGTCGAGCAGGACACCCGGAGATCTTACTCCTACAACTAGACTGTTTGATGCTATCATGAGGAGGACCCTACTACCGAGGATGGGATATCACGAGGGATTGACTTGCATTCAGTTGTGTCTACTGAACTCCCTGATCCAGCAGACAATATTTGATATATGGGATCTCATTCTTTCTGAGATGGAGGATACACTTGCAGAGGGTTTCAAAGATCACAGACAACTGCCATATGCTCACTGGATCACATTTCTAATTCATAGGGCAGTCACAATGAGGCCTCCTGAGATGTTGGCAGAGTATTCTGGTGCTACTACCGAGTTCCCTACATATAACATGTCCTAGATGCTCCATTATAGCAGGGCGAGGACACCTAGCCAGCCGCGCCGTCGCCCAGAGGTGCTAGAGTCTATAGCCCAGTTGGATGAGACTATCAGGGGCGTTGCAGCGACATAGAGTAGGAGCAGCTTGATGCTCAGTAGGAGGGTATGGTGGAGAGCGACCCTAGTGACAGTTCAGATGATAACTACCAGGATATCCCTCGGATGCCTCCTTGATGACATGATAGTGAGGTCGGTGGCTCCAGCTCAGCTCCACCATAGCCACCACAGACAGACCCCGCTCTACTTGCTATTCTTGAGCGAATGAGGCAGGATCAGGCTCGCTAGGCCTAGGAGACCGCAGCTACACTTGCACAGGTTCAGGCCAAACAGGACGAGTTCTAGCGACAGCAGCAGCTCCTCATTCAGCAGCAGTTACTTGGTTTCATGCAGCATGTCATTACTGCCATTGGAGCTCACCGCCATAGCTTACACCTCAGCTCAGCCAGCCTGCCACCACTACTGTGACTCTAGTTTTTCAGCCCAGTGGGCTTCAGAGTCAGGGACAGCCAGCTACCATGTTTGCTTCACCTATAGAGCAGGTGTTCTAGTGGTTTGCCTCACTAGTGCCAGCCCAGGGTCCTTCCTTCACACCTCTTGTTATGGGCTTCACACCGGCATAGAGTTCCTCGATGCTTGTGACAGACACCCTAGTCTCCAGGAGCCTCGGTGCTACTTTCAGCGAGTTGATAGGGCAACCTACACCGCCAAAGCTATGTGTCCCTAGACCTTCCACCGTTGCTCTAGTCACTAGGACTACAGAGACGCTCCCATCATCAATTGCATCATCAGAGCCACCTGCTATAGTCATACCTACAAGAGTCACAGGTCGCACTAGTTCCAGAGTAGACTCAGACCGCTTCAGCATCACTTCTAGTGATAGAGGGTCAGATAGCTCAGAGCTCTAGATCAGAGGATGATGCTACCCAGTTCTAGATTGCTCATCGCACCTCAGCCCCCGACTCATCCACTGCTGCCCCGCCGATAGACCCTTAGGTTTTGGTGCTTGAAGCCAAAGGGGGAGAGGGATCGAGTATGATAGACATAGGGGGAGCGATATATCTAGGGGGAGCTTATTTATTATATTTGGCTTTTTATGTGTGATACATTATTATGCATTCATGTTTACTTTTATGCATTGAACTACATACGTGTGATCGTGATATTTATGTGATAGTGATATTTATGTGATATGTGACATGTGTGCTCTCAACTTTGATCTTTATATATGTCATGTCACTTGGTTATTATCATTTGCCTTCTGCGTTTTACTCTGATGCAAATGAGCTTTATTTCTTGTACTCATACTTATTTCATATCTATTGAGTACATCATGTTGGCTTGGGTCATATAAGCTTGTCTAACCTCTTTATTCTTATTGCCAAAAGCTTATATGAACCAAGCATGTTGAAAACATCATCTCTTTCACATACTCGAGATTGTATTGTCATCAATCACCAAAAAGGGGGAGATTGAAAGCATCTAGACCCCTAGATTGGTTTCGGTGATTAATGATAATACGAGATTACTATGACTAACGTGTGTTTTGCAGAGGCAATTAAGTTAGGTCATGGTAATGGCAATTGATTGGGCAATCATGGTTGCCATGCCCCTACGATGAAAATCATTTTGGTTTTCAAAGGATGGATGACAAGGTTAAGGATGGACTAGTTCTAAGTGTCATTTGGTGTTAAAGAGACACTTAGAGTAGTTTAGGACTTTATTTTTCCTTTGGTCGTACTATTAAGGGGGGTATAAACTAGTAGCTTAACCTAGGTGAGTCTAGTGGGTTAGGTATGGTGCACACTTATCAAATCGAGCACTAGGTAGCTCCTAAGTAGCCCTAAGATCAATTGGAGAAAACTTCATTCACACATGATTTTGAGTTAGAAGTGAATGGAGGGTCAAATATTGATCGGACGCTGGTTCCGGTGTGACCGAACGCTGGCGTAGAGTCCGGTCAATTCATTTGATCAACTGAAGTCATCTGGATGCGACCGAACGCTGAGTGAAATGTGATCGGACGCTGGGTGCTAGAGTCCAGTCAACTCCAGTAAGGTTCTAGAGAGGGAGAATCCTAATCGGACGCGTCCGGTCAGTGTTGACCGGACGCTAATCAGGTTCTGGTTTCTGACCGGACGCTGAACAGCAATGTGACCGGACGCTGGGTGCCAGAGTCTAGTCAACATCAGTAAGGGTCCAGAGAGCAGTTTTCATGACCAGACGTAGGTCAGAGTCCGGTCACCACTTAACGTTTCTGTGGCGGGGAGAATTGACAGGAGCGTCCGACCAACAGGGTGCTGACTCAAGCACATAACGGTTCGTTTTGAATGAGGGGCTATAAATACTTCCTCTATTCATTCAAGTGAGTACTCTTGCCCATTTCAATAGCTAAGAAACACCCTTGAGAGTGCCAAGAAGAGCAAGAGCCTAGTGAGGTGATTGATATTTGAGAATCCAAGATTAAGGCATCATTAGTGAAAAGAGAGTAGCAAGTGTGCATCCACCCTTCTCATTAGGCTTGTTGTGGTCAAGTGAGAGTTCTTGCTTGTTACTCTTGGTGATCGCCATCACCTAGACGGCTTGGTGGTGATTGGGAGTTTGGTGATCATTCGGTGGAGCTTGTGGATGACCCAACTCAAGTTGTGAGCGGTTGTGGGTGATTCACCACAACGGAGTGTTGAAGAATCAACCCGTAGAGAGCACTTGATCCTTGCGTGGATCAAAAGGGAGCTACACCCTTGCGCAGGTGCTCCAACGAGGACTAGTGGGGAGTGGCGACTCTCCAATACCTCGGCAAAACATCGCCGCGTTCCTTCTCCTCTCTTTACTTTGAGCATTTACTTTTGAGCAATTCAATTCTTGTCTTTACATTCTTAGAATTACCATGCTAGAGTAGGATTAGAACTTAGGGTGCTAAACTTTTATGCGATCGATCATTAGAATCACTTTCTAGGCACAAGGGGTGAAGTGGGTTAAGTGCAGGGTTTAATTATTGCAAAGAATTTTAGAATTAGCCTAATTCACCCCCATCTTGGGCATCTTGATCCTTTCAGTGTGAACCCATCAATTTTCTATCTAGTCTTGCTATGGTCTACTTGTGCTACAGTCTAACACAAATGAAGCTATAGGAAACATCTGAGACGAACAAGCAAAACTATGCAAAAGTGAAGTACCACCAGTCTACAGGATCTCGCTCCTATGTTGTCCAGCTACAAATATTTGTAAGTGATGGTTGTATTTTTATTGTTACTCTTGCCTTTGTATAAATATAAACAGAAACTCATGTACAATATGAACAGAAGGAGAACAAGAGGAAGGCCACAGAACACGATCAAGGACTTGATGAACAACATGATGATCTAGGACTTGAACAACATGGTCGACCTGATAAAGATGTTAATGATGTGGAAGTCTTGTAGGACTTCCATACTAGTATGAAAAAGGGCTTGAGCAATGCTGCAAGAGCAGCAGTTGTAAGTACCCTCATTTGCTTTTCTTAAAATCTACTGAACCCATTGCCATAAAAAAGGAAACATAGCAGGAGCCTAATGTGGCAACATCATTTAATTTTGTAGTTGCAATTTTACATCAATCAATATGGTACCTGTATATTGTGCTTATATAATCTCTATCGGCATTAGGCTGCAAAAGACATATGCATTGTGCTTATGTAATCTCTATTAGCAGTAGGCTGAGGAAGTCGAATGCATTACTTGTTATGAATTAATCTCTTGGGTTTTCAATTGAAGTCCTTTTTCCACTATCTGTAACCTAATGTTTTACTGATTGAATTTCGCAGGAAGCTATGGAAGCTATGCAAGGAGAACTTGTTGCTGATCAGGCCCAATCAATGACCAGTGCTGATGTTGTTTCCAATGTCCTCTGCCTCTACTAGGGCAAGCCTCCCTCCTAGGCAAGTAGGAAAAACCTTTTTCTGAAGAATGTTGGTATCCTAAAAAACTCCACCAGAGCAGAGATATTGGTGGAGATGACACTTCGGGAGCAGCTTGCTGGTGAACAGGAAAGTACCGTTGCCCTCGTCAAACTAGTGGATGAACTGAAGAGAAAGACAGAAAAGTCCGAAAGGGAGTCTGAGGTATTCAAGAAACAGCGACAGGAGGAGTACAATAGGCTCTGTGAGCAAGTCATGCGCTTAAGCTCGTCTGGTAATTAACTCTCAGTCTTCAACTCCTGTGGCTTGATGTGGTGAACATTTATGGTCTGTTGTGTGGACTCATGTGATGGTTTCTTGTAGTGAAACTCTGTCACTTGCTTGCTACTTACGTGTGAAATGTGAATTATTGGTATTTGATTGTTAGCTTGAATATTTATGTTGTCAATCTATGCAATAGTGATGATCTTGAATTACTTTTATGATGTAATTAGTCCTGCATGTGGTAGAACCAAGACCGGCCACGTGATCAAATAAAAATACGACACGTGGACCAACCAGTGCATGACACGTGAATTGGCCAGGACACGACACGTGGGCTATTAAAAATCCAACACATGGAAGGAAATCGTCAAGCCACGTATATATATAAAAATACGACACGTGGACGGACAATATCATGACACGTGATCAAATAAGAAACGGACACGTGGACCAAAAAAAAATATGACACATGGTCCAATGAAGAAGTGACACGTGATCCAATTGCAACACGACACGTGTTCCAGTAGAAAATTGACATGTTGAATAACAAGGAATCTGACACGTGGTCCAGTAAAAAACTGAACATGCAAGAACCAGAGATTGTCACATTGTGCAATAAGAAGGTGACATGTACCCGAACCATCTCCAATGCAACTGGCTATAGCATGTACACGTGGAAAATATTTCCAACGGAAGCACCCACCAGCATGGCAGCCCCTCTGCCACACATGCCAAAACAGTTCTATGGCGTTCTATTTTCGTCACAGATCAAGCCACTTCTATGACGATTCCAAGAGATCCGAGCTCTTGGTTGTTTTCCCATGAAATGGAGTTAGATTGCAATGCCGTGGAATCTTTCCTTTCCTTTTTCTGTGAATCAAAGGGATGTTCGGGAAAATTTCCTTTAGAAAGTTGAATCCTACAAAATTCATTTGCCAATCCTGTAATCCAAAGGGCCCTTAATGTGAATTAGCTTTATAGAGATATGGATATGAATCCTCAAAATAAGCCATAGAACTTAATATCTATGTCACCAACACATGGTTAGTATGAAAAATTAAAGTTACAAATCTGTGTCTTACAATAGGAGAAAAAAGATATATCAAGGTTGTATTTTTAATTTGATACAAACTTAATAGGCCATGCTATATTATTGCGAATGTTAAATTATATTATAGATGTAATGGTGACCATAAAATAAATTATAGCTTTCAAATTTTATAGAAAGGGAAAAATGAATATTTATTTAATGTTTGTTTTTCATTAATATTTGATAGTATTTTTTGGCCCCGTTGTTGCATCATACGGGCATTTGCTAATTTTAAGATAAAAACATACATGAATCGTACGGGCATTTGCTAATTTTAAGATAAAAACATACATGAAAAGTTTACGGCTGTGGGATTGAAAATCACTCAACAAACAACTATCTGCCCTCGTCTCAATATATATCCATAAACTATTGTTGTTAAATATGTGCGTAGATTACTAGATTTCCATCAACCAAACAATACTAGCATTGCACACGCCCAACCAGCATACAAGAAGAGCATTGCATTATATATAAGGTGCAGAGTATTCTCAGCGTATTGTTAGTTTTATGAATGAAACAAAATAGTTTTTTTTTTAAAAAAGGGGCAGAGCTCTGCATTCATTCAAACAAAATACTAATATATACCAGGTCAAGTTTTGTTTTTTTCTTAACATGCTAATCTAGCAAATCGACTTGTCTTCCACATATACCACACAAACATGGTTCAACTATGTTCAAAGATTTCCCGTTCAGATCAAATTAATCCAGCAGCAGCCTGTGTAATCACCGTCCGTCCTCGATGATTCCAGTCATCGCCGGCGACGGGGTGAGAGGCGCGATAGTCTCCCTCTGCATGCTGAACTCCCCGGTCGTGTCGCCAGAGTAGTCGCTAGTAACGTAGCTGGTGTTCCCACCCCTGCGCTGCCACTCAGTGATGTAGCTTGGCTTGGTCACCACCTCGGTCACCTCGATGTCTCCGGTGAGCATTTTCACGACCCGCGACATCGGTGGCCGCTGGTGAGGCGAACCCTGCGTGCAGAGGAGGGCGACACTGATGACTCTCAGTGCCTCTTCGCTGTCGAATTCTTGGATCCTTGCGTCCAAGATGCCGAGTGCTTGGTCCCTTTCGTACAGCTCCCAGGCCTGCAAATCGTCGAATGCTTCAGCGATCAGTAGGTTTACAAGAAGGAACCGAGGTGTTTTCTTTGGGCTTAAGGATATTTGATCAGCTTACCCACTCAAAGAGATAGATCCTGTCTTCCTCCAAGGAACTGTCAGTGTTTGATCGACCTGCGACAGTCTCCAATGCCACCACCCCGAAGGCAAAAACGTCGGCCTTTTCAGTCAGATGGCCTCTCATGGCATACTCAGGCGCCAGGTATCCACTTGACAACGGATACGGAGATTCAATTAGTCAGATCAGGATTCAGAGCTACATTCACAGCACGGGCAAAGGTGAAATGCACTTACAATGTGCCTGCAATTTTAGTGCTGACATGAGTCTTCTTCTCATCAAAGAGCTTGGCAAGCCCGAAATCGGAGATCTTGGGTGTGAGGTCGGTGTCAAGTAAAACATTGCTGGCCTTGATGTCCCTATGCACGATGCGCACGCTGGACTCCTCATGAAGATATGTTAGGCCTCTTGCAATACCTAAAATGATCTCAAAGCGTGTTGGCCAGTCAAGGCTCAAGCCACTGTCACCTGTACATTCAAAAACCAAATCTTTGAGAAATGTTGTTTTTATTATAACTACAAATGCGGTTAAAGGCGTGTAGTGACGGGGATGAGTCAAAGTGAGCACACCAAAGAGTGCTCGATCAAGGCTTCCATTCTCATGATACTCATAGACCAGCAGGGGGGTGTTACTGTCAATGCAACAACCATATAGCTTCACAAGATTGCGGTGTTGCACAGCAGAAATTGTGGCCACTTCTGTTACGAACTGGCTTTTCCCCTGATGAGATGTTTGAGAAAGTTGCTTCACAGCTATTATCCTCCCATCAGGTAGCTTACCCTGCAAAAAGGAAAAAGTAATATATATATATATATATATATATATATATATATGATTGTCCATATATGTTTCTAGAAAGCTGCATTCGTTACCAACTTCTAAAAAAATTTATTAGAAAGCTGCATTTGCAAGAGTAAATTGTGAGGGAGTAACCTTATAAACTGGTCCATACCCGCCTTCTCCAAGAATATTTTGAGAACTGAAGTTATCTGTAGCTAACTTTAGTTCAGCATTACTGAAGACGTTTGGTCTTCCGACCATGTTGTAAAGCTCTGTTTATTTTGTTTCATTCCAATTGAGAAAGAATCAGAATCAGTCAATTGTAAGATTCGATGTCTAAATTACTGTATAAATGCATTTGATACCTTCTTGTTGCTGTGCTATTCTTCTTCTCTTCTGTACCAGCATAAAGATTCCAGCTAAGGCGGCTAGTCCTAAAACAGAAGCACCAATTACTATTCCAGCAATTGCCCCTGCTTTGCTTTTCTTTTTGGGAACACCATTTCGCACAGTAGGAGTAAAATCTGAAAAAAGGACGTTTGATATATTAGCATCCAATAGGATACTTATTTCAAGCTATTATTCATAGATTGGGTTAGACAGTACTTGGTGTCACACTTAATGCTGAGATCATGGGTCCATAGTACCCTTGGGTTGGAACGCAACAAGTGCCCTTGCCTGCCCAGAACAGATGGATCTCAAGGAAGTTTTTGGACACAGTTGCATTGTATTTCTTATACACTGCAACATAAGATTTTCCACCAGCCGTCTTCCTTATGTCAAAGTTCTTTTCTTTCAGACCACCCTGTACAAATGTCAAGTAAGATAACAAAGTCTTTTGTCTAGGAAACATCAAAACTCCTGATCTATGATGCATGGGATATGGCGATATGCACCTGGATGTATATGTCAAAAACTCTCCTTCCAGTGCTTTGCCAGGTGGGTGACTCTGGATAAGCAAACTCTGCAAACTGAAGCTCAACAGTGTAATTTCCATTCTCAAGTCCAATGCCATAGTACCGCAGTGATGATGGTGACATCCTTGCTGTTTGGAACAGTTCTGAATCCAGTGCATTCTGAAACTGCTGGGAACTATATATTATGTAACTTCCATTTGGGGCCTCATTAAATTTTCCTACATTGCTAACACCCCATCTTGTTTGACCAGTAACATAATATGATGCAGCTCCAATATTTGTAGGATCGATTTCATAAAAAGTATTATCTGAGCCCCTCATAGATCTGTTACTTCCACAGTCTACCGCAAAGGAGGAATCTGCAATTAAGAAGTATATATATTAACTATATTGCAATCCCTGAGACCGTGTCAACTGCTGAAGATGGTAAAGAGTGAGAAACATACATTCCGGAGAACCACGGAAACAAGGAATATCTTGCTGGAGACAGTTTAGGCCTGAAGGTAGAATGCTGCACATTTGAAGAAAATAAGAAGTTTAACGCTCTCAACTAAAAAAACTCTCGGAAGGCATAACTAAATTTTAAAGTACCTGTTGTTGCTGCTACCAAGAATGAAGTTGTTTGCCACCAAATTCCTTTTTTTTTTAAAAACAACTTGTCAAACAACAGAGTGATACAACCTTGAGCATATCTAAATTTTTGCCCATCAAGGAAAAAATTGTACTTTCAACTTACAATTGCAAATTATTCTGGATAGCCCAAGAAGGGAAGCTACCGGAGAGCTGGTTGTAAGAAAAATCTCTGAAAAAATAAAAAAAAATTATTACAGATGAAATAAATACACAGTTTCAGTAATTAAAAAATATAAAATTATGTTAGACAACACTGAAATTTACTGACATACAAATTGTTTAGTGAAGGGCTTTTAACATCAGGCAGGCTTCCAGAAAGGCTATTGTTTCCGAGAAACCTGAATTTGTTAATGTTTGTGACAAGCAAAACATACAAGCATCAGCTTAAGAGTTCAGTTGTATTATGAAGATGATCTCTTAAAAGAATCCCTTACAAGAATCCAAGCTTGTCCAAGTTCAGTATGGATTGTGGAATTTGGCCTGTGAGATTGTTAAAGCTCAAGTCCCTGTGCCATGAGACAGAAATGTTACTTGAAAAGATGCTCCAATTGAAATTTTGTGAAAGAAAAGCAACAGCAACAGACATTTGTACAATTGCATATAATGAAATACTTACAATAAGGTCAATCCCGCTAGATTAGAAAAATTTGCTGTTGCAAGAGTATCAGATATCCTGCAGTTCCTCAATATCCTGTAGAAAGATAACCAATGTCAGTACCATCTACACTGCCAAGATATGAAACTGTACATTTACAGTGAAAAGTATGTCGCATACAGGACATTCAAAGATGTCAAGTTACTGATAAAGGACAATGAAGAGCTCCCATTTACAATATCACCAATCCGTCTGCACATGAAGATGTCTAACAAATCAGTTTCATGACAAGATTGACCTTGTCAACTATCAAAGGAACAGGGGCAACAATGAATGAAGTACTTACAAGTCCGTCAATTTGGTTAGATTGGATATACTTTTTGGGATTGGGCCTTCAAAAGAATTTCCTTGGAACCTCCTACAAGTTCATAAATTTGTGTTCCTAATAAGCCGGCTGCTGAAAGATTATTTGTCATTTGAACATAATAAACGTTAAGCATGAAGTATCATGACTTTTTTATCAGCCAGTTTGATCTGATCGCATGAAAATGTGTTACATTTCTATTAGGAGTGAAAAGTGAAAAGAATTATTGTGCTTATGAATAAGCAAAGAGCATATGCACAAAGTCCTATTGCACAGTTTCCAGGAAGCCTTGGTTCATAAAAAAAATGTACTAAATGATCATGCGAAGCAATTAATAGTAGTCTTACAGAACTTCCAAATGAGTCAGGCTCCCGATGAAATCAGGTATTTTTCCTGTGAAATCATTGTCCGATGCCCAGCTGCACGCACAAGAAAATATATTACACTAAGAGTGTGATATTACATCGGACATAACTTGTTGCTGCAGTATTGAGCATACAGGATCCTCAAGTTCTTAAGCTTTGAGAATGTCGAAGGGAATGGACCGCTGAAGCCAGAGCTGTCAATGTATCTGCAAAGACAGTTGACAAAACTTTTAGTTCATTCAGAAGTGAAGTTTGGCAATACAAAAGATGCATTTTACATTTGCTCCAGTTTGGTCAAGTTGCCCAGTTCAGAAGGAAGTTCACCAGTAAAATTGTTCAAACTAATGCCCCTGAAAGAAAAAGTGAGTAGTTCAGAATGCGATTACGCACATGTATGTGATGCTATGAACAGAAAAAAGTCATACTTTTTTTTGTTTGATGAACAATCTGAAACATTTGAAACACCAAATACAAGGGGCAAACGATGTTGATGTGCCAATATTTATTATTTCAAGATGTGCTTTATTTCACCTAGTACTAAATATAGTCCAATGTCGAGTAGCCACACAAGGTTAGCAAGTTTTATGTAGAACTTAGTAGCTAAAGTATACAATAATCAGGGAACTCTTACAATGAGATAAGATTGGTAAGGTTCCCAAGCTCCTTTGGAAGTGTTCCAGATAGCGGATTGATAGCTAGAGATCTTGCAATGTTTTCAGAAACAAAAATGTGGTTAAGACAAATTAAGTGGTAGCTAGTAAATGAGGCACAATCAAAAATTTGAAATATAATTCTTACAAGTACTGCATGGGAAATTTCCCAATGAATGATGGGACGGGACCTGTCAAATAATTCTGCATCAGGTTCCTGAAACGTCATCAAACCAATTAGCCAGATAAAGAATACTAATGGTTACTGATTCTTTGCAGGCAAATAGGGCATTATTGTGAATAATTGTTGAGAGTGATTTATTCAGGAAAAAATAAACTTTGAGAATATATATTAGTCAGATGCCATACAGGTTATTGAGATAGGTGAGGTTCTGCAGCTCGGCTGGTATCTGACCGACAACATTCAAGGCATACACTTTCCTGCAGAAGCAAAGAACATGTCAAAACAAGACCTCATCTCATGGGGTGAAATAAAAGGAGTAAAAACTACTCCTTTTGTGCATGCTTTTCTATCCAAACATATGGGAAATATAATCTTGACAGCTTCGAGAGGTAATAATCAAGCCCCGCTCGGGCGTTTCGTCGAGCAGATGGTGATCGAGCTGCGGTGGCAGATCAACGCAACGGCGCTCTGGGAGGGAGAGGATCAGAAGTGAGGAACCTACAGTTTGGTGATGTGACAAACGGTGGCGTTGTTGTAGGTGCAGTCGCACTTGATGGCCGGGTTGATGTTGGGGTTGTTGTCGACGTCGGTGGTGTCGACGGCGACCCCGCTGCAGGGCTCGCCGCTGATGTTCCACGCCGGCGACGCCTTCAGCCCCCATCGCCCCAGGATCGTGTTCAGTGCCACCACTGCACAATTGCACGCACACGGAAATATAATACATGTAGCATATGCTTGTGCACAGATGAAAATTTTGCGCCCAAAGAAATTAAAACATATACATGTAAACATGTAGTATCACACTTACACAAGAAATTAAAACATATACATGTAAACACTTATACATGCAAACTTATACGTGCGTACGTACCTTCGGCTGGATCAGTTCGTGCTGTTTGCTGGCCTCTCGTCGCTGCCACCCACGAGCACGCGAGCAGCAGCCAAAGAAGTCGCCCACCATGGCTGCCGCCGCCGGTGCTGCACCTGCTGGCCGCCATTTCGCTCGCTCGTTCGTTCTCTGAGATGAGAAGCAAATGAATGACCCGGAAACAAATGGTCTTTAAGCTAAGGATCAAAGTATCAGCAATATATCACCATCATGCACACGTGGACACACAGAAGAAACATATGCGGATCGATCGGTAACAGAGCTGTTGAAAGTTTGACTAGCAGCGCAGCAGCGTGCGCGCGTCGTCTCTCGTTCTCATCTTTGGCTCCGCTTTCATTTGTGCTGATTTGTACAGCTAATTTATTAAAAGAGAAAAATATTATACCATGTTTAATAACTGGCTTAAGGCAGCCGAACGGAGCCTTTGTCTGATTGTCTTCTCCGGCCCAGTCAGCAGGTTCATACCACTGTATAGCGATAGCGACGGCAGTGATTTTTTTTTTTTTTTTTTTTTGTAGTTCTACGTTCCTACCTGCAGTAGTAGCCAGCAGCCACTTTGAACATTGACCAACTGTTAATCCATGCATGATCCATGTAATTGTTCAGTCTAAACCTTATAGTTCCCCTAGCGCATCGTGGCTACGTACAAAACGGAGTGATACAAAGCTTGCTTCCATTTATGTTGGGTTTCCTGGACCCTGTAGTCTCTCTCTTTTCTTTTTTGGCGACTGTTCCTTAGCACGTCCAGAGCCATGTAGTTGGCATACAGCAATGATGCACGTAGTACATTACATCAATTAAAGTGACATTTACATATCGTACATTATTAAAGTATTGGTCAACTATTGAAGTGGCAATACAGGTAGTACCTACGTACCACAGGAATATACTAAACAAGAAAAAGGAGGGGGCCACCACAAGTCAGCAGTGATATACCACTAGGAAATTTCCTACAGAGTACTACCTCAGTCCCAAAAATAAATCAGTTCTCTTAGAATCACCTAATTAAAGTCAAATTATCTTAAGGTTGACCAACTTTATAAGAAAGAGTAATTGTCCTGTTAGCTTGATCGTTTATGTGGCTTATAAGCCAGCTAATGATGTTTTGTTGTGAGAGAAAAACACTGTATCATGGCTTATAAGTCAAATTATCTCAATAATGCAGTAATGATTCAAGTTTACAAAACCATGAAATTAAAAACCAGCACCTCTTGTTTTATACAACTATTACTGAACGCAGCATGCATGGATTCATTTCATGACATTGTCTTGTCATTGGAAGTATTTGGCTATTTGCACACTCTCCATTAATCAATCCATTCAGTTGTGGCAGTAGTATATTGATTTAGATAGCATGCTGTTATCAATTAATTACATCCCATATAGCACAAGTCATGTACGTGCGCGTGGGCCGGCATGATTCGATCCTGCAACCTCAAACCTCACAGGTACCTCCCCTAGTAGTCACTCTACCCAAAGTCACCTATGATTAAGGGTGTGTTTAGTTGCTTGATCTCTATGGATGGGATAGGATGGGATGGGATCATCCATGGATAGGGTGTGTTTGGTTCGTGGATCACTGGGATAAGAAAATCCATGGATAGGGAATATTTCACTTAGATGCTGGATTTCGTGGTCCGAAAAAATCTAGCGGACCAGCTTATCCATGCCTTCTAATCTTTGCCATTAGTAAATAATTTAAGGATTATTAGTATGTTATATTAGTAATTAATAATTATGATGGTAGGATTAGTTTTGATAAGTGCTAACATGTTAATTAATCACTTTACTAGAATTAGAAACGAATATTATCTAGGACCCTAAACAAACTAAAAAAAGGTTTCAACTGAAAAGTTGTAGTTTGTTTTTGGTCAAAAAAAGGTTTCAACTGAAAAGTTGTAGATATCATCAATCACTACAACTTTATTTTTGGTCGTTTCTCCGTTCGATGTCATTTCAAAATTTTCCAAATTTCAAAATGCAAGGTGAAAGGATTAAGATGCCCAAGAGGAGGTTGAATTAGGCTAATTTTAAATTTCTTGCAATAATTAAGCCCTACACTTGGCCCATTTCACCTCTTGTGCTTAAAAGTGATTTTATTGTTCTACCGCATAAAAGTTTTACACCCCAGCTTCCAATCCTACTCTAGCATAGCAATTCTAAGAATGTAAAGATATGAATTGAATTGCTCAAATGTAAATGCTCGAGGTAAAGAGAATGAGAGGAACGCAGCGATGTTTTTTCGAGGTATTGGAGAGTCACCACTCCCCACTAGTCCTCGTTGGAGCACCCGCGCAAGGGTGTAGCTCCTCCTTGATCCGTGCAAGGATCAAGTGCTCTCTATAGGCTGATTCTTCGATACTCCGTCGCGGTGAATCGTCCACAACCGCTCACACCATAACTTGGGTCATCCACAAGCTCCGCCGAATGATCACCAAGCTTCCAATCACCACCGAGCCGTCTAGGTGATGGTGATCACCAAGAGTAACAAGCATAAACTCTCACTTGACCAAGACAAGCCTAATGAGAAAGGTAGATGCACACTTGTTACTCCCTATGCACTAATGAGATCCTTAATCTTGGATTCTCAAATCTCAATCACCCCACTAGGCTCTTGCTCTCCCTTGCACTCCAAAGTGTTTTCTTAGCTGAACAAATGGGCAAGAGAGTTGAGTTGGACGAGCTGGAGAAGTATAAATACCCCCCACCAACTCAACTAGACGTATGAAAAAAACAGGGTCTCTGCGTGCTGACTGGACGCACCTGTCAGAGTGACCGGAAGCGTGCGGTTAGTGGTCGATCACTAGCAGCTGAAACATGACCGTTACAGTGATCGGACTGCAGAGAGAGTTCGGTCCTTGCCCACCTGACGCGTCAGGTCAAGAAAAGCGGTCTCTAGACCGTCTCTGTACTCGACCGGACTCACGGCCAACAGAGTCCGGTCACAATCTGACCAGCATCCGGTCGTTCTCCAGGGTTGAACTGATGCTGCTACAGTTGGTCGGCACCAACGCGTCCGGTTTATCTCCTACACCAGCGTCCGATCGAAACTAGAACCTTCACTGCGTTGTTTTGTATTGTCCGGACCCGGTCCTCAAGAGTCTGATCACCTAGGCATCAGCGTCCGGTCATCCTTTCTCACTTCAAATCACTTCCAAATCAAAAAACTCTGTGAATGAAGTTGACTCCACTTGATTTTTTGGGCTATCCCTAAGCTACTTAGTGCTAAGTTTGACAAGTGTGCACCACACCTAAACCAATAGACTCTCCTAGATCAAGCTACTAGTTCATACCCCCCTTAATAGTACGGCCAAAGGAGAAACAAAGTCATACACTACTCTAAGTGTCTCTCCAACGTCAAACGATACTTAGAACTAGTCCGTCCTTAACCTTGTCATCCATCCTTTGAAAACCGAAACGATTTTCATCAATAAGGGCACGAATACCATTGATTGCCCAAACAATCGCTATTATCGTAACCTAACTCAAATTGCTTCTGCAAAACACATGTTAGTCACAATAATCTTACGTCGTCATTAATCACCGAAACACACTTGGGGCCTAGATGCTTTCGCAAGGAATTCAAACATGAATTTTATTAGATAAACGATTTCAAATTAATAAGTTGTCAACTACAAAGTTGTATAGCTATTCAAAATCTACAACTTTGGTTTTTGTCGTTTCTCCATTCAAGAACATTGAAAATTTTGAGTTTCAAAATGTGAGGACTTCAATCTGAATTTTGTGACCATAGATTATTTCAAATGAAAAAGTTATTAATGCTTAGATCTTTTCAAGACATGTAGCTTTGATTTCGGTCATTGGTCCATTGAAGTCATTTCAAAAATTCAAAATTGGGGGTGGGGGGGGGATTGTTGTTTGGTTCTCCAGATACCTTGCCTCACTTTGCTTTGTTGTACCAAACAAATAGATTTTCCTCTCCTGCCGTGGCATGGTGTTAATCCTTGCCAGCGCAGACCACAATCCAAACGAATTACCATCTGCAATATATTGGTCTAGCATGGCTACACAAAAGCTGGAAGCTATCTGTTGAAACTCAAAAGTGTCTCAACGTGGTTCATAGACATCGCCAACAAGTTATAAACATCATAGGCGTGTTGGAAACCAAATGGCATAAGAAAACGACTAGCGAAACATGTGAGGAAGACGACGAGTCGTGCGAGCCACCTCCAATCGGCTTAGCTGACTTGATTTTAAAATGTGAGAACTTTAAATAGAATTGGCTTGATATAAATGATTGCAAATAAAAAAGTCGTCAACTATAAAGTTATAGATCTCTTCGAGATACACCGTATAATTTTGATATAAAGTTTGCCTTTTTTTACTTTATTTGAGAAAGCTATGAATTTGACTGTGGAATAGTAGCAGGTACTCTGGATATATATTGCAGAGTGTACATGGTGTAAAATGTGGATGATAAAAAAAAGTCAAAAGGGACAAGGAGTGAATAAACGGAGCTCAAATTGATACCGACACTACCGAAATCCTTAAGTTTGCCGAGTGTTTTTATGTTTACCGAGTGCATTCTCTCGGGCACTCGGCAAACAGATCTTTGCCGAGTGCTTTTCGAAAAACACTCGATAAAATAAAAACACTCGGCATTCAAGTTATTTGCCGAGTGCCCTGGATCTGGCACTCGGCAAAGCATGTTTTTTGGGCACTCGGCAAAGTCTTTACTGAATGCCCGACAAAAAACACTCGGCAAAGATTCTTTGCCGTTAAAAATTTTACCGAGTACTCTTTACCGAGTGTTTTCGTGCCTTTGCCGTGTGGCACACGGCAAAGATCCTGTTCCCGATAGTGCGATGTTACGTTGATAGCAGGTGCTGTTGACGATCTTGTCCGGTCGCCTTTGTCGATTTTTCAGTATCGCATCCCTCCGTCGAGAGTCGAGAGATGATGGCGCCCGCGCATGTGGTCTAGTAGTTTGACGAATAATTCGATTACTTTGCAAGTCAACGAAATAAGGCCCCGTTCGTTTGAAGAAATCTGAAAGAATTTATGAGATGAAATCAGCCGTAAACTGTAACTTTTAGCCGTGAACATTAACCTTTTTTTTCACCATCCGGCCCCTTAATTATGAGCACGTACGGATCATGAAATTTTGGTGGCACCGAGGTAGTAATCCTTCATACATCAACTGACGCTGACACTTCATATCTTTCCTCTTAATGGACGTGTTCTCCAAAATCCGAAGAAAAAAAAGTCGTTGTCGACGCTTCATCGATCGAGACTTGATTGGATGTGTCGGGAGAACGACGTTGACATCTGCATCAACTATGGACTGGTTGTATCTGTATTTATTTATAGAAGTAACCAGCGTGACCGATCGATCGTCCGACGTGCCATCCTGTTACGTACGTGGCACGTCAATGGGCCTTTGAAAGGACCACCTGTCCGTGTAAGTCTGGAATGGTTTGGGCCTCTGACGGAGGGGGCTAAAAGCCTCTGATGGCGGCCCATGAATAATACACTGGGTTGGGTGGGAATTTTCTTTTCCTTTTTCCAAATAAAAAAAATTGAAGGCCGGATAAAAAATAAAGCAACAACGACAACGATGGGGCTCGAACCCACGATCTCCCGCTCGGAGGCCAGAACCTTATCCGTTAGGCCACGTGGTCATTAATCACCAAACCCACGGTAAGAGACCATGACGTCTAAAAGGAGGTGAATTAGGCAGCTTAAAACTCTAACTCTAAACTATGGCCTCTAATTCTATCTAGTCAAAACCTATGCAAAACATAAACTATTTTAATGTGCAACTACGGTTTTACTAGTGTATTGCTATCTCTACCGCAAAAAGGAGTTATGCAACCTAGGTTTCAAACCTATCAATTAGCCTATCACTAAGCTAGGAAAGTAAAGTACAAACCAAGATTGCAATGAAAATGCGGAAGCTAAAGAGTAAGGTAGAGATATACAAACTCCCGTCGATGACTCCAGTATTTTTAGCGAGGTATCGAGAAACGCACAAGCTTTCCCCTAGTCCTCGTTGGAGCCTCTCGTAAGGAATCCTATGCAAGGGCCAAGCTCCCGATCGGATAAATCCGTGGATAGCCTCGGGCTTTCCCCACGCGCAAGTGGATCTCCGACGTATCTTCCGGCAAGGCTCTCCTGGATGCTCCCCACCGTCTTCACTATCAAGCTTCTGGCCAAAACATCGTGGGCCTTGTTCCCTCTGTACACGGTGGCGGCCACACCACAAACGCGGTTGGTGTGGTCTCGTAAGACTACAAGCCCCTCCGATGTACAACAATGGTGCGCGCAAGCATCGAGTGGTAAGAGGTGTGCAAATCTCACTAAACACTAGGTCTAAACCTAGATCAAGCACATAAGGGGTGGTCTAATCAACTTAAGCACTTCGCAAAGCTCCTACGCTAATCACCTAATGAATCACTAAGCACTATATAAGTGGAGATTACTAAAATAGTGTATCAACACCCTTGGTATATTTTCTCAGCTCTCCACATCTCAAATGGCCGGTTGGGGGGTCTATTTATAAGCCCCACCGAGAAAGTAGCCGTTGGGGGCGAAACCCAGTTTTCTACTACTGACCAGACGCTGCTGTCGTCCTCACCGGACGCGTCTGGTTGTCCCGACCGTTAGAGCATGCGCGTTGATTGGACTCTGGGCCGAGTCCGGTCTCACTCGATCAAACGCGTCCGGTCGCGCTGGCGCCGCTCTGGACTCAATCGGACGCTGTACTTTGTGCGTCTGGTCATCCAGTGCCACTGCGTCCGGTCACGCTGAAAACATTGTCATGACGAAGAACGATGTCATCTGTGTGTACGGTCACTGCTTCGCTCAGCGTCCGATCACAGCTGCTGACGCCTGCTGTTGCCGAGCAACTGATCAGACGCGTCCGGTCCCTATAAGGGCCGCGTCCGGTCACCTCTACCGAGCTCGTTTCTTCGTGATCTTACGTCTGGCTTGGTTTCCATCTTCGTGCTTGGACTATTCTTGATATCTTGGGTCTTCTCTTGTGCTTCTAGGGTCTTGCTTATGGTGTTGATCGTGGGATCATCATGTCGCCTTCGTCCAAGTCATGTCTTGCACCCTATTGAACTACAAAACAATTACTTGCAAATTCATTAGTCCAATTTGGTTGTGTTGGTCATCAAACACCAAAATTCAAAGTAAATGAGCCTAGGGTACATTTTTCTTACACTCACTTGGGGCGTAGATGCTTTCGCAAGGAATTCAAACAGGAATTTTATTAGATAAACGATTTCAAATTAATAAGTTGTCAACTTCAAAGTTGTATAGCTATTCAAAATCTATAACTTTGGTTTTTGTCGTTTCTCCATTCGAGAACATTGAAAATTTTGAGTTTCAAAATGTAAGGGCTTCAATCTAAATTTTGTGACCATAGATTATTTCAAATAAAAAAAGTTATTAATGCTTAGATCTTTTCAAGACATGTAGCTTTGATTTCGGTCATTGGTCCATCCAAGTCATTTCAAAAATTCAAAATTGGGGGTGGGGGGGGGATTGTTGTTTGGTTCTCCGGATACCTTGCCTCACTTTGCTTTGTTGTACCAAACAAATAGATTTTCCTCTCCTGCCGTGGCATGGTGTTAATCCTTGCCGGTATGAGACCACAATCAAACGCAATTACCATCTGCAATATATTGGTCTAGCATGGCTACACAAAAAAGTGGAAGCTATCTGTTGAAACTCAAAAGTGTCTCAACGTGGTTCATAGACATCGCCAACAAGTTATAAACATCATAGGCGTGTTGGAAACCAAATGGCATAAGAAAACGACTAGCGAAACATGTGAGGAAGACGACGAGTCGTGCGAGCCACCTCCAATCGGCTTAGCTGACTTGATTTTAAAATGTGAGAACTTTAAATAGAATTGGCTTGATATAAATGATTGCAAATAAAAAAGTCGTCAACTATAAAGTTATAGATCTCTTCGAGATACACCGTATAATTTTGATATAAAGTTTGCCTTTTTTTACTTTATTTGAGAAAGCTATGAATTTGACTGTGGAATAGTAGCAGGTACTCTGGATATATATTGCAGAGTGTACATGGTGTAAAATGTGGATGATAAAAAAAAGTCAAAAGGGACAAGGAGTGAATAAACGGAGCTCAAATTGATACCGACACTACCGAAATCCTTAAGTTTGCCGAGTGTTTTTATGTTTACCGAGTGCATTCTCTCGGGCACTCGGCAAACAGATCTTTGCCGAGTGCTTTTCGAAAAACACTCGATAAAATAAAAACACTCGGCATTCAAGTTATTTGCCGAGTGCCCTGGATCTGGCACTCGGCAAAGCATGTTTTTTGGGCACTCGGCAAAGTCTTTACTGAATGCCCGACAAAAAACACTCGGCAAAGATTCTTTGCCGTTAAAATTTTACCGAGTACTCTTTACCGAGTGTTTTTCGTTGCCTTTGCCGTGTGGCTGCAGGCAAAGATCTGTTCCCGATAGTGCGATGTTACGTTGATAGCAGGTGCTGTTGACGATCTTGTCCGGTCGCCTTTGTCGATTTTTCAGTATCGCATCCCTCCGTCGAGAGTCGAGAGATGATGGCGCCCGCGCATGTGGTCTAGTAGTTTGACGAATAATTCGATTACTTTGCAAGTCAACGAAATAAGGCCCCGTTCGCTTGAAGAAATCTGAAAGAATTTATGAGATGAAATCAGCCGTAAACTGTAACTTTTAGCCGTGAACATTAACCCTTTTTTTTTCACCATCCGGCCCCTTAATTATGAGCACGTACGGATCATGAAATTTTGGTGGCACCGAGGTAGTAATCCTTCATACATCAACTGACGCTGACACTTCATATCTTTCCTCTTAATGGACGTGTTCTCCAAAATCCAAGAAAAAAAAAAGTCGTTGTCGACGCTTCATCGATCGAGACTTGATTGGATGTGTCGGGAGAACGACGTTGACATCTGCATCAACTATGGACTGGTTGTATCTGTATTTATTTATAGAAGTAACCAGCGTGACCGATCGATCGTCCGACGTGCCATCCTGTTACGTACGTGGCACGTCAATGGGCCTTTGAAAGGACCACCTGTCCGTGTAAGTCTGGAATGGTTTGGGCCTCTGACGGAGGGGGCTAAAAGCCTCTGATGGCGGCCCATGAATAATACACTGGGTTGGGTGGGAATTTTCTTTTCCTTTTTCCAAATAAAAAAAATTGAAGGCCGGATAAAAAATAAAGCAACAACGACAACGATGGGGCTCGAACCCACGATCTCCCGCTCGGAGGCCAGAACCTTATCCGTTAGGCCACGTGGTCATTAATCACCAAACCCACGGTAAGAGACCATGACGTCTAAAAGGAGGTGAATTAGGCAGCTTAAAACTCTAACTCTAAACTATGGCCTCTAATTCTATCTAGTCAAAACCTATGCAAAACATAAACTATTTTAATGTGCAACTACGGTTTTACTAGTGTATTGCTATCTCTACCGCAAAAAGGAGTTATGCAACCTAGGTTTCAAACCTATCAATTAGCCTATCACTAAGCTAGGAAAGTAAAGTACAAACCAAGATTGCAATGAAAATGCGGAAGCTAAAGAGTAAGGTAGAGATATACAAACTCCCGTCGATGACTCCAGTATTTTTAGCGAGGTATCGAGAAACGCACAAGCTTTCCCCTAGTCCTCGTTGGAGCCTCTCGTAAGGAATCCTATGCAAGGGCCAAGCTCCCGATCGGATAAATCCGTGGATAGCCTCCGACGTATCTTCCGGCAAGGCTCTCCTGGATGCTCCCCACCGTCTTCACTATCAAGCTTTTGGCCAAAACATCGTGGGCCTTGTTCCCTCTGTACACGGTGGCGGCCACACCACAAACGCGGTTGGTGTGGTCTCGTAAGACTACAAGCTCCTCCGATGTACAACAATGGTGCGCGCAAGCATCGAGTGGTAAGAGGTGTGCAAATCTCACTAAACACTAGGTCTAAACCTAGATCAAGCACATAAGGGGTGGTCTAATCAACTTAAGCACTTCGCAAAGCTCCTACGCTAATCACCTAATGAATCACTAAGCACTATATAAGTGGAGATTACTAAAATAGTGTATCAACACCCTTGGTATATTTTCTCAGCTCTCCACATCTCAAATGGCCGGTTGGGGGGTCTATTTATAAGCCCCACCGAGAAAGTAGCCGTTGGGGGCGAAACCCAGTTTTCTACTACTGACCGGACGCTGCTGTCGTCCTCACCGGACGCGTCTGGTTGTCCCGACCGTTAGAGCATGCGCGTTGATTGGACTCTGGGCCGAGTCCGGTCTCACTCGATCAAACGCGTCCGGTCGCGCTGGCGCCGCTCTGGACTCAATCGGACGCTGTACTTTGTGCGTCTGGTCATCCAGTGCCACTGCGTCCGGTCACGCTGAAAACATTGTCATGACGAAGAACGATGTCATCTGTGTGTACGGTCACTGCTTCGCTCAGCGTCCGATCACAGCTGCTGACGCCTGCTGTTGCCGAGCAACTGATCAGACGCGTCCGGTCCCTATAAGGGCCGCGTCCGGTCACCTCTACCGAGCTCGTTTCTTCGTGATCTTACGTCTGGCTTGGTTTCCATCTTCGTGCTTGGACTATTCTTGATATCTTGGGTCTTCTCTTGTGCTTCTAGGGTCTTGCTTATGGTGTTGATCGTGGGATCATCATGTCGCCTTCGTCCAAGTCATGTCTTGCACCCTATTGAACTACAAAACAATTACTTGCAAATTCATTAGTCCAATTTGGTTGTGTTGGTCATCAAACACCAAAATTCAAAGTAAATGAGCCTAGGGTACATTTTTCTTACACTCACTTGGGGCGTAGATGCTTTCGCAAGGAATTCAAACAGGAATTTTATTAGATAAACGATTTCAAATTAATAAGTTGTCAACTTCAAAGTTGTATAGCTATTCAAAATCTATAACTTTGGTTTTTGTCGTTTCTCCATTCGAGAACATTGAAAATTTTGAGTTTCAAAATGTAAGGGCTTCAATCTAAATTTTGTGACCATAGATTATTTCAAATAAAAAAGTTATTAATGCTTAGATCTTTTCAAGACATGTAGCTTTGATTTCGGTCATTGGTCCATCTGAAGTCATTTCAAAAATTCAAAATTGGGGGTGGGGTGGGGGGGGGTTTGTTGTTTGGTTCTCCAGATACCTTGCCTCACTTTGCTTTGCTGTACCAAACAAATAGATTTCCTCTCCTGCTGTGGCATGGTGTTAATCCTTGCCAGCGCAGACCACAATCCAAACGAATTACCATATGCAATATATTGGCCTAGCATGGCTATCGTTGAAACTCAAAAGTGTCTCAACATGGTTCATAGACATCGCCAACAAGTTATAAACATCATAGGCGTGTTGGAAACCAAATGGCATAAGAAAACGACTAGCGAAACACGTGAGGAAGACGACGAGTCGTGCGAGCCACCTCCAATCGGCTTGATATAAATGATTGCAAATAAAAAAAGTCGTCAACTATAAAGTTATAGATCTCTTTGAGATACACCGTATAATTTTGATATAAAGTTTGCCTTTTTTACTTTATTTTAGAAAGCTATGAATTTGACTGTGGAATAGTAGCCGGTACTCTGGATATATATTGGAGTACGAGTGTACATGGTGTAAAATGTGGATGATAAAAAAAAGTCAAAAGGGACATGTAGTGAAAAAACGGAGCTCAAATTGATCTTTGCCGAAATCCTTAAGTTTGTCGAGTGTTTTTATGTTTGCCGAGTGCATTCTCTCGAGTACTCGACAAACAGATCTTTGTCGAGTGCTTTTCGAAAAACACTCGGTAAAATAAAAACACTCGGCATACAAGTTATTTGCCAAGTGCCCTGGATCTGGCACTCGGCAAAGCATGCTTTGCTGAGTGCCAGATCCAGGGCACTCGACAAAGCCCCCGCCCGACCGCACACTTAACATGCATGCACACCCCTTCCTTCCCTGCCCTCGCTCCCCTCTCCCAGCTGCCTCCGCGCCCCTCCCCTCCTCCCGCCGGCGCTAGCCCCTCCTTCCCCGACCGCCGCCCCCTCCCTCCCTCCCTTCCTCCCTTTCCAGTGGCCCGGCGCCCCTCCCCTCCCTCTTGGTGTGCCCCTCCCTCCCTCCCCTCCTCCTCCTCTCACAGCCACAAGCCCCCGCCTCCCCTCCCTCTACGTCGAGCCCTCCCCTCACTAGATCCGCCCGACCCTCAGCTCCCCTCCCTCCTCCCTTGCCTCCTCCCTAGATCCACCCGCCCACACCCTCTCTCCGGCGCCGCCGCGCCGCTCCCCTCCCTGCCCTCCTCCGTCGTGCCCCCTCCCCTCCCTCTCCGGTGCGACCCTGCCCTCCCCTCACTAGATCCGCCCGGCCCTCAGCTCCCCTCCCTCCTCCCTAGCCTCCTCCCCAAATCCGCCCACCTGCGCCCTCTCTCTGGCGCCGCCGTGCCGCACCCCTCCCTCCCCTCCTCCGACACGCCCCTCCCCTCCCTCTCCGACGCGGCCCCGCCTTCCCATCCCTCTTCGAATCCGGGTGCCGCCCCTCCCCTCCTCCTCCTCCCCGGATCCGACCGCCGCCGCTCCCCCTCTCTCTCCTAGTGGCGACGTGGTGCTAGTGGTGGCGTGGCGTCGGCGGGAGGCGTGGTTGTGGTGGCGGCGGGTGTGTCGGCGGCGGGTGTGTCGGCGGCGGGCGTGGTGGCAGGCACAGGAGCTGCGCGAGCCAGTCGAGCGTGAGGAGACGATGAGCTCGCCGGCGATGAAGGCGGCACTGTTGGTGGAGGGGCTGGCATGGTGGTGCTGTTTTTTTGTTTTTTTTTGAAAAATATTTGCCGAATGTTTTTTGGGCACTCGGAAAAGTCTTTGCCGAGTGCTCGACAAAAAACACTCGGCAAAGATTCTTTGTCGTTAAAATTTTTACCGAGTGCTCTTTGCCGAGTAGGGTTTACCGAGTGTTTTCGTGCCTTTGCCGTGTGGCACACGGCAAAGATCATGTTCCCGATAGTGCGATGATACGTTGATAGCAGGGGCTGTTGACGATCTTGTCCGGTCGCCTTTGTCGATTTTTCAGTACCGCATCCCTCCGTCGAGAATCGAGAGATGATGGCGCCCACGCTTGTGGTGCAGTAGTTTGACGAATAATTCGATTACTTTGCTAGTCAACGAAATAAGGCCCCGTTCGCTTGGAGGAATCTGGAGGAATTGTGAGAGGAAATCAGCCGTAAACAGTAACTTTCAGCCGTAAACATTAATTTTTTTGCACCATCCGAACGGCCCCTTAATTATGAGTACGTACGGATCATGAAATTTTGGTGGCACCAAGGTAGTAATCCTTCACACATCAACTGACGCTGACACTTCATATCTTTCCTCTTAATGGATGTGTTCTCCAAAATCTGAAGAAAAAAAAGTCGTTGTCGACGCTTCATCGATCGAGACTTGATTGGATGTGTCGGGAGAACGACGTTGACATCTGCATCAACTATGGACTGGTTGTATCTGTATTTATTTAGGCCCTGTTTAGATCCAAAAAATTTTGGATTTCGGCTACTGTAGAACTTTCGTTTGTATTTAGCAATTAGTGTCTAATTATGGACTAATTAGGTTCAAAAGTTTCGTCTCGTGATTTCTCACCTAACTGTGCAATTAGTTTTTTTTTGTTTACATTTAGTACTTCATATATGTGCCGCAAAATTCGATGTGACAAATACTGCGCAAAATTTTTTAAATCTAAACGGGGCCTTATAGAAGTAACCAGCGTGACCGATCGATCGTCTGACATGCCATCCTGTTATGTACGTGGCACGTCAATGGGCCTTTGAAAGGACCACCTGTCCGTGTAAGTCTGGAATGGTTTGGGCCTCCGACGGAGGGGGCTAAAAGCCTCTGATGGCGGCCCATGAATAATAGACTGGGTTGGGTGGGAATTTTCTTTTCCTTTTTCCAAATAAAAAAAATTGAAGGCAGGATAAAAAATAAAGCAACAACGACAACAATGGGACTCGAACCCACAATCTCCCGCTCGGAGGACAGAATCATATCCGTTAGGCCACGTGGTCATTAATCACCCAAACCCACTGTAAGGGACCATGACGCCTAAAAAGAGGTGAATTAGACAACTTAAAACTCTAACTCTAAACTATGACCTCTAATTCTACCTAGTCAAAACCTATGCAAAACATAAACTATCTAAATATGCAACTACGGTTTTACTAATGTGTTGCTATCTCTACCGTAAAAAAAGTAATGCAACCTAGGTTCCAAACCTATCAATTAACCTATCACTAAGCTAGAAAAGTAAAGCACAATCCAAGATTGCAATGAAAATGCGGAAACTAAATAGTAAGGTAGAGATATACAAACTCCCGTCGACGACTTCGGTATTTTTACCGAGGTATCGAGAAACGCGCAAGCTTTCCCCAAGTCCTCGTTGGAGCCCATCGTAAGGAATCCCACGTAAGGGCCAAGTTCTTGGTCGGGAAACTCTGTGGATAGCCTCGGGCCTTCCCTACACGCAAGTGGGTCTTCGACGTGCCTTCCGGCAAGCCTCTCCCGGATGCTCCCCGCCGTCTTCACTATCAAGCTTCGCCGAAACGCCGTGGGCCTTATTCCCTCCATACACGGTGGCGGCCACACCACACACGCGGTTGGGTGGTCTCACAAGACTACAAGCCCCTACGATGTACAACAATAGTGCGCGCAAGCACCGAGTGATAAGAGGTGTGCAAACCTCGCTAAACACTAGGTCTAAACTTAGAGCAAGCGCATAAGCAGTGGTCTAATCAACTTAAGCACTTCACAAAGCATCTATATTAATCACCTAATGAATCACTAAGCACTATGCAAGTGGAGGTCACTAAAATGGTGTATCAACACCCTTGGTTTGTTTCTCAGCTCTCCACATTTTAAATAGTCGGTTGGGGGTCTATTTATAAGCCCCACCGAGAAAGTAGCCGTTGGGGGCGAAACCTAGTTTGCTGCTACTGACCGGACGCTGCTGTCATCCTGACCGGACGCATAGCTTGCACTCAGCTATGCCACTCCGCTCCAACAGCTTGGAGGCATACGTGCTCTGACCGAGCGTGAGTTCCTTCTTCCCCTGTCTCACCTCGATGGCGAGGCAGTAGGAGAGTGCGCCGAGATCGCTCATTCGAAAACAAGCTGCCATCTCGCGCTTAAAGCCGTTGATGTCCTCTGTGCGCACGCCAATGATGATCAAGTCGTCCACATACACGTCGACGACAAGCTCCTCCTTCCCCCATCGCCGCGTGTAGAGCGCGTGCTCGGTTGCGCACCGCTGAAACCCAAGCTCGCCCGGCGTGACGTCAAGCTTGGCGTTCCATCCTCATGGGGGCTTGCCGTAGCACATAGAGCGCCTTGCGCAGTTGGAGCACCCTATGCTCCTTCTCCCTTGATGGTGAAACCTAGAGGTTGTCTGACGAAGACCATCTCCGCTAGCTCGCCGTTGAGGAAGGCCGATTTAACGTCTAAGTGATGGATGCACCAGTCCTTTGCTGCTGCCAAGGCTAGTAGCAAACGAACTGTCTCGATGCGCGCTACTAGCGCAAAAACTTCCTCAAAGTCTATGCCCTCGCGCTAAACAAAGCCTCGGGTGATGAGGCGCGCCTTGTGCTTGACGATGGCGCCGAGCTCGTCCCGCTTGACCTTGTACACCCACTTTAGACTGATCGGACGACATCCTAGAGGTGGATCGACGAGCTGTCATGTCTCGTTTTCCTCGATCGCCTCCATCTCCTCCAGCATCGCCCGTCGCCAGTTTCCATCGCGCTCGGCCAGCAAGAACGTGGGTGGTTCCTCAGCACTGACGAGCAGCAGCTCTTGGTCATTGAGCAGCCGGCCAACCAGTCCTGAGGGCCCTGTGCCACCGACGATGTCATCCAGCCTATGGAACTGCACCTCCTCACCTTCATGGAAGGCATCCATGAACTCAGTGATGTCACCGGGAGGTGAGGCGAACTCAATCAGCATCGATGGAGTTCCCTGTTCCACCGGAGTGCTCGGCACGACACCTTGAGTGCTTGGCACCCTAGTTGTAGTGCTCGGCACTACTTCTGGACAGCTCGTCACTACTCCTGCAGTGCTCGGCACCACTGTAGGAGTGCTCAGCCTCAGTCTTGGAGTGGTCGGCACCATTACATGACCTCTTGGCTCTACCACTGAAGTGCTCGGCACCCGTCCTGAAGTGGTCGCCAGCAATGTAGAACCTCCCGGTGCCACTACTGATGAGGACATGACACCCATGCATATGACCATGTTTGGCACATGGTATGGAGGGGTAGGAGGTCAGCAAGGGTGTCCAAGTCAAGAAGGAGGCCCGAGGCTAATTCGGTTCGAGTCTCCAAGGTGGAGGCCCAAAGCAACTCAAGTTCGAGTCTGCCTCGGCCTTCAGGACCAGTCTGGCTTAAACTGGTCACCCAGGACGCATCTAGACTCCATTTTCGACGATCCCCATATGGTTGAAAAACTAATTTGATAAGGAAGCCAATCCAAGTGGTCTCACGTCAAAAGCCCTTCAGAAGCAACGGGAATCGTCGAAAAAAGTCAGCATCCAGAATCTGTCAGGGTGCTGCGACACCGTCTTTTAGTCCGTTGGACCGTGTATCGTGTTTTGGTCCATTAGGGGGCGTGTCTAGGGTAAGCGATGACCATAAGACCTTTATAATCATATGCCACCACCGTCATTAGGTTTTGCGTTTTGCCTAGATTAATCTGTCAATAACAGTTTCGCCGTTCATCGGTTTGTGAGACCCCAACTTCGTGAGATTAATCATTCATCTGCAATTTAGTTGCTTTCTTTCTTGTTCTTGCTTGTGTTCTTCGTTGCGCAGAGGGAATAACCTTCTTGGCGAGGTCAAACAGATCCGTGTGTCCTTTGATAACCAGAGGAGTTGTGGTGCTAAGATTGCAGGGTTCGATCTTTCGATCTGAAGCTGGATCGGTGTGTGTCATTTTCCGCCACAACGATAGTTACCACTACCTGACGGAAGATCAGGATCCACGTTTCCATTAAGTGGTAATCAGAGCTAAGGTATACCGTCAGGTTCACATTTATCCTCTAGTTTTGAGTGTTTCACATTCGTCCCATAGTCCAGTGCCATACTTTTTTTCCGTGTCCTAGAACCTTCCATGCCATAGCCTTTGCATATTTCAGTTTCAGAGTCCGTTGTGTTGAGTTTGTGTCCTGGTCGAGGTCTTGTTGCTGGTTAGGTCATGTTAGAGTCCAATTCGTGTGTTTTCCCCCATCGTTTCCATCAAATCCTTGCTGCCGTGACTAATTTTGCGCACATTGTTCCCGTTTTGTCCTCTAATTTGGAGCCAATTCTTAAAACTGGTCTAGTTTTCGCATACGAACTCGGATTTCGACGTTCCATATATCAAAATCGGTCAGAAAAATTTTTCGGATCCATCTATCCCCCGATCCACCAAGGTTGGAAATTTTTAATTTGGTCAAAAACTGGTCACAAGATCCTCTATTCGTTGTCACAAGCTTTTTATCGATTTAGAGCACGTCTTCTGAAATTTTCACAGGCCACGCCTTTCACTTGTTTAAGCTTATATTTTCTGTGGTTACTTATTTTGTGCTCCTAAGTATAGAAAAAATATCAAAAAAATAAAAAGAAAAAGTCAAAATTTTCCAAAAAAACAACGACAGCCCAAAAAATAAAAAAAGAGAGGGACAAAAGAGGAACAATATCTAGAGGAGCACATAGAGAAGGCCAAAGTGAGCTGTGTTAGCGTGTGCTATTTGGTTCCTCATTTGTGTTGCTGTTACTATCCACCATACTTGTTTTTCACATACCTGTCACCTTGCTATCCACCATACTTGTTTGTCACACACCTGAAACTTGGAACATTTTAGACCAGCAACGAGAACAAGTACTTTGAACTATAATTCAGCATTACTTTCTGTTGCTGACTTGTGTGCCAAATATACATATTATTCTTTGTGAGCCTTCCAAGCTCCACAAACTCTTCAGATCAGTACAGAAAAAGGGCCTTGCAATCTCTGTACCACTGCCACACAGGTATCACGAATCAGCCGCCGGTTATACCGTCCACTGCTTGTGTTGGTAAGAACTTTGTAAGAGCTTGGTAAGACGCTTCCACTTGCTGTGAAAAGTGACACCACTGCAACCACGTAGTCATTTGGTAGGGATAACTTTCACTGTTTGTTCCTGTTTTTGTGTTTACAATGGCAGGAGGTGATCAGACTGGAGATAACAGCCCCAAGGATTTCAATGAGTGTGTCAGCCAAGAGCAACTGCAAGCTGCTGTAGATAATGCCCAAAAAAGGACGAATGAGACCATCACTGATGCACTCATTGAACTCAACATTGGCAACAACATGGAGAGGTTAGACAAACGAATTTCTACGCTAACCGACAAGGTTACTGAGTTGGAAACCTTGGTGGCGGTCAACAACGATGTCTCTAGCAGCAACACCGATGGTCTCTTGCTAGAAGACACGGTGCATGATGCCACTAGGAACATAGATCGAGCAGCCTTCCGATAAGCAAGATTACGACGACGTCTTCGCCGCAACACGACAGGTATGGGTGGTGTCCACCACCATCAAGGTAATAATCACCGTGTACCCAATGATCCTTATGCTAAGATTAAGTTCACAATATCATCTTTTTCGGGTCATTATGATGCTGAGGGATATCTTGATTGGGAGATGACGGTAGAACAAAAGTTTAGTGCCCACCTTGTGCCTGAGCATCATAGAGTTTGACAAGCTACTAGTGAGTTTAAGGACTTTGCCATTATTTGGTTGAATGGGCTAGCTGCATAGGATGCTTTACCTGGTACGTGGGAAGAACTTAAGATAGCTATGCATGATCATTTTGTTCCTCCTTATCATAGAGACTTGCGTAAGAAATTGATGCGTTTAGAACAAGGAGAGAAATCTGTCCAGGATTACTATGGTGAGCTCCAAAAGGGATTGATGCGTTGTAGTGTTGTGGAGGGGAACGAAGATTCCATTTGTCATTTTTATTTGGGTTTGAGGCGCGAGATTCAAGACATTGTTGATTATAAAGAATTTAACACTGTTAACCAGTTGTTTCAGTTTGCTATACTTGTAGAAAAGGAATTGTAGGGGCGTGAATAGCAGGGCAAGAGCAAGGTCAGCACCACATACACGCCACGCTCGGCACCATCTTCGGGGCTGACCAAGCCAACCACTTTTTGGGCACCTCCACCAGTGAGTAAGCGACCGACAGCCTCTGGAGTTACCGCTACACCTAAGGCACCTCCCGCACGACCTTTAGATTTAGGTAAAAATTCTTTGTAGGTGCCTACCAAGAGTGCCTCATCCGTTGCATCGACAAGACGCACTTCGAGTATTCAGTGTCACCGCTGCCATGGCATTGGCCATGTGCAGAAGGACTGTCCAAGTCAGCGGGCATACATTGCTACAGAAGATGGTTACATCAGCACCTCTGACATTGAGGATGGAGAAGACCAAGATACAGATGAGGAGGATGGTGAAGTCCTTGGTGATGAGGCCACGGCGTCCTATAGGAGCATCATTGTACAGCGGGTGCTCAGTTCACAAGTATAGCAACCTGAGAAGCTACAATGCCATAACTTGTTCCCGATTTTCTTTGTCATCAGCAACCGTTGAGCATGTGTCATTATTGATGGAGGTAGCTGCAATAATTTGGTGAGTTCTGATTTGGTCAAGAAGCTTGGCTTGACAACACGCCCGCACCCACGTCCATACCATATTCAGTGGCTAAATGATTCTGGTAAAGCAAAGGTAACACAAACTTGTAGAGTATCATTTTCCATTGGTTCTTATGCTGATTCTATTGATTGTGATGTGGTACCTATGCAAGCTTGTTCACTCTTATTGGGTCATCTTTGGGAACATGATAATGATGCTACACACCATGGTAGAAGTAATAAATACACCTTTGTGCATAAAGGAAAGAAAATTACTTTGGTACCTTTGACCCCTGCTCAAATTGTACAAGCTGATAGAGAACGCGCTGCTAGTTTGCTTGACGTTCCTTGTGATAAAGATGAATTGGCTGATGATGCTTCAGTTTTACGTATTTTCGAACAAGTCACTTGTGCTAAAAATACACATGTTATTTATATTACTACTAAAACTGGTGAGCTCAAACTGTTATCTTCTTTACGTACTTTGGGTTACATTGAATTTGATGTTTTGTGTAACCTAGATTGTTTGGAGGAGAACCTTTTTAAATATGCTGATTTGCCTTGGTTTTCTAAACACACATATCATGTTATTGGCAAATATAACAACAAGAGACAATATATGATACATTGAGTATACATTCGTAGTAATATAAATTCTCCTTTTGTTATACAAGATTATTATCGTTTAGAGGGCAGCCATAATAATATAAACATTTTCTCATGTTCCTCAAAGAAACAAGTTCACTTCCAAGAAGGGGAGCATTGTTGGTTGCTACCTATATCTGCTAGATCATCTATTCCTGCATCGTCTTTGGTTAGTTCTCATCTTTTGCAGGATAGTGTTGATATACATCGTGTACATTCGGATCATGGAGTCTATAAGCTTGCTGAAATTTTTATGCGAGATGACATGCTAGAAACTTGGAAACATGGTCACGTTCCTTCTCACAATTATTTCAGATTCCTTTGTCTTCACAACCCCGTTCTCCTTTGTGTTGTGCAGGATTAGTTTCAAGCACAATCGACGCCGAGGACGGCTTTTTATCAAGAAGGGGAGGATGATGAGGACATGACACTCTTGCATATGACCATGTTTGGCACATGGTATGGAGGGGTAGGAGGCCAGAAAGGGTGTCCAAGTCAAGAAGGAGGCCCGATGCTAATTCGGTTCGAGTCCCCGAGGTGGAGGCCCAAAGCAACTTAAGTTCGAGTCTGCCTCGGCCTCCAAGACCAGTCTGCCTTAAACTAGTCACGCAGGACGCATCCGGACTCCGGTTTCAACGATCCCCATATGGTTGGAAAGCTAATTTGATAAGGAAGCCAATCCAAGTGGTCTCACATCAAAAGCCCTTCAGAATTAACGGGAATCATCGAAAAAAGTCAGCGTCTAGAATCTGCCAGGGTGCTGTGACACCGTCTTTTGGTCCGTTGGACCGTGTATCATGTTTGGGCCCATTAGGGGGCGCGTCCAAGGTAAGCGATGACCCTAAGACCTTATAATCATATGCCACCACCGTCATTAGGTTTTGGGTTTTGCTTAGATTAATCTGTCAAGAACAGTTTCGCCGTTCATCGATTTGTGAGACCCCAACTTCGTGAGATTAATCATTTATGTGTAATTTGGTTGCTTTCTTTCTTGTTCTTGCTTGTGTTCTTCGTTGCGCAGGCAGGGAATAGCCTTCTTGGTGAGGTCAACCGGATCCATGTCTCGGTTGATAACCAGAGGAGTTGTGGTGCTAAGATTACAGGGTTCGATCTTTCGATCTGAAGCTGGATCGGTGTGTCATTCTCTGCCACAACGATAGTTACCACTACCTGACGGAAGATCGGGATCCCCGTTTCCATTAACTACTGGTGTGCTCGGCATCCCTTTAGGAGTGCTCGGCACTCCTCTTAGAGTTCTCGGCATCCCTCCTAAAGTGCTCAGCACTACCCCAGGAGTGCTCGGCTCTGCCGCTGGAGTGCTCAGCACCAGTGCTTGGCACCTCTTCCCCATCATCTCCACCACCGTGGATGACCAGGTGCTCGACGACGAAGGTGCTGGTGAAGCCGCCAGCTTCCCCCATGCTCGGACTACTCTAGTCCCAAGCCGCCTTCTCGTCGAACACGACGTCACACGAGACAAGTACCTTGTCTGCGCATGGGTCATAGAGCCGGTATGCCTTGGTACCCTCTACGCAGCCTAGGAACACCATTGGTGTGCTTCTATCCTCTAGCTTGGTGAGGATCAGCTTCGTCTTCCTGACGTGGCCGATGTAGCCGAATGTCCAAAGGAAGGACACGCTCGACTTGCGCCCATACCAAGCTTCGAACGGTGTCTTGCTCGTCAAGGCTTTGGTCGAGCATGGTTGAGGATGAACACCGCCGTGGTCACTGCCTCACCCTAGAACCTTGCCAGCATGCCTTTGGCCTTCATCATGGATCGAGCCATGCCGACCACCGTCTGGTTCCGCCTCTCCACCATGCCATTTTGTTGTGGCGAGTATGGCGTGGTGTGGTGTCGCACCACACCCTGATCCATGTAGTACGCAGCAACTCCACCGAAGTGAATTCGCCACCACGATCAGTCCTCAGCACATGGAGCTTCTTGTTGCTCTCGGCCTCCGCGCGCATCTTGAACTTCTTGATCGCCGCTGCCGCTTCATCCTTGCTCGTCAGGAGTTGCATCCACATGTAGCGACTACAATCATCCATTTGTAGCTGGCATGATCGGCCCGCAAAGGTCGCCGTGGGCAAGCTTGAGGGCGTCCTTTGCGCGATACCTGGCCACCTTTGGGAATGGTAGCCTCCTCTGCTTCTCGACCAAGCATCTGTCACACAGCTCGCCTCCATGCTTGATGTGGGGTAGCCCTCGAACCATCTTCTCTAGCCGACCAAGCGTGTCGAAGCTGAGATGTCCGAACCGGGCATGCCACATCCATGGTTCCTCGGTGTGCCTTGCCGTTAGGCACACCGACTGCTCTACCTTTAGGTCGAGCAGGTACAACTAATTCAAGGACCTCTTCACCTTGGCAAGAAGTCGCTACTCCTGGTCCCTGATCCTAAGGACTCCGTCCTTGATCAGTACCTCGCTACCTCGCTCATCCAGCTGACCAATGCTGATGATGCTAGAACGCGGCTGCGAGATATAATATACATCTGTTAGCGTGCGGTGGTCCCCATTCTAGCACCTAAAGATGATGGTGCCGCGCCCTTGGATAGCCACCCTTGAGCCATCACCAAATTTCACCGTACCGATAACATCGTCGTCAAGCTCAGAAAAGGATGCCTTGGAGCCCATCATGTGGATGCTGGCACCAGAGTCCAGATACCACCGCTGCTCCTGGTCGGCGCCCACACGTCCAAGGTGGACTTGGGCATGTGGTTCGTCGAGGTTGACAGCCTTTAGGTCCTTCTACCGTCGTCGCCTCTTCCTTCTCCTTGGCCTTGACATCGTGCAGTGCATAGAACATCGCCATCAGGATAGTGGCTTCATCATCATCATCAGCTTTCACCAGATGAGCCTTAGCCTTCTTCTCCTGCTTGTGATTTGGGCACTCCCATGCCCAATGGCCCATCTTCCCATAGCGTCGGCAGGCGTTGGGGTCGACCTACTTCTTCTTCTCCAAAGAAGCCTTGTCACAGCGCTTGCCATCACCACCGCGGCTGGAGGAGGCTGCCTTCCCAAAGTTCCTCTGAGCAACCCACTCCACCTCTATCAGCAGCAGTTTGTCGCTGTCCTTCGTTGCTGTCGCCTGCTCTAGGCGCTCGTCCACCACCCGTAGATGGCATGCCACATCCTCAATGGTGAGGGTGGACAAGTCCAGCATTGTCTCTATGGAGAGAGCGATCTAGATTTACTTTGCCGGCACGGAGTGGAGGTACTTGGAGACCGCCTCCTCTTCGTCGATGGTGACGTCATGGCTCTTTAGCTTGCTGATGAGCGTCTACAGGCGGAGGGAGAAGTCCTCCACCGTTTTACCATCCTTGAACTTGAGGTTGGCGTACTCCTGCTTTAGAAGCTAGGCTATCGCCTTCTTTGCGCGGTCGGAACCGACGCGCATCACCGCAATAGCCTCCCACACCTCCTTAGCCGAGCTCTTCACCCCCAACAGCTCCCTGTACTCCACCGGTACAGCAGCGAGGATAGCCTCCAACGCTGACATGTCATCTTCCTCATTGTCGGTGCCCTTGTTAACAGCATTCCAGAGCCGTCGGGCTCTGAGCATGACTTTCATGATCACCGACCACTCTCCATAGTTGGTGCGAGTCAGCGTCGGCCAACTGGTGCCGCTGACCTCCCGCACCGTGCGAACAACGACCTCCGGTCGTGGCTGGGCAGCCACAATAGTGCCACTGCTGTCGCCCATTTCCGAACCGCCCGTCATCGCCAGCGGTTAGTCTGGCGACAGCGCTTGTACCGCTCCGATACCACTTGTTAGCCCACAGGATCACCGGCTCATGTGAGTCGACCACTCACCAGTCTTGCCGACCACGGCCGAGCACGACCGAGGCTATCCGACCACAAACACTATGGCTAGAGGTAGAAGAGGAGGAAGAACAGAGTATACACACATAGTACAAGCACTAGCGTTGGCCAAAGCCCTATATAGGAGATGGCAAAATTAAACTCTCTTTGTTGAGTTACAGTGGCAAACTATATATACAACTCTATCCATCTAGTCCTAGTACATCGCACATGCTGCAACAGTAACTAGATAACACAGCAGGGCTGACTTCTGTGCCTGTCCCTGCATGTGGCTACAGTTCGGTAGGTGATCCGTTCAGCGCCTGCCTCTGCAGCGGCTATAGTACCACAATAGGGGGCCTTTTCGACGCCGCCTTCCCTTGCTGTGTGTTCACACCAGGAAGCATTAGATTATCTAACACTCACATCGTGTTACACCAAGTGAGTTGCATGGTCAATTCCTGTGATGCGCACATCAAAGCGCCCTGTTGATGACGTCGATGAGGCCCCCTCCTTTATGGGAACTCTCTATATCCCTCTACTCGTAATTAACCTACAAAATCATTAAATATGCTAATGTGTCACAATATTAAATACAAATAAAACTTAGACAAAAACTCCACTAAGACTGACATAAGACGATGTTAATGGGTCAGGGAGGGCTCCAATGCTTTGAAACCGTGTTAGTGGCTGCACTTACATCCAAGCTATTCCCTCCATCCGATAAAAAAAATATCATTTTCACTCTCCCAGAAGCCATTATCAGCTTTGAAGAAATATATAAGAAAATATTAGTATTTATAATGCATAATTAGTATCGTTAGATGATTCATTGAATATATTTTTATAACACACTTATTTGAAGATACAATATTTTTTTATAAACTTAATTAAATTTAAGAAAGTTTAACTGCCACGAATTTCATAGCGACACCATTTTTAGACAGAGGCAAGAGGGATACACACATACAATAATATACATCACTGCAGAACGTGCGTGCACATATACTGAAGCAGCAGCAGTGTGTCCATGTCCACATATACAAAATTGACTTGCTCCAATATTCGGTCGATCATGTTTGTTATTATTAATAACAATCTAGCTTGCCAGCCTCTTATTAGGAAATATGAATCCCACATGCTGCCAGCGGACTTTCCGATCCTCTGATCAATGCAACAGATCGATTGAAGTATGGGAGCAAATTATTTTGCGCAACATGGGTTATCTTCCATAAGAACTTTAATTTCTTGATGTTGATCGTTGGAGATTATGAGATCGAAGAGGCAATGATCGATGACCTACAAATTCTCTTCATACACAACATAATATATATATAAAAGTTGCATGATGACATAGTAGTTACTAAGTATATAGACATGACACGGCAATGGCGGACCCAAAAATAGGGCAAGCGGAATAAATAACAGAACACTAAAAATGTTAATAGCGATACACTAACAGATAAAACAAAGAACATAAATGACAATACCAATTCAAAATGCTGAAGCAATACATAAAAAAAGTGTTTCATTGTAATAATACAACATTTGAAATTAAATTAGCAGACTATTTTCATCGGAGATTTTTCTAGTTATATTTAATTTTAATTAAAAAGATAAAACTAGACAGCAATTATTTGTGGAGCAATATACCAAAAAGAGATTAGGTACGTGAAGAGCATTTTGGTGCTGGCCAGCAAAAGAGCATTACCTATGTGACCAGCATATGGTGTGGAGGTGGCCAGGTGGGTGGTCCTGCCAAGCGATGGCCGTCGTTGATAACCCCTGTAACATTTCTTCTATCTTCGATGAGGCAACATGGTTGCTGGGAGCTTCGATGTATCTGTCCGGATCTCAGTGTACATGCCAGCATGGCAGTGGCCAAAGGTATCCGCTCACGCATCGGCTTGCGGCTTGTAGCGGCGGGTGGATAGCCTTGCATCGCAGGTGCTAGTCCAATGTGGGACAACGCCATATGGCGGCGCAAGTGGATCTGGTGTTGTGACGGCTACACAATTTGTAGCGGATTGTGGCAGCCAGCTCTGCATAGCAGTGTCGGGCCTGTTCGTTTGAACTTATGCCGGCTTATCAGCTAAATCTACAGTATTTTTCTCTCACAACAAATTAGCTTTAGTCGGCTTATCAGCCGACTTTAATACCAGCCGAACAGGCCATATTGACAGTGACATTGGCTCACCAACTAACGGCTTTGGCTTCTGAGGATGGTGGTGCATTGTAGCAACCGGCTATTTGGGATGTGTGGTGTTTTTTTTAAAGGTGATGTGGAGCGTTGGAGTGGCAGTGTACAGCTACATCAAGCAGGGACGGTGCTGTGTGAAACAGGTTAAGGTTCCATGCCAACCGGCCGTCGTTGTTCGTTTTCTTTTAGTTATTGTGGTGATTTTTTTAAGTTTCGTTGTTCTTCTATTTCGGCCCAACTACACAACCTATTTGCTCGATTCCGCTCAGCTGCACGCCTGCTTGCCTCTCGCAGCGCCGGACGCCCTGCTCCTGGCCTTTTACCCGCATGCCCTCCTCCTGCTATTTTTTTGTCCGTTCCGCTATTTTTTTTCCGTTGTGTGTTTTGTTCTTTTTTATTCATTTTTTATTTTCCTATTAGGCTTTTTATCCGTTCAGTTTCCCTTTTTTTCCTGTTGCGTGCTTTTTTCTGTATGCTTTTTGATTTTTTCTTCTATTTTTTCTTTCAATATTTTTTGTCTCATTTTTATTCCATTTTTAAAAGTTTTTTCCTCTTTTTTGTTTTTTTGGATCTTTTTTAAATGTTGAGAAGTATGACTAATAATATAAAGATAAAATAGAAAAAAATAATGAAAGGGCTAGCGCCTAGACGTCCGGACGTACGTCGCGTCCGGATGCCGCTCCCAAGCCTCCTCCGTCACGTGCCAGCGGGAAAAAACGGCTAGCTCACCCACGCACACACATGCGCGGGGACGACCCAAGCCCGCTCTGCTTGCATGCGCCCACACACACACAACAGTAGCACCACCGACAAGCGGCACAGTGACCCATGCAACAGTAGCATACTTTTGAAACATACAGTGACCCACGCAGCAGTAGCAGCATACTTTTAAAACATACGGTGATCCACGCAGCAACAACAGCACGCAATTGCAACATGTGCTCCCGCCAAGATCTCTTTTTGAAACATCCAAATGAAACACTTGCAACATACGCCAGAAACATATGAAACACTTGAAACGTACACTTGAAACATGCGTGTATAGCCATAATAACATATACAACATCCAGATCTACTTCAACATTTAGATGAAACACTTACAACATAAGTTTGGAACATATGAAACACTCAAAACATACGCTTGAAACATACGTGTATAGCCATAGTAACATATGCAATATCCACATGAAACACTTGAAACATACATCTGAAACACCTAAAACACTTGAAACATAGGCTTGCAACATGCGTATGTTGTCGTTGCAACATATGCAACATCCCAGATCTACTTATACAACAGCTAGACGAAACACTTGAAACATAAGTCTGAAACATTTAAAACACGCGCGTCGCCAACGACCACGGCCTACTTAATTGGTGAGGAACTACGGTAGTCATCAAGCTCGGGCTTGGTCTACCGGTGCACGGCGTGACGTAGGTGCCCATGCGAACAGGGCGAGGCCGGCTCCACTGCCATGGCAGTGGCCGAGCGACCACATGCGGTGGCCGTCTACGTGCCCGCGTGCAGGGGAGGCTAGGCGCGGGGTGCGTCCACAGTGTAGTGGTGCGGGGGGGCCAGGCAACGATGGACCTAGGAGAGGCGCCGATCAGCTACAGGCACGAGGTGGACCCTTCTTCCGCCAGATCCGTCATGGGCCCTTCTTCCACCAGATCCGCCGCGGCGCGCCTTCTTCCTCCACAGCTGGCGCAAGATCCGGCCATAGGCTGCCTCGATGGAGGCGCGTCTGCGAGCGGCGATGGAGGCTCGCCGGTGGCCATGGAGGCGCAACTGTGGGCGGTGATGGGGCTCGGCCGCGCGGCCACGGGCGAATGTGGCGCGTGGCCCCATCCCCGGCTCTAGCGGGCGGGCGCACGGCACCGTCCCTGGCATCGGCGGGTGGGCGCACGGCCCCGTCCCTGGCACTGGTAGGGGGGCGTGCACACTACAAGAAATGCCCTTATACATGACAGTTCACCGATGACCTTCTGAGAAATCATCATAGAATGCTGTAATTTGTGACGGATTATTTCTAAGGTGCTAAATCTATGACGAGTTGTTAACATATCGTCATGGTTTGACGTCACAGACCCACCGCACACTCTATGTCATGGCTTCATATTGATTTTCCTGTAGCACCTTCTCGACAGCAAGCCAATTGAAGTTCTCATATGTTTGTTTATTTAGACTCCCTAGAGATGAAATATTTATGTGCAAACTTAGTTGTTATGAGAGCTTAGATCTAAAATGACTATCCTCAAACCAAATGGTTGTGAGCTAGGTCAATACATGAATGAATCAATGCTTGTTTATACGATTGGTGTATCTTATGAGCTGTGATGCATGTTAATGCAGTGATGATTTGGCATAAATTTGTGATGTTCTTTTTCGTCACTGTGGTTTGGATTTGGGCTTGGATATGGACTGGTTATAGAAGATAGACAATAATCCAAGACGAACAAAAAAATCCAATCTGTGATGATTCATTTAGGTCCAGCAAATGTATGATGCGTGATACATGACGTTTTTTTATCGTCATGGTGAGTTAACTGTGACGCATTTTCGCTTGTCTGTGACTAAAGTAAACCATCATGTAAAAGGGTATTTTTTGTAGAGGCAGCCCCTCCCCTAACCGCGACCACCGATGAGTCCTCTGAAAGCTCCTGCACGGCCTCGTCTCTTCACAGTATGGAGGAAGAAGAAGGGCCTGATGAGCGGGGCCCGCTCGTAAGTGACAGAGGGGTAGTGTTTAGTGGGATGGACTACGAATGACATATGAGGTCCGCTCGTAGGTGTTTTCCAAAAGCCACAACTGTTTCACCAAACGGCTTTTAATTTTTCTACAGCAGCTTTTTCAAAAATCATAGTTCACAATAGTTTTTTTAAAAGCCACGGCTAAACCAAACATGGCCTTAGTTTCTTGTATTGCAGGTTTCCACTAAGTGACATGCTTACGTGCAGGTGCAGGCGGCGAGCGCTGGGACCGGTGCCGGGGCTGGGCTCAAGTCGTTCAGCATGAGCGAGCTCCGCGCGGCGACCAAGAACTTTGGGTCCACATCGTACCTGGGCGAGGGCGGGTTCGGGTGCGTGTACAAGGGGTGGATCGACGAGGCGACGCTGGCGCCGACGAGACCCGGCGTCGGCCGGATGGTGGCCATCAAGAAGCTCAAGGAGGAGAGCTTCTAGGGTCACCGGGAGTGGTTGGACGAGGTCACCTACCTGGGCCAGCTCCACCACGCCAACCTCGTCACCCTCGTCGGCTACTGCTCTGACTCCGGCGCCAACAAGCTGCTAGTGTACGAGTACATGCTCCGCGGCAGCCTGGAGAACCACCTCTTCCGCCGCGCCACACAGCCGCTGTCGTGGCCCATGCGCGTTTCCATCGCCATCGACGTCGCACGTGGCCTGGCGTTCCTGCACTCCCGCGACGATGAGGTCTCCCACGCTCTTCTATCTATATCGGGCGCTTAACGATGTTGGCCTCAATGGTTCACCTTCCATCCCACATAAGCGATTGGGTTTGCGAGGTACGCCCAAGCGTTGGGACCACTTAAACCGGCCCGGTCAAAGTTAGAGCAAGGGGAGTACTTGCGATGACTATCAACTAGTCCCAGAACTACACCACGCGTGCGCTTGAGTATTGTAGTTCTTGAGTGAGGTTCTACCCAAATTTTCGATCATGCCCATAGGGGCATTCAGAAGGCAATCAATCGACTCAGACCAGGTACGCTACTCAAAATTTGACCGGTGGTTTATGGCTCTCTCCCAGTCAGGACTCTAGAGCAAGGTGTTTAACGATGAACACTCAGGTGCCACTTGCTCATCCCGTTTGTAGCTCGACAAGCATAGGCTTCACTGCTCATGATGCAAAATGACGTTTATTGCTCACTAGATGGTGTTAATGGAAACATCATTCAAACGTTGTTACACTCGATATGCTTCATGATCCCACTAGCACCTATGGTCGATCTGTAGGGATGGAGGCGTAGTGAATAATGTTATCCCTTGTCAAAGTATAATAACATAAACTTTTTGAGGGGTACTCGATGTACAATAACAAAGACCTTCAAGTTTGACACTACCCTATGACTCAAAAGACACTGCCTTCGAACTCTTGTGGGCATTAGAACCAGTTACACATGCAAACTCGCCCTGATGCTTGCTGGGTCATCACTGCTTCAATCAGGAATGGAGCATGGGGGCACATTATGAATCTTCTTCTGGTATTCACTAACGTCCATCCCATGCTCTACTATGGGGACGAGAGCAGAAGCCCAAGAAAGGGAAAGGCCCAAGCCGTTGCCAACTCCAAGGGAACACTAAAGCCACGCAGAAGACTACGACAGAGAGATGAACACATAGAAGAGTCCATCCTAGAGCCTTTGCTACCATTGTCCATCCCTGCTTCATGAGCATTCTTCTTGTACCTTGGTCAAGCAGTCGCTGCTACATCGAGGCACTTGAAGAGGCTTATACAATGAGCTTTCTCCCATAACTAGCATTGGCATCTGAAGGTTGTTGGAACAGAAAATAGTGTGGGTACTCGATGAACTCACTCTCAAGGATGAACTTGGGAGTCGCCGATGTGATTTAGTCTATGCAAACTCTATCGAGGATGCCTTTTATAGTCCTCAACCTAAGGGGTAGGTGGATCGAACGACTGATGATCCATTTATTCTAGGATCATGAGTGGAGCAGTAGAGATGAGGAAGACGAGATGACTCAGGTTGTTGGTCTCCTCCATCTTTTACTTCAATAGTCCTTCATGATGAGCAATATCCGAGAGCATGAAAGGACCATGCTTTCAACAGAGTAACCGAAGGGTTGAACGCACAATCAACTCATCATAAAGACCTTCAAGGGTTACTATCTTTTTTTTTATCTCACGAGGGTTACTGTCGGTATGTTGGGCCCCAAGTATCCTCGCCACAACAAGATAAGTCCGACCGGGACATGATGGGCTGAACCTACCAAGGAGAAGGCCTAAACGGTACGAGGTACCACTACCCTAGCTCTTTATATCACTGTCGGTTCAAAAAACCCCTTCACTGTCGAATTTTGACCCGACAGTGACATACCGACAGTGATGGAGAGTTCGCATCACTGCCGGTTACTACAAACCACCAATGATGCCTCTGGCTATCAGTGCCTGTATCTCACCCGACAGTGATAGGCTTTAAAAAAACAAAAAAAGAATACAATAAGCATGGTTCTTGCTTGCTGGAGCATGCTCGCTACCGCCGCCACCACCATGCTCGCTGGCTACCGCCGCCGCTCCATCAAACAGTTCATCCAAAAACAATTCATACATCACAGACAAAGGAGGGATTCGACACATGACAAATCAACTTATCCACAAATTGATTCGTACATCACAAAGGAGAAGGATTCAACGCATCATAGTCAACTCAACCACAAATTGATTCATACTAACATAGAGGAAGGGGAGGGGAGCACTACTACACAAACTTTACTGGAGGCAGGCATTTTTGGTTTTCCGCGGCGGGCAAAGCCGTCCGCCGCGGCCTAGAGGCCACGGTAAATCGTGGCTTAACCGCGGTGGGCGGCCTTGCCCGCCGCGGTTAATCGATTTACCGCGGCGGGCGGTGTAACGTGCCCGCCGCGGTAAATATACTTTTACCACGGTGGGCACGTTAGGATGCCCGCTGCGGTTAATCATTTAAAAAAACAAAAAAACCGAGGAGCCCGCCAGCGAGCCCGTTCTCGAGCCCACCGGCGACGGATCCGGGCTTCCCACGGCCGCAGATCCGTGCCGCTCGGGGAGGGAGAAGAGGAGCAGTCGGCCGGGCCCCAGCGTCTCTGGAGAAGCCGGCTGGACACGCCGACACCACTGCAGGGCCGCCTCCACCTCGCCAGTCGCTCGTAGGGGACCAGGCCGATGCCTCCTCACTGATCCCCGTGCCTCCTCGCGTATCCCGCCGCGCCGTGGTGGAGGGAGGCCGCCGCGCCGATGCGTCCTCGCCCGCTGTGGTGGAGGTCCCAGCGTCGTGGCCGTGGTGGAGATCCACCGCCGGATCCGGTCGCTCCACCGCCAGATCCACGGAGGAGGAGGGTGCAGCCGCCAGATCCGTGGGGGAGGAGGTCGTCGCCGCCAGATCCGTGGAGGAAGAGGTCGTCGTCGCCGGATCTGGAGAGAGGAAGAGGGAGGAGTGAGGGAGATGGAGAGAGGAAGAGGGAGATGGAGAGGAAGAGGGAGATGAACTCACTGGATTTGAAACCCTAGCCCCGCGCCGTCGTCGTTCATGGAGGATCCATGGGGGAGGAGGAGGGCACAGCCGTCGCCGTCGTCCCGCACGCGCCGTCGCCCCGCGCGCCCTCGATCCGCCGTCTGGAGGCCTCGCGCGCCCTTGGAGGAGGCCGCTGCCTGCATCGAGGGAGAGTAGAGGGAGGCAGAGGGAGGGTGGGGGAGGCAGAGAGCTGAGAGAGAGAGTGGGTGAGGTGGGGAGCTGACAGAGAGAGAGTGGGGGAGGCGGCGACGATGGTGCGAGGGATGTGGGTGATGTGTTTCAGTGAATCGATTTACCGTGGTGGACATTTTAGGATGCCCGCCACGGTAAATCGATTTACCATGGCGGACGTCTTAAGATGTCCGCCGTGGAAAATAGGGTATTTACCATGGCGGATATTTTAGGATGCCCGCCACGGTAAATCGATTTACTGTGGCGGGCAAAAATGCCCGCCATGGTAAATAAAAAATGCCCGCCTAGGTAAACCGTGGCATTTACCGTGACGGGCAAAAATAGGTGCCCGCCTCGGTGTCCTCCGGGGGGGGTGTCGCGCAAAATCATTTGTGTAGTAGTGGAGGGGAGACCAAGAGGGGGAGAGAGTGGAGATGCCACCGAGCAGGACGAGCTTGGTCTCACGCCGGAGGCTGCGCCCCTCTCCGCTCCAACGCCAGATCTAAGACAGAGTGTGAGAGAGAGCACCGGGAAGGGGAGATTGCCGGGTGAAGAAATAGTGAGAAAAGAGAGAGCACCGTGATCCGGGAAGGGGAGATTATCGGGAAGTGGAGATGCTCGTCCGCGCTACTCCCACTAGCCGGCGTCGGAGTGGATCCACGCTCCCGGCCCGCGGCCAGCGGTGGCTGACTACGGGCGCGGGCGCACGGTAAGGTGGCGCGACCAAGAGCGGTGACGCTGCTGGAATGGTGGCGCGGCGAGCGGTGGCGTGGGCGCATGGTGAGGTTTGGGGAGGAGATTTGGGGAGGAGGTGGTCAGGCGGGTGCTGACTGCTGGAGCAGAGGAAATATCTCCAAGAGAGAGGGGAAGAAAAGTGTTGACGGACGGAAGCGAGGAGTTAACCAGGATGGATAAAAATTTCAGATCCGGATCTATCACTGTCAGATTTTTATACCAACCGGCAGTGATAATATCCATCACTGTCGATTTGTTAGAAAATCCGACAGTAATAGATTTTTTTCCTTACAAACCGACAGTGATGTAACTATCAGTGTCGGTTTGGCAGTGATTGTTTATTCTGTAGTAGTGTACATCGACTACTTGGGAAGAAGGACATCGACCAGATTTGTTTAGAACCCAAGTAAATCATGACGATCCATTCGAGTACGAGTAGATTCCCTTGTAACAAACAAGAAAATCATAAAGAGCCTATTGATCATCTTGGAATCCCGTAGCTTAGAACCCTTAACAAATTCAACTCCGATCATCAGCACCCTGTAACCTGAGCGAATGACACAAGAGAAGCATTCTCTCTACTGGACATAGCTAGGCTACCTCACACGACTATACTGATGAAGAAGTATAAATTTACCCCGTGCGCTACCTCTCTAATTTTCTACATACAAAGCGTTGATCTACTTGTGGGCATGTTCACTTCTCTTATAATTCGTCTTTTTCAACTTATTTTTTCAGTCGAAATAATATTTTTCTCTCACAATAAATTAGTCAGAACAATATTCTGGTTTTTTCAGCGAAACTAACGCGTCCTACAGTCCTACGACACCAGGAGATACCGGGAGGAAGAGTGAGGGCACGGACAGAGAAGGATAAGGGTGCTCACGATGGAGTTAATTGCGTTGAATAAAATATATGGTTTCGGGGACTGATCATTGCCGATTGGTTTTAAACTTCTGACCATGATAGGTCGGCAGGGACGACGGTGGTTCATGTGATAGTGAGTGTGGCGTCGCTGACTCGCTGTTGCGGGATTGAAGGTCACGTCACATCACATCACACTGGCATTGCGTGTTTTGGTGTCGCAAGAGCTAGGGCAGCGGCTCTCTGCGCTGCGCCAACGTCTTTACACCCAGGCTGATCCGAAGACATTAATGCAGATGGGCACGGACTGGCTACACGGCTAAATGGTAAGGGATCAGCCCACATTTAGGCCCACAAACGTATATAAAAACTAAATGCATACTAACTATATGAAAAAAAATCCAACCACTTTGCAATACCATTTTTATCTCAAACCAATGTTTCATAACATTTTTTACAATGCATTTTCTCACTTCGTGAAAACATTGGCAGCACCATATAAACAATGGGCATTTGCATTCGCATCCGCTAAATCATTTAAGTAAAAGGCAAAGCGAAAACAAAAAATAACTCAAAATAACCCAAAAAAAATCTCCTCCATTCTTATTTCACAAAATCACCCACTTATTCTCAATTTTACAAGATCATACATGTGAATGTGCAATTTGTTTTTTAAACTACTTTGTTTGCTCTTCAATCAATAAAGATGAAATTGGAATGTTGGACGATACATCGTCTCCATTATCTATAAAACAGTTAATTAAACACCACTGGTGGCGTCCTGCCGCGCGCCTTTCGCCCCTGACAAGCTAAGACGACAGTGGTGAGAAGACCTTAGCTTGGTTTTGTATCAAAGCTAAGAAGAGCATTGCTGATCCCCTTTCTATGTGGCGAGAGAGTAGCTTATGATGTTGTTTTGCTTTTTCACTTGGGCTTTACAAGCCTCGTATTTTATACATTTGTATTTTGTACCCCTGTTCATACATATATAGAAAAAGAAAAAAAATAGGTAGGAGGCTTCCCTGCCGGTTCCTCAAAAGAAAAAAAAAGACGACAGTGGTGGTGAGTGATCACTCCACACCGGCTGGCCTGTTGAATGGTGCTCATGTCGAGACTCGCGAGCCTTTTTACTGGCAGCTCGATCACGTGTTTTGCAGACGAGTTGTAAGCTCGATCATGTGCTTGCGGTCGGACGGAATTTTGCAGTTCATCGTTCAGGGCCTGTTTGGATTGGAGTTTTTCCATAGGAATTTCAAAGGAATGAGTTTCCTTCATTTTGCTTACGTCACCCGTGTTTAGAATAGAGGAATCCGTCATCCCTTTCCTCTGGAAAGGCTTCTTTTCCTATGCAAAGTAGAGGAAATAAAACATCCACCTCGATCCGTTGGAAAATTTCCTGCGCGTGAAGGATGGACTTATGACTTTGTTAATATCACTCGAGCCTCATTAGCAGTACCTTGTTTGCTTGCATCTTCTTCCCCAATCGCATCCGGAGCCAATGGCAGACCGCTGCGCGCCAGTAGCTCCTTCCCGTGCTTGGCTGGATGCCCGGCCACATTGTCTCTCTGCGCTGGTTGTACAGCATCAGTGCTGCCGCCGCCACGCCGCTCACGGACAAGTCAGGAGGAGCAGTGGCCATGGCCACAACTTGCAAACAACAGCCATCACTCACCCGTAAGAGGCTCAAGGTAAGAGAGATGCAAGAAAGGAGCAGCAATCATGGAGAAGTAAAATGATTTGTTGTTGGCTTGCTGCCATCTTATTCTCATCTCTGAGACGAGAGGATAAGAAACGAGGCATTAAAAAAAGACAAGAAATGAGTGGATGAGAGCAAAGGAAACCACAACTGGCATGTGGGTCCACTCCATCTGTTGGACCGATCTCTACTAATCTCTAATTATAAGAAAGAATATTGTGCATTAGTCTAAGCACTTAGATTTATTTCTAGCTCCCTCAAATTCCTGAGATATTTCAATTCATGTGTTCCAAACACAACTCCTATGACATTCCTGTGTTTTTCCAATCCTATGTTTTACCCATTCATTCAATTCCTGTGTTTTCTTGTTCGTGCGTTTTTTCTCATTCCTATGTTTTGTATTCCTCCATTTCCAAACAGGCCCTGAGTGGGGTTCCCTGCTGCCTGCTGGGGTTTTTTTTTATCACTGTAGAGGAATGATTCCAAAGCTAATAAGCTGGCACCACAGGTGGTATTAGTGGATGCCCCAGAGACACGACTGCTGCCCGCATGCAATTATCTATTTTATTAGAGATAATTCTGCACAGATAGGACTGGAGTACCTTTTCTTTTCTGTTTTTATAAAAAAAAAACAGCCGAGCTGCAACCACGGTGCCTCGTGTAACGGTTATCCTGACAAAGCCTCGTGTTAAAATTCCACACTTCGAAAAAATGTATCCTAGATCGATCGTCACATATATTTGACTGTTTGAATGAAGAATATAATATATGGTAATACAGAACGTATTTTGTGCTCTAATGAGGAAACTTCTTTCGACATAAAAGCAAGGTAGAAGCTATATTTCACTCCCGGAGGAGAACAAATTGTTTCACTAATGTTTTTTTTTGTTTGTTGTACAAAGTAGTCTGTCATCATCTCTCTCTTTAGTTCTTTGTTTGGTTTGACAAATAATGGAATGTGTTGACCCATCATCATCTTATTCCTTACAAGCTAATAATTAGTACTAATATAAGAAATGAAGTTATATATTCCACTAATTTCACGAAATTGACTCATGCATGATGCACACTCTGTCTAATATATGGGTCATTGATTCTCAACCAAATACTCCATCAATATTTTACTAAACTAATTGGAACTACACCGTTTAGAGCCTCCACATAAATATTCTTCGCGCATTATTACACTAGAAAAATAGATAATATTAGAAATTCTCACCAAAATTCAGAAATATTAATTCTACTATCAGTTTGGTAGATCCAAAATAATCGTTGACACGAAAAGCCATCAAATATAATCTGCTCATAGAAAAATACCCACATGGTTTTGTCATTATAGAAAAGAGCTAAAATAACCTCTAAAATTGTATTTAAATCACCAACATTTGTTTCATTGTGAAATTTTTGGGCATTTGAATATAACTGTTTTGCACCTTGTTTTGTTCCTAAAAGATGTATGTTCCCTCCTACACTACTGGAAACTGAATTTTTTCTGTTGGTTTTGCCTTCACTGATATGATACATATACTCTGGTCTGTGGCCTTGCAGGAGCACAACCTCCTTTGTTGGTTTCTTGTCCTCTAGAACGCTTTATATTGTGATTGCGACACGAGATTGTCTCAAACAACCTATCATCCAATACCAGAACACATCTTGGGTTTTGCCTCCTTCCACTGATGTGCAACCATTGTAGTTTCTCCATCTTGAACGCTTGTGTGCACCGGCGATCGGGAGAGCAGGTCTCGAAAACCATCGTTCTTGCGATCCTGCACCAGGATGACGTCTCTGCCACTAATGGCTTCGCCTTCCACCATCAGCCACTGCGTCTCCATCTGCAAACTAGAGGTACGCAAACACCGTGATCCGATCTATTGTTTCAACATATCCTCTGATTCAGTTATGTTGCTGCTCGCTGTGATACTATTCATGATGTTTGATTCAACTAGTATATTAGGGTTATACATTCTAGTATCTGACATCGTCGTGCTTTATATTCTGGAATTACTCATGTCAACAACCTCTACACCAATTTTGAAGATCTACTTTTGGAAGACAACAGCTAGCTAGCGTAGCATAGCAGGGATAGACGATATACTGGCTGTAGCAGCCGGTTTTAAGAACAAAACCAGATACGCACCATATGTGAGCTCAGAAAGTCAAATCTCACATATAGCTACAAATAACGGTAATATCAATAGACAATGCTTAAATACATAACGTATTAGCATAAATAATATAATCTCAGAGTATAGATAGCGGAAAGACAACTCCAATCTTCAGGCGAAGACTCCAAATCCACAGGGACAACGGACTGGTTGATCACAAGCCTAATTCCTCCAAACTTTAGCAAATCTGGTACCCATCCGGAATTTTCATCCAAATATTTGAAAAGTAACGCAAGCATAAGTACATGTCGTACTCAACAAATATAACATGAGGTTCATGAGGCTCAAAAGGCTGACACTGGTTTAACTGCGATTAGCTTTTAATTGTCATGATTTTAGCAATTGAGTAGCAACAAGTTTATCACAAGCCCGTATAAACACATGATCAGGTAAACATGAATAATGAATAACATAACTAGTAATCATTAATGAGCATCTTTATCATTAGTATCATTAGTGTTCATCATCTATTCCGTAAGGGTTCCAAGGCCGCTCGTGACCGTGAGCACGGCTAATATATCAATTTTACACTCTGCAAAGGTTGTACACTTTCAGTGTGAGTCATGATTTACCCTTTCGCCCGAGGTCGTGAGCCCCTTGACCCACTACCAAGGAAGGTCGGCAGAGTTCACTATAAAGCCTTTCAAAGGTTCGTCTAACAAGTTAGGACCGCTAAGGCTTCCCCATCAGTAAGCATGAACCCCCCTCCAAGGAGTGACTAACAAAATACAAAGAAACCAAAGTGCACTCTCTTGGTAGGCCGAGATCATACAAACCGGAGCCCCTCTTGTGCCATAAAGGTAACCACTAACAAGCTAGAAAAGGTCCTCATACTGAGCTAAAGCCAGAGCCATATAGCCCTCACAGCTGTACTATAAGTCCCGGATGATCACTTATAGATAAGTTCTTATGGAGAGGAATTTAGAGCACCATAAAAATAGCCCAATACTCTAGCCCCCTTGTTCCATATTGCTAAAAAGTATCTTTTAGTGTTTATTGCATATTCTATTAGTCTAGTTACAAGATCATGGTCTTTAATTGAGCACTAGCATTATACTACCCAATGAAATAACCTAAAGGTATCAAGGTACAAGGAAACAAAGTACTAGGAAATCCTTAGTGGCAGTCAAGGTAGACACATGTAGTATGAATTAAATGATTAAATGTGTATATGACAACAAGGATGATCCCATGCTATACTTGCCTTAAACTCTGATCCTTCTTCAATTGCAAAACTTCAAAGATCTGCTTCTTGATTCACCACGTATAACTCACCGACTGAACATGATCATAAAGCACCACACAAGCATCCATGCAATCATACACGAAGCAAACAATAGATCTAATTTAGAATAATACACCAATCATAAAATCAAGATAAAAAGTTTGTAAAACGAATCTACGTCTCACTACGAACACACAGACGCAAAAAGCACGCTAATCGAAGCTTCGGTGAAAAAGATACATCTACCTATAGATTTACTTTATATGAGGAAAAGAAAACTATAGGATTTATTTATTTTAACTATATAAAAGCTTATATAAATTGAATTAAGTCAAATTTAGATTCGAATTATAAAACTAAAGTAAAACAAACCATATTTTATTTATAAAATCCAGATGTATAATCATTAATCAAGATATGATTTAAACCATGAAATTTCAGAAATAGTTATATGGTAAACACTATTACTAACGCATAGATCTCGTTGCAATGAATCTAGCACAGCTTGAACAGGTCAATTCGAAGCTAAAACGTAGAAGATATGAATTAAACATGATTTCCTTTATTAAACTAATAGATTAAATCTAACTTCGAGTTTTAAAAGTTGAAAACATATCTAACAGTAGTATGAACAAGTAGATTATGAAATTACGAACCTAACGCAAGTCGAACGGATCAAATCAGAGATAAAACGGAGAAGTTATGGCCAAAACAAAGTCAGTGGCAAATCTGTAAATAAGTGAAAACATATTTTGATTCTAAACCGAAGGAACTATGCTTTCCAAAGAAGAAAACGGATTCTAAAAAAGGTGCTATGGATTGCGGGTTTGAAAATGGAAAACTAGAGGTGCTCTTTAGAAATTATGCCAGGCGAAGAGGTAACATGAAATCTCGACTGTCGGATCATGATTGAACGGCGCTGATTAGATCACGGGGAAAAAAGGAGAGCCGGCCGGCGGCTACAGTGCCCGGCACGGTGGTCGGCCATTGCCGACAGCAACGAGGTCGCCGGCGAGCGCGGAAATCGACCTGCAGGCCACGAGAGATCAAACTAGGTACACAGGGAGAAGGAGAAGGAGATGGCGAACGCACCTAGGGGGATTTTGGTGGCGCGGAGCAAGAGGAGACGGCGCTGTGCTTGACTGGGCGATGGCGGGCGGCGGCACGAGCTTCACCCGGCAGGATCCAGGTGGCAGCGCTGGCTAGCTCGGGGCAAGGGCAGCGTGCTCTTGGGTTGGAGGCGGCGGGCGCGGGCGGTATTTATGGGGCACGGAGACTTGGGCAGCACGGCACACGAGACGTGGAGAGGTTGGACATGGGCGGCGTCGACGTGGTGATGTCCGAGCCGGTCATGAGATGGAGGAGGAAGGAGACCTGATGGGTGGGCTAGGCGCATCAGTGGGGCGGAGAGAGGACGCGCGGCGCGGGCGTCTGGCTGGGCCGGGCGCGCGCTGTTGGGCCGTGCGGAGCGGCGCGGGAGGGAGTGAGGCGACCAGCGTGGGAAACGGGCTGAGGAAGATGGGCCGGCGCAGAGAGGAAGCAAGGCCATGCGGGAAAAAGAGGCAGACCGACTGGGCCGAAAGCAGGGAAGAGGAGAGAAGAAACTCATTTTCCTTTTTCCAATTTTTTCTAAAGCGATTTCAAAATGCAAATTTAAATCAATTTGAAATCTAACTTCAAACCAAGCAATATAAAATATTATGCAACAGCATGAATGCACATTCATGGTCGTTGACCTATATTTGATTTTATTTTGATAAAAAATATTATTTTCTAAATTCAAATGCCCACAAAATTGCATAATAAATCAAATTCTCCTATTTTGAAAATGTTGCAAATTTTAGGGTGTTACAATTCTACCCCCTTAAGATGAATCTCGTCCCCGAGATTCAGAAGACATCGACTAAGAGATAGGGGTACTTCATCTTTGGATTCTTCTTTACTTCCTCGTATAGTTCCATCGTCTTGATAAGAATTTCGTCTTACTTTGCATACCTGTTGACCTTACTCCAAATATCTGATTCCAAGATTTTGACAAGTATTCCAAACAATACTCAGATAACTCCAATCACTAGGCCACCTTTCTTATAATACCAATTCTCTTTCTTAAAATATCCACCTTTCAACGAAGCTTGATAAATCTCTTAGTCAGAAGGAGATTCTACTACCAATCTTCAAAATATTAATGATTCCGGTTAAGTTGCTCTAACTTGGAATACAATTCTTAGTCCTTGGTGGTGACGTGCGAGCCGGGCCAGCACCGCTGGCTCATCGCCGAGGTGCGGCTAGGGCACAACGGCGCCCCGGGCCACCGCAGCACCGGCCCTGGCTGCGGCCGTCACCGGCGACGGCGCCGAGAGGACGGGCGCCGCCGTTGGCCACCGGCGTGGCTGGACCCCCAGGTGCTGCCTCTTCTCGCCGGCCCGCATCTGCTACTGTGCTCCACGAAACCCTAGCACTGCAAGGCAGGGCAGCGTCGCGGCGCCAACGGATCTGCGGCGGCCGGTGCCTTCTGACGCTGCACGGTGCTCTCCCTCCCCCCCGGAGCCACAGCCATAGCGCCCCGCGCCCTACACCAGGCCACGTGGGATGCGGTGTGCGCGGTGGACGTGGCCAGCCGTGTCGTGCTATTTTCTTGGCGCTTTTCTTATCTTGCATCTTCTGAGGTGAGATGTTTGATTGAGTTTTACGTCTTTTGGGGAGCAACATGGTATGCTGGCCTAATATCATGGAAATAGTACACTCCAACCAGTAGATGTTACTGCAAGGTGCAAATAATTCATTATGCTATACATATTGATGATTCAAGAATTGCAATGTATTTACATACAATTTTCTTTAATATACTTTTAGCAATTCTACTTATGTATATTTTAAAAAGAAATTTTAACTGAAATATGCAGTTTGTTGTCGCTGTTGATATAGGTTACCTAACTGAGTTAAATATACCTTCGTAATATTCAAGACAGTACCAATTAACTGAAATTTTACAGTTGAGTGATTTCTTGTTGAAAATACTAACCAAGCTGCCAGTCTTAGGTTGTATGGTGCTCTCAGTAGAAGCTTTGCGTGGCACCGTAGCTGGCTATTTTTCCTGCAGTGGACATAGTTAGGTGAGGGGGTGCTAACTTAACTACAGGATGTCTCAGTCTAATGGCTTCCTCCGGCTGATGATAAAAAAAAGGTTCAATGTTCTTGATGTATATAAAAGTAGCCTTCAGTGACAACCATTTTCTGGTTTGCTAATTCAAAATGGCTCATATTACTCTATATGTCTTCGTAATATATTTGCATGGTTGTATTAGGAAAGGTATATGATAGGTACTCATTTTTTTAGATTCTAGATTTGTCTAATTTGTTTTTGAGGTAATTGTATTGACATCAGCTCTGCAGATCAATTAAGGGCAAAGAGTCTCATGTACAGGATGGGCAAAAGCCCAAACACACCAGCAATCGGTTTGTACTAAATTTTTAGATGCTCTGTTCTATGTATACAGTGATTCATTTAGCCCATAATCACTGTATTGGTTCATTGAGTCATCGTTATTATGGACTCTGTCATATTTAACTTCAACGTAGCCCTTCTTGAGCGGTAGAATTTGTACGGCCTGTAGAATAATATGCATTTCCGGTCTGATAAAAATATATTCTATCTGTTACAACAACCTCTTGATGATCTGCATGTACATATGCTTCCCTATAGCTACACTTTTAAAGGGTCTGTGGAAAATCATCTCATTTTACCGTGTATCATGGATATGTGCCTGTTCAATTAGATTATTAGTCTGGTGACGCTGCCTTCAAGACCTTATGCATCGAAATAAAATGATGTAGTTTCAGACTATCTAAATTGGTGGTCTCTGAACAAAATGGTGGAACTCAAGGTACGTAACTTAGCGGTGCCACATCTAGCTATACCTTAACCTTATGCAGCAAAATAAAATGACAAATTTTCAGGTTATCTAAATTAGTGGCTTCTGGACAAAATGACGGACCTTCATGTATATAGCTGTGCACTGATAGTTCTATATGTATTCTCCTCCCCATTTGTGACTTGATAAAAACTGAAAATAACCGTGGGTAAATACTTTTCTTTTGAAAAAAAAATTGCTTCATTCTTTTCAAGTAATACATCCATACTGTGAACTTAAAATCTATGTGCTTCTATCCTTGGATTACTTATGTTACAGAGTTGTTAATGCCCATGCTTCGTAATAGTTGCGGTAAAAAATATGTAATTGTTATACATAATTACTCTTCACAACTTATGGTCATTAACTGTTGTCATTTTCATGTGCCATCTAATATGTTATAAAGTATAATTTCGATACTGATTGCTGGACTCCTATACTGCTTAAATAATGATGAGCGAGATTGTGGTTGGGCTTTAGCCTTGTTTCATGCCTTTGCAGGCTGATTTGTACAGCCTCAACAATAATTTCCTAGATGCTACTTTGGGTGAGGTCATCCATCGTTGTCACTGACTACAACAAAAGGACCTGCTTTCACTGACCAAATAGAATCAGATTCAGGTCAGCTCATGCTCCACCTCCCACCCTCTTGGCACCCATGAGCTATAAGAACACCTCTTCTACGACTCCAGGCCAGTTTTGCATGATGAGTGGATATATGTAAAAGGCCCTTCGAATAGCAGATGCAATACATACCTATGAAGTCCTCTTTAGGTTTTCCAGTCTTACACCATATGTAGTACATATATATATATATATTTGTGTGCCACTCTTAATTTAATTCCCAATTCATTAGTCAAACATATGTCTTCTCTTATAATTAAGTTTTAAATGTATGCATATATCCTCTGAACTTTTTCCATGTATATCTACCTACCTTATTACTTATAATACAGTCTATATATATTCTCCATATTTCAAATCATTCCTATGCTCGCCTATGCGCGCGATGGCGCGTGCCCTGCACTAGTGAGCCATGAATATGATCCTCCCATGTGCCATGTGCCATGTGCCTTGCCCGGTTTTCCCCTGAGGCCCTGAGACATGAGAACACACTTGCCGTTGGCCCGTTGCCGAGATGCGAGATGACACTGCCTACCTCGTGTAGCTTTGCTCCTCACACATTTTTTTAAACGGTCCGCAGGAGCTCTGCCGAACTTGTATTGGTAAAGAAGGGAACAAGCACCGTACAAAACAATCACACAAAAAAGCAAAAAGCACAAAGACTAAGCTATGTCTCAAGTAAGGGAGGAAGGAATGATCTCAAAGTTTTTTTTGGCTCCTGCTGCACACCAGAGCCTAGCCTCTTCCTTTATCTTGCCAATGAGTGCTTCAGTTGTGTTATGGCGCGATAAAATATTCTCGCATTTCTCTCTTTCCAAATCTCCCATGCTACTAAGATGGTTAGTGAACGCACCGCCTTTGCCGGCAAGCCTGGCGTTGTGCCGATTGCTCGCCACCAATGATTTGTAGAACGAAGATTGCCCCACTGAGAAGTGGATGGCAAGTTGCCACCCGTCCAAGTACGCACGGCATTCCAAACTCGGAGGCTATAGCGGCAGTGAGCAAGTAGGTGAATGGCAGCTTCATCCGCACTATGGCAAAGGGGGCAGACCTATTGATTGGGACATCCATGTTTTTGGAGGCAATCGGAAGTCCAAAGGCGATTTTGGAAAGCAAGCCAGGCAAAGAATTTGCATCTAGGAGGGGGCCAAGTGCGCCATATGAGCTTGTCGTGGTTAGTGGAAATGGATCCCAAGAATTGAGTCAAGTATGCCGAGCGTGCTGAGTATTCACCAGACGCACAGAACCGCCAAGTGATTTGGTCCTATAAATTTGGGTCAAGGTGAGTGGAACGAACCTTCTCCCAGAGGCTCACAAACTGGAAAATTTGGAGAGCAGAGTTTATGTGTAGCACATTCAAGTCCTGGACCCAAACATTTTCAGGTACTGCCGGTTGAATTGTCCGGTTCTTTTTCCTGCTCAAAGCAAAAATCGTGGGTGCCAGATCCTTTGGACAAATCCCATCCAACCATGCAGAGTGCTAAAATAAGGCATTTGTTTTATTCCCAATTATAATTTTGGTTCTCCGCATTGAAGAGCCTTCTATCTGTATTGGTGTAGGGGATCTCCATCCCAACCCAAGGCTTATTTCGGACTTCCATGGTTGCCATAGCCAACGTAGCCGCAAGGCCCATGAAAATTTATAGATATCTAGCACTCCAAGACCACCCAATTTTGTTGGTCGGCGCACCTGTTTCCAAACCACTTTGTATCTCCCTCCAACTAGTCGTGTTCCGTCCATCCATAGGAAGCAGCGTTGTTTGGCATCCAGCTCCTTAAGGATTCCTTCAGGAGGTCTAAGCGGTGTAAGAAAGTAGATTGGCTGAGACGATAACACTGACTTGACAAGCGTCGTGCGTCCGGATGTTGTGAGAAGCCTGCCCTGCCAATGTGCCAGCTTGCTGGGAGCTTTGTCAAGAAGGGGTTGGCAATCGACCTTTCTTAAACGTGTCAAGGTGAGAGGCAGACCCAGGTACTTTAATGGGAATGAAGCACGTGCAGCAGGGAAATTGTCCAGAATCTGATTCAAATTGAGTCCCCGACAGTGAATCGGCACAACAGACCTTTTTCAAGATTGGTGGATAAACCAGAGGTTGTGCCAAAAAGTTCCAGAAGTGATCTCAGGTTTGTGACGTCTTGTGATGTTGGGTCAAGGAAGATTGCGGCGGCGTCAACATATACAACTGAGCATGGTGACCGCACAAAGGGGTGAGGAGGCCATCCTGAGTAGCACATTCCACAGCTTGACAAGGGGATCAATCGCTAGCACGAACAGTAGCGGGGAGAGGGGGTCACCTTGCCTCGGTCCACGACCATGCTGGATCGCCTCGTCTGGAAAGCCATTTACAAGAACTTTTGAGGTGGATGTGCTCCTCACACATGACAACAATACACATACGTCGTCCACGGTCCACACAGATGCACCGCAGGTCTGTGGAGGCAGGGAATTTGGCCGCGTGCGTGCTTGATTGCTTGCATAACGCGACAAGCTCTGCGACCTGATTTCATCCGGCAATGCATGGCTATGGCTCCTCGAGAACTGGGCGCAGTGTGCAGTGTGTGTTGCAGCTCTTCGCGATCGGATTGTCGTCTGGCTATAAAAAAATAATACAGGTGGTGGCAGACTGGCAGTGTTGCATACGTACGTACATCCAAAATTCCGATGGCAGAGGAGATGCGCGAGGCAGCGAGGGTGATTTGCACGCACATACTCGTACGTAGTACCGGGGGCACAACATAACGCGTCTGTCTTTCTGTGATTGTGCCATAGTGTCACCCAGTCTGTTCCAGGCCTGGTGCGGCCAGTTCAACGACCAAAAAGCCAGTGCCCAATGTCTCCCTACAGATAAGATATCCCGTATGGTAGAGGGGGCCCACACAACTTTTCAAGGGGGAGCAGACCGTTAGGGTTCCACCATCCTGGTGCTCACCACGAGGCCACCGCCGCCGCCACCGGTCGCTGCTCCAGCACCGGCAGCCCCCTTCCCCCTCCCTCCACCTCCCTGCTCCTTCCCCGACCACCTCTGCCTATGCCCCGCCACACCCTCAGGCCCTAGTTCCGCGTCTGGGCGATGCGTGACTCCCACCAGCCAGCGTCCCGGCTCCGGTGGCCTCCTCCTCCCCCTTTGATGGCTCCAGGCACCTCCAGCCGCGCGACCTGTTTTGAGCTACCTCGAACGCTGCCTCGGACGCTCACGGGAAGGCCACGTGGCCGCCGCCGCCGCCCGTGGGGCCCGCGCCTTTCGCTTCGGAGCAGACGTCGCCACCAACACCACCGACGCGCCCATGTCGTCGACACCGGAAGCCGCCGCTATGGATGCCACCGCCGCCAGCAGCTGCTTCATGGCCATCCCCACGGGATCCGGCGCTCTAGTCCATCCGTGGACCTCCACGCCACCGCCGCCGCCGAGGCCGGGCTTTGTCACCACCCCATCCACGCCTTTGGCGTCGCCAGGCAACATAGCCGCAGCCACCAGCAGCGTCGAGGCCACCACCGTGGGATGCAACACGGAGCGCCTTCGACACCAGGATCCACGCTCTCGCCGAACGCGGCTCCGTTCTACCTGCCTTAAGGAGGGCGCACGAAGCATCATCGGTGGGCGGACGACGACGGTGAGGAGTCCGACGATGACCACCCCGACCTACCTGGATGCTGTGTGTTGACCAGTGAAGCCGGTAACCGCATCCCCGCCGCGCGCACCCAAATTTGTTCAATCGTGGTTCTGGGTCGTGGCGGAGCAGACACGGGACGGCAGGGACATGGACGAAGCCGGCGGAGTCACAGACGGCCACGTCTCCAACTGGTGCGTGGCCTACCAGCTCGGCCAGTGGATGGGCCACGTCCCTGCCCGCCAACGCCTCGGCCGACGCGCATAGGTTTCCGCTCCCAACGTTGATGGGTGGTGGGAGATCCTCCCCCGGCAAGAGACGCGACCTGTGTGGCCACCTCGGTTGAGCCTCACCAAGAGCAGCTCCTGCTGGCCCGGAGGCTCCCTGCAGAGCTTCGCGATAGATGTTTCAACTATCTCTCCTACTCGCACAGAGTAGCGACTTGCCGGTTGCCATGGCGTTGTCTCCGCTGCCACGGCTTCGGCCACATCGCTAAGGACTGAAGGCGGATCAAGCCTGCTGTGCGACAACGATGGTGAAGGGTGGTGTTACTCATGGAGAGGAGCCACCGCCCCCCAGCACACCGCCCCCACCCCCACGGCGGCCCGCTGAGTTCGGTCGGGGCCGCGGGGGCGCCGGTAGGAGCCGGCGATGACGTTGGCGGTGCAAGAACAAGCCGCCCTACGACACTAGCATGGATGCACCCCCCGCCTCCGCCGACAACGCTACTACCTTTGCCGCTGCACACTACCTCCACGTGCCAGATCCGCTGGTGCTGGAGCTGTGCGTGAGCATGGGGCCTCACGAGTGGGTTGACCCAAATGCTGGAGTGAAAGCTCTAGTTTGGTTTTGATGAATTGATGAAATCCTAAGTGCTAACCTAGTTTATCAAGTGATCATAAGATAGGTAGCACACTCCAAGTGGTGAAGCAAATGAAGATCATGACATGATGATGGTGATGCTATGGTGATGATCAAGCGCTTGGACTTGAAAAGAAGAAAGAGAAAAACAAAAGACTCAAGGCAAAGGTATAAATGGTAGGAGCCATTTTGTTTTGGTGATCGAGACACTTAATGAGTGTGATCACATTTAGGATCAATAACCGTACTATTAAGAGGGGTGAAACTCGTATCGGAATGCGGTTATCAAAGTGCCACTAGATGCTCTAACTCATTGCATATGCATTTAGGATCTAGTGGAGTGCTAACACCCTTGAAAATGTTTGTGAAAATATGCTAACACATGTGCACTAGATGATACACTTGGTGGTTGGCACATTTGAGCAAGGGTAAGATACTTCTCCGACGGAGTGTCCACCCGTAGAGTGCGGACAATCCGATGGTGCCACCGGCTCCCTAGACAGAAAAGACAGAGGTCACTGTGAGTGACCGGACACTGGTCTCGGTTTGACCGGCGCGTCCGGTCAGTGGCAACAGAGGGTGCGCGTTTCGGTCTCTGACCGGATGCTGCGTCACTTAGTGATCGAACGCTGGAGGGGTGCGTCTGGTCCTACTGACGTGACATGCACAGGGGAGTCGCCGAGCAACCAGGCACTGGGTGTGTCCGGATGAGCATGACCGGACGCGTTGGTCGTGAAAAATCGTCTTTGGATGCTTACTGGAAACGACCGGACGCTGGGGTTCAGCGTCCGGTCACTTTGAGCTGCTGCGTCTGATCATCACTTGACCATTGAGATCGGGCGATCTACATTTGAAGAGAGGGGACATGTGGCACGCATCGCGTGACCGGAACACTGAGGTCCAACGTCCGGTCAATATGACCGGAGTGTCCGGTCACCCCGCGTTGTACCTAGTGAAGGGGTACAACGGCTCTATTTCGTGGGGGCTTCTATTTAAGCCCTATGGCTGGCTCAAGCTCACTCTCTTGGCCATTTGTATTGACATAGCAACCTTGTGAGCTTAGCCAAAGCCCTCCCACTCATCTCCATCATAGATTCATCATCTTTGTGAGATTGGGAGAAAATCCAAGTACATTGCCTGAGTGTTTGCATCTAGAGACACTTGGTGTTCGTGTTTCGCTGTGGGATTCACTTGTTACTTTTGGTGGTTGCCGCCACCTAGACGGCTTGGAGCAGCGAGGATCGTTGAGCAAAGGTTGGTGATTGTCTCTGGCTCCGATCGTAGTGATTGTGAGGGGTTCTTGACCTTTCCCCGGCAGAGAGCCAAAAGGTACTCTAATGGATTGCTCGTGGCATGTGTGATCCTCATTTTGTATTGGTTGTACGGCACCCTATTGAGGGTTTGGCGTGTAATGCCAATTAGCGCATGAACCTCCAAGTGAATGAATCGCCACAACGAGGACTAGCTTGCCGGCAAGCAAGTGAACCTCGGTAAAAAATCATTGTGTTCATCATTTGATTCTAAGGTGATTGGTCTTCATTGATATTGATTCTTGTGATTGATTGGTTCACTCCTCGACACAGCGGTATAACTATCTTGCTCTCTCTCTTTACATTACCGCAAACTAGTTATCAAGCTCTTTAGTGTAGCTAGTTGTGAGAGCTTGTTAGTTTGGTTAGTGTGGCTCTTTAGTTAATCTTTGAGAGCACACTAACTTAGTGTAGTGCCATAGCTATTGTGTGGTTAGAGACAATAGAAACTAAAATTGTGGTAGGTGGCTTGCATTGTTAGTAGGCTAGCACAACACTTGCTTCGCCTCATAATTGTCTAACCGTTTTGTTAAGTGTTGTTGTAGAATTTTTAATAGGCTATTCACCCCCCTCTAGCCATTAGGACCTTTCAAGTGGTATCAGAGCCGAGGTCACCGTGATTTGAGGCTTAACAACCTTCGGTGTAAAAATAGCTCAAATCAACAACACCAAGAAGCCACCCCAATTTGATGGCACAAATTATCCGTATTAGGAATCAAAGATGACCACACATATCAAGTCAATCAATAGAAAAGTGTGGAAGGTGGTAGAAACCAAAATTGAGATTGGTGATCTAGAGAATCCCACCACGGCCGAAGAGGTGCTTCTCCAAAACAATGACATTGCTCTAAGTGCCATTCATGATGCAATTGATGAGAGAACATTTGAGCAAATCAAGAATATTGAGATGGCTCATGAGGCTTGAAAGAAGTTGAAAGAATCATTTGAGGGCACTCAAGCCGTAAAGGGTGCAAAGGCATACATTCTCAAAGAGAAGTTTGTAAGCTTCAAGATGAAGGAGGATGAGAGTGTGCCGGAGATGTTCCATAGGCTTCAAGTGCTTGTCAATGATCTCAAAGCACTTGGAGAAGAGGTGAAGGACAAGGACTTCTCCCACAAGTTCTTGAGATGCTTACCATCAAGATTTGACATATTGGTCACTATTCTAGTGAGGAGTGATTTGGACACCATGACACAAAACCAAGTGTTGGGAGATATAATGACCGATGATAAATAGAGATGATGATGAGAAGGAATAAAAGAAGGAGAAGAAAGATGAGAAGAAAGATGAGAAGAAGAAGAGTGTGGCATTCAAGGCCACATCATCCAAGGACAAGGCAAAGCAAAAAACATCAAGTGAAGATGATCATTCATGGGATGATAATGATGATGAGAAGATGGCTCTCTTTGTCAAGAAATTTGGTAAATTCATGATGAAGAAAAGGTACCATGCTAGAAGAAAGAAATCTTCATCCAAGAACAAGGAAGAGTCAAGTAGGTGCTTCAAATGTGGAAGCAAAGATCATCTTGTTGCTCAATGTCCATACAATAGCGACAATGATGATGACAACAAGAAGAACAAAAAGAAGGACAAGAGAGAAAAGAAAGAGAAGAAGGACAAGATGACCTTCAAGAAGAAGAAGGGTGGTTCATATGTGGTCACTTGGGATAGTGATGCTTCCTCAAGTGATGATGATGATAGTGATGATGACAAGACCACCAAGAAGAAGGCACTTGCAAGCATTGCAATCAATGAGAAGCCTTCTCTCTTCGACACTCCATCATGCTTCATGGCTAAGGCCACTAAGGTACAAATTTATGATGATGGAAGTGATGAAGAACATGATAATGAAAATGAAAATAAAAGTGATAGTGATGATGATGAACCTATTAAAGATGAATTATTTGACATGCTAGAAGATGCTAAAGAACACTTTGACATCAAGAGAAGGGAATGCAAAAGCTTGCATAAGGAACTAAAAGCCCTTAAGCAAGCCTTTGATGAGCTCAATGCATCTCAAGAGAGGCTAGAAGAAGCCCATAAGAAGCTTGGCAAGGCTCACAAAAAGCTTGAAAAGGCTCATTCCTCTTTGCTTGATGAGCAAAATAAAAAGAAGCATGTTGAGACTTGTGATGTAGATTTAACTTGTGATATAATTGATGAATCATTATCTATGCCTATCATTGTTGCTCCCGCTAACCCTTCTTGTAGCATTTCTACTTCCACCTCATCTAGTAGTGATGGTTTCACTTGTGATGCCTCACTAATGGTTGAGAATGAGAACCTCAAGAAGGAGGTCAATAAGCTCACTCACACCTTGTCTAAGGCCTATGGTGGTGAGGACCGCTTGCTTATGTGTTTGGGTAGCCAAAGAGCTTCTCTCTACAAAGAGGGATTAGGCTATACCCCTAAGAAAGGCAAGACGGCCTTTGCTCCTCACAAGACTAGTTTTGTGAAGAACAATGGTCGGTTTTGCACTAGTTATAAACAAGTTGGTCATGTAGAGCAAAAGTACATGAACAAGAAGTCACAAGGCACTAGGCTCTGCCATGCCGCCGCCTTCTTCGACTACGCCAAAGGTACAAGTACAACCATCGGCATGGCACCATGGGCCAACATTGCTACCTACAGGCATGGTGGACAAGATGGTGCGCGTTCTCTGACATCCTCATGGCATTTGACGTGTCCATCAAGGACGAGTTCAACGTCATCTCAGTCTCGCTCGATGCCATCAGCAAGGCTCCTAGTTTTACAGTGCACGGCAGTGGGAGCGTTCAGTGTCGTTCGCACGAGCATTGTCGTCTCTGCCTTTTCGGGCAACTCTGACCATGGCGAGTTCACCATCGTCAACGTTGCACCAAGGATCCTGACGGTCGGCGCGTCAATCATCAACCGCTAGTTCCCAGCGAACATTGTACTCGGCAACGGTGACACCTTCCCTCTACGGGTGGAGATAGGGGGCAGGCAGGGGCCCTCTGCCTCGCCCGCCTCTAACATTAAAAAAAATCAACTTCCTGCCTCCACCATGCCGGCACGCAGCTCGGTTCGAGGGAGATATGGTTAGTCTACGTAGGCGACGTGTTTTGCAGCCCTGGCGTGAACGGTCGAGCAGCTAAAGGAGAACCCGTAAAACTTGCCGGAGGAGCTGGAGCCATCCTCGTCGTCCCGCTGCCGAGAAGAACAAGAACTACATCAAAACCAGCAGCGTCCCCCGTTGCGACGATCGTGTTCCTTGGCACCGTCGGCGGCGGGACGCCGTCTTCCCCAAGAATGGCATCCTTTTCCAGCTGCGGGACAGACCTCCTCGCTCCGGAGATCCTCAAGCCGGACGCGACCGCTCCCCTTTGCAGACTCGTGAACACACGGAAGCATCTGGAACCAGCATCCATCCGAGGTCACGAGTCCATCGGCCTGCTACTCCTATGTTCAGCTGGGTTCGTACTCGTACCCAAAAAAAAAAATCTGCTGCCGTAGCGTAGCAGTGTAGCACCAGCACTCAACCTGCTCGTCTTTTATGAACCCAAGACGACAAACTGCCACTCGCCGACTCACGGGTGGCATGGACAAGCCAACGACTGATCCCGGCATCGCCATTGGCCACGCGCGCTGTCTTAAATCCCACGGCCACCACGCAGCTATCGATCGACCAAGAACCAGTGAACCACCATGAAGCCACTGCTGGCGCCTCTGCTCCTCTGCTGCTCCCTCCTCTGCCTGGCGCCCGCGGCCGCCCCGCACCGCCTGCTGCACGGCCACGGCCACCCGCCTCCGTACGCGCGCAACGCGACGGCGTACGTCGCCTCGGCCGCGCTGTGCCCGGCTGCGGCGTGGGCGGACGCGCTGGAGTTCCTCTACTACCACAACCTGGTGCGGCTGGCGTCGCTGGAGCCGCCGCTGGCGTGGTCCCCGCTGCCTGGCGTCAGTCGCGCTGGTGGGCGGCGCAGCGCCATGGGACTGCGCGCTGCGCCACTCCTTCCTTCGACGGCCAGTTCGCGCTGGGAGAACGTCTTCTGGGCGGGCCAGCGGCGCGCGGGCGGCCCCGGACGCCGTCGCCGATCGGCAGCCGAGGGCGCCGACTACTCAGACGCCGACAACGCGCGCGCGCGCCCGGCAGGGAGTGCGGGCACTACACCCAGATCGTGGGAGGCGACGCCACCACCGCCCGGGTGCGCCCCGGGTGGCGGGCGACGGCGGCGGGGTGTTCATCACCTGCAACTACTACCCGCCCGGCAGCGTCGTCGGCGAGAGGCCGTACTAAGCGGCTAGCTAGCTCAGATCAGAGTTGGTCACAGGCTTGTGTGTAAATACTAGTGATAGTGGCGCGCCCTGCTGCGCGTGGGTTGGCACCACAGATACTGTTATGTTAATACTTGAAAAGTGAAAAACACTAGATCTACTCAGTGAATGGGAATGTATGAGATAAAAGAATCGAAGAGCCAATGTAGTTAAAGTCTACATGTATCTTAATTAAATCATCTTAACAGAGTAGGTCCTGCTCATTTACAAAACACTATGGACTGACATAATGTGAGATTCTCGTCGCTGTTTTATTGTCCATAGTTGACCCTAGGCATTCACATTTTGAAGACATGCAGAACTAAAAAGATAGTCAGGTGCATGATGGCACACTGGTATTGTTCTTGCATAACTTAAATTTAGCGGCCAGGAAAAACAACATCAGTGATTAAGTCAGGTGCAGTCAAACACTTCACAGAATTCAACCTAATAATAAGATAATGTAACTGTTAGGAAACCTATCAGTTCATTTTCGGTGTTAGAACACGAAGTGAGAGGACCTGTGTGCGCCCTTGCACACGGGCTGACACCACAAATAAGCACAAAGCAGAGCTAAACTGTTCGGAGATTACAAACCTAGGTAACACATTAATAACATAGAGTCAAGATGTTTGAGATTACGTACTTAAAACCACAGTAATCGATGTGTGCCCATGCGGGCGTGAAATCATTGGAATTCCATTTGGTAATGCTGGGACAGATATGACCAAGTTGATACAAAATATAATACATTATAGGATACATTGATCTCAGTAAGCAAACATAGGCATACCATTGGGACATCACTAACACACGACAACTCAATGCAAAAATAGAATCTTCAGTTAAGGGAGCGTGTTAGGTAGTAGTCGCCGAGATGAAGCGTCGCTAGGCAGGCACATAATTAGCGGAATGAAATCCGTCCTTGAAAACAAATCATCTGAGGCCCAATTTTCTTCTGTGCACACAAAAAAGTAAACCATGAAGCATCCAACACCCACGTAAGCTGACTGTGCAAGTTCATAGATGGAGATGAAACACTTCTAAGAGATAGCCCCTAGTTACTTGTTTTTAAAGAAATTTAACATACAACAAGACAACTGCAAAGAAACATTACAGGCTTCATGAACTTCTTTTTTGTGACGACTGTTACCAATTTCATAATAGGAGAAAATGCAATTTTTGGGGGAACTGGGTTAATTGCTTATTGCAGAAATTAACCAAGAAAAGAAGTGGGCATACTATAGATGCAGGTGATGGCTGAAACCTTATGATTTTTAGTTCAACATCTGATATATCTATCTGGGACAAATAGAAATTTGTCATCACTGGCTGATGTAAAATAGTATAAGGCATGTATACAACAATAGTATAATGTAAATCATTATCTATGAAATATAGCAAATGCTCTAAACTTATAATAGTTATTGTGTTACTGAACCCACTTGTTTAGAAGTTCTAATCTTGTTTATCTGAAGAAACAATGCAGGTGACATATTGCTTCGCTAGACAGCCCAGGCACCTCCTTGCTGCTATTGCTAACCTACCTTGCTAATATTGAAAACATATTGACAGTCCCAGAAAAAAAGCAGCAAGCAAAAGACAAGACAGTCCAAGAAAAAAATGGGACATGGAAGCTCATAGGTGCGCCATGTAGGAATTAGAAATTGAAAGAAGGGAATGACATTCACCTTATTTGCATACTCGTGTCTTCCTGGATTGCACCCATGTAAAACGACTATAATTTTGTCACTATGTGCAACTGCAATTAAGCCATTATTCATAAGCTTAATGGCAAATGTACCTGTAGAAGGTCAGAATAAAAATGATTGGTATAAACATAACTAAATCCATCCAATGTAACTATTCATTTCAGTTAACCAATTTACAATTACCTAACCAAAGCAAGCAAATCGACAAGCTTAACATTTTCGCTTCAGCTTATTTCACCATGGTCGAACTTATGGGAAACATGTACGGCTGAATGCTAAGCTAAACATAGAGCTATAATCTTCCACCTAATTTTACTAATTTTTATAGATATCCCATGCATTCATAATGTAGAAAATCGAGCATCAAGATCTTAATTCTCTTTGCTTTGTATGAACTAAAAGCTTCAGCTTATATGGGACCCAAGCTAACAAAGCAAGACAAACAACTCACCTAAACCAGAAATGCACACAAATAACTAAAAGCTTCAATTATATGTAACACCGCCATCGTCAAGAACCATACTGCACAATGCGCATGAGGGGGGTTCAGCACAGCTCACCGCAGGCAGCCCGACACAGCCTCCTCCGTAGGTCCCAAGCCAGAGACACTGCAGCTCCTCCAAATCAACCCAAAGAGACTATTCGTAACTCATAGGTAATTGCAATCATCCAACCACGAAAGTGGTAATGTTCAGTTATTACCTTATTGCAGCAGCCTTTGAAATTGAAATAGGAGTGTTCAGAAAAGTCGATGCCAATTCATGAATTGTTCTTAGTTCTCACATGCAAACTGAAAAGAGTCGACACCAATTCATGAATTGAATGTTATATTTCTTGGCTACAAACGAAAAAATATATGAAGCAAAAACGTCAATGAACAAAGTGACATACATATGAAAAACGAAAGCTCTGCTAAATGCTTTGATCAACGTCCACTTAGCTTTAAGTCGGTGAAGATAGAAAAAAGAGAACTGAAAAGTAATCTCTTTGTATGGTATGGCTCAGAAAATATGGCCTTGGAATATTCTTAGATGCAATACTGCATAATGCTTGTCCATTACTAATACATATGGTCATTACTAATACAAATGGCCAAGAAAAATTCTATTAGAAACTGACCAAACCTTCTTTTTTTTTTGCCAGAAATGGACCATTTTTTGGCTTGCATATCACAACTGTTCCAACACAATACATTGTCACAAAGGCCAAACTTTTAATTCACAATCAAATCAAGCCAACACAATGAAAAAAATCAGGTAGGAGACTGAATTAGGAGGCGTCTTTATATCTCTATTAGTCCATTTTCTTTGTGTTCGGTTCAGTCATTTTCTCAAGCAGGTAGCAGGTGGCAAGCAGGCATACGCGGATGGGCAGGGAACTTGTCGATGGTGTGCATGCTGGCATGAGACACCTCAGATCTAATGCAAACCTGCAGGCAAGAAGAAAAGTTGGTGTTGTCAGCATATAAAGAACAGATCACGACACTGGCCAACCAATAAAAATGAAAGAACAAAAAAAAAGAAACGTTCGAATTGCTCCAAGGTTTGGGCGACACCGGGTCCAAATTTTGAGGGCACTGCCATGGCCTAGCCCACCTCGACTGACCTGTGTGTGCCCACCCTGCATCTCGGCCACAGGGCGCATGCGGCTCTTCACCCAAGACGGTGGCCACAAGCGCGGGAGGACCGATCCAACCATGGAGGCACCGGATCCAGCCATGGAGGCCCCGGATCGACCCAGCAAAGAAGGCAACAAGCACAGATCGACGCCACCATCGGCCAGCGAAGGAAAGAGAGAGGAGCGGGGTGGGAGGCAACCTTCACTGCTGCTCTTTGCGCCGAGCCCCTCTGGTCTGGGACGCCTTTAGGGGCCACCCACGCCGCCGGGGCGCTATCCTCATGGCCCGCCGCACCGCTGGGGGAAGGCGTCGCTAGGGCGCCGTGCTGCCGCCCTCGCCTCACTTTCGCGTGCCGAGCCGAGAGAGCCGGAGAGCCGAAGGCTTCGCCGCCGCCGCGCCACTGCTGCTATTGGGGAAGCCTCGCTTGGGCGCCGCGCCGCCGCCACGAGAGAGAGGAGGGAGAGGGAGGAGATGCACGAGAGAGCTAGGGTTGGGTTGGAGGCAGTATATACTCGCCGAGGCCCCCGCGCGGTTTAGGGCAGACGGGCAAAACGGCACAAGAACCACAGATCACGAATCAGACGGGCAAAAAATTTTTTGCTACCGTGGACATGTCAAGCGTCGCGAAATGGCCACAACGAATTTACTTTTTAGACTAGTCCTTGAGCGCGCCATTGCGCAACCCATCGCCACGGGGTCGACCAATGGCGAGACGACAACGTCTGGCGCGATCGGGCTCGACCAGACGACGCCACGCCTGCCCGTCGGTCAGCAAACGAGAACCACCCATCACGACTTGGACGGCCAGCATTCCATTCGCTATCGTGGACAGCCTCGGCGCACGTGCTGGCCACAACAAATGTAAACTTTAAATTCTGCGGTGGTTCGGTGAAGATGATGGAAATTCAGTCGAGTGCTTCAGTGTTGTTGCGAAAGGGCCTCATCTAGCAGACCTGCCGTGGCTCATGGAGCGAATTAAACAGACCTGAAATAAAGAATTATATATAGAAAAATAAGTTGGGTTTCCCCGCTGACTTACGTAAAAAAAAAAAGTGCTTCACTGTTGGCCTCCCGTAAATCATGTTCTTGCTTTGATGTTATTACGGCGTGCCGCAACAATCTGGCTTTGATCAGTGCCACGGTCAGAATAAGGATGCGGATTTACAGTCACTTTTTTTTTTATAACTAGTCACTTTATGCACTGTGTATTTTTTCTGATTTCACTTGTCGTCAGTTGTCGCCAAGAACTACCCTGGCTGCGTGATGCAAATTTGTGGGCTGCAATTGGGCCCACTTTTGAGGTCCATCCCATGCCGCCAAAGCCGACAGATACAAGTGGGCCTTCTGGGCCAGTCCACCCAATAGGTCTTTATAGAACGAAGATTTCTGAATAAACTTTTTTTTTGTGACTTAGATTTCTGAATAAACTTCAGAGCTTGGTTTATATATGCAGAGCTCCTGTGTAACTTTCCAGTTTTGCAAATATATTTTTAAGATCTAGCTGACATATTCGAGAAAAAAATATCGAGCTGACATGATTTGTGATCCTACTTCTGTATTTTTTTTCAAATCCTTTTCTGTCTCTCTTTTTTTAAATCCTGTGTAACTTCTTTGTTTTTTGAAATCCTTACAGTTACAGAGTTCTTTTGTACATTCTTGTGCGTGTGGCATAGTTTGGTCAGCTTATCATTAGAACATGCATGATCTGAACACAAGCAAATTCAGCAGTAATAATAATAACGAATTTAAAAGTAGTTGTCATAGGAGGAGACAAATTTGATTGTGCCATGAACAAAACAAAGGAGGACAAACCTATATGCTCGTCACTCTCATGGCATACATATCATCTCTAATAAACTGAACTCCCAACAAATATTTAGCTACTGTAGCCTGTAGGTATGCAGTATGAGAAGAAATGCAAGACAGAGCGAAAAAACATGATTAGCTAGAAACGGTGTGGTATACTGGCTTCATGGACGCGCACTGCCGGTATGGTAGCTCCCGGCGCTCCGGTGATGGCCGGCGGCCGGCGATCAGAACGGCTTCTGTCCCATGACGTTGCCCTGCGGATCGTAGTGGCACGCCATGAGCGTGTCCCCGGAGTCGCACTGGACGATGGCGCATCCGAACTCCTTGCTGTCCCGCCACACCATCTGCGTGTAGCGGCCGCACGCCTTGCCGGTGGAGCAGGAGTTGGAGCGGTAGTCGTAGTGCTCCTCCTCCTCGGCCCACGCGGCGACCGCGTCGCTGGGTAGCCATGTCGCGCCGGCCTCGCGGAGATCTCCTCCGTGTACTTGAGTGGCTTCACGTTGTTCCGCGCGCGGAGGTGCGCGTGGGGCACGTCGAAGTCCTGCCCCGGGCACGTCTGCAGCAGCCGGCGAGGCGCGGCCGCCGCCGGCACTAGTAGGACGACGGCGCACACTGCCAGGAGGAGGAAGCACGAGAGCCGACGGCTTCTTGAGGTGAACTCCATGGTGAAGACGACCAGTGTGTTGGTACGTATGTTCCAGCAAAGCTAGAGCTACTAGCCTAGCTGTGTAAGAAATGGTGGCGATGTCCAGTGCCTAATGGTCACTACGCCAGATTTTTCCTGCAGAAACGGGGATATTTTTACTGTAGAGGCGGCTGGGGTTGGAGGCGCCCCTACAATGGGCGTCCTCGGGCTCCAGCAGCCCAGCCGCCCCTACAGATGGCACTGTAGAGGCGGCTGGTAACCTGAGCCGCCCCTACAATTGGGGTTGATCTGTAGGGGAGGCTCAATCACCAGCCGCCCCTGCAGTACCCATTTGTCGTTTTTCAAAATTTCAAATTTGAAAGGTACAAATTTTGTCAAATGACAAGATGACTAAAATAAAAGTTGTAAATACTAATGAGTTGAACAACTTTGATATTCATCACTTTTTATGTTGAAATCATTTTGGGTCTCAAATTTTGGTTCGAACTTGTAATTTTTTAAAATTTCAAATTTAAAAGGCTCAAATTTAGTCAAATGACAAAATAACCAAAATAAAAGTTGTAGATCTTGATGAGTTGAACAACTTTTGTATTCATCACTTTTACATCTGAAATCATTTAGGGTTTAAAATTTTGGTTTGAACTTGTTAAATTTTAAATTTCAAATTTTAAAATATGTAAAACATTGTCACATCCAAGTTTGATCAAACTTAAATGCTGAAGCAAGATTTTAGAAATTTTTAGGAAAAAAAACCATCACATTTGGAGTTAGTATGAGGGAGAACAACTAGTTACAAAGTTTACCCATAGATTAAAAAGAGAAATCGCACTGTTCTAGATGATCCTTACATGATCATACTGAACAGTGTGATTTCTTTTTTTAATCTGTGGATCAAATTTGTAACTAGTTTTTCTTTCTCATACTAACTCCAAATCTGATGATTTTTTTTCCTAAATTTTTCTAAAATCATGCTCTATCAATTTATTTTGTTGGTTTTGTCAATATATACATACGAAAAGTTTGAGCAATTTAAATTTTGAATTTCAAAAAAATGCAACTTCAGAGAAGATTTTGGTACCCCAAATGATTTCAGCTGAAAAAGTGATAAATACCAAAGTTGAATAACTTATCAAGATCTACAACTTTTGTATTGGTCATTTCTTCATATGACAAAGTGGTAATGACATTGTTCACAAATGTGACACATCTCTCATAAGGTTTTATAAACTATATGAGACATATGTAAGATTAGTGAACAATGTGTACTAAGAATTTATCAAATGAAGAAATGACCAAAATAAAATTTGTAGATATTCATGAGTTGAACAACTTTGGTATTCATCACTTTTTATGTTGAAATCAATTTGGGTCTTAAATTTTGGTTCGAACTTGTCGTTTTTCAAAATTTCAAAATTGCAATGTTCAAATTTTGTCAAATGACAAGATGACTAAAATAAAAGTTATAGATATTAATGAGTTGAACAACTTTGGTATTCATCACTTTTTATGTTGAAATCATTTTGGGTTTCAAATTTTGGTTTGAACTTGTCATTTTTTAAAATTTCAAATTTAAAATGTTTAAATTTTGTCAAATGACAAGATAATCAAAATAAAAGTTGTAGATCTTCATGACGTCTACAACTTTGATGTTTATCAAATTTTCATTTGAGATCATTTGGTGTCTCAAAATTATTTTAGTATTTTTTATTTTAATTTTTTAAAATTTATTTTTTCCCCATTTTTAAAGGTTCAATTTTGCAATTTTAAAATGTTGTAGTTGTTACATTTATTGTATATGTAAATATATCTATAAAAAAATTATAAAATTTTGTACTATATTATTTATTATTTACATGTGACATGGACATGGGCTCTTTCCACATCGACACGGGTGGGTTGAATAACTGGAGTCTGGAGGGAACCATAGACTCCCAATCTCTTCCTTCCCCCAACCCGCTCAAAACCCTAGCCCAACACCACAGGTCGCTGACGCCGCCTCGCCCGCCACATCGCCATGGCCCATGGGGACGATGGCGGCCTCAGCCAGCCTGCCTCTGCTGCCTCTCTCTCTCCTCAGTTCTTCCTCCCGCCGCCGTCCCCACTCCGCCTCCTCCGGCTCCATCTCGTCCCGCTCCTTGGTCAAGGTTCCCCGCCTCCATCTCTCGTCGTCGTCCTCGTGGGCCGGCTGAGTCCCCTCCTCATGGCTAAGCGCAGGTCCAATTAGAATTAGAAAATAGAATATATATACATGTACAAAGTTGCTAAAAAAAACTAACGAGGGATTTAAAATTATAAAAGTAAAAAAAAGAAATAGAACTCATCAAAACAAAAATAAATTGGATACAAATACACGCCCTGGTCGTAAACGATCGTAAATTTTCAGCCAGAACAGTATTTTTCTCTCACTCCAAACCAGCCAGCAGTAATAATCCACGATCGTATATGATCGTTTTAGCCCCAGCCAAACAGGCTGACAAATGCTTCAAAAAAATCCCATATATTGAAACGAAAAATAAAAAAATAAAAAATTCGGATACAAGCATAAAAAATGTTGGTTTCAAATAAACATAGAAATACTGGGATAAGATGAGAACGACAAGCAAGATAGAAATAGCAAAAAAAAATACAAATGTCTTGTTAACTAGTAAAAGAAAAAGATAAGTTGAATCCAACTACTTCTGGAATAAGCCACCAAGCCAGCTCCAATTTCTACCAAAAAAAGGTCCAAAAGAAGAGTCCTCATCTGGCCGTCCGTTTAAACGCGGGACGACATCGATCGGCAGCCGAACCACAAAACCACCAAAACCCAACCCCAACCCTTCTCCGCTTCCCCTCCTCGCTTCCTTCCTCCCCGCGCCGCCGCCCCACTCGAACCCGAAAGGAACCCTAACCCTAGCCGCCTCCCGGAGGCAGCTAGGAGAGAGCTCGGAGCACCAGCCATGGCGGAGCACGACCTCACGGCGCTGATGGCAGCGCATCTGGACCGGCACCTGGTGTTCCCGCTGCTGGAGTTCCTCCGGGAGCGGCAGCTCTACTCGGAGCTCGAGTTCCTGGAGGCCAAGATCCGCCTCCTCAGTGGCACCAACATGGTCGACTATGCCATGGACATCCACAAGTCCCTCCACGGCACCGACGACGTCCCCGAGGACATGGTCAAGCGCCGCGCCGAGGTCGTCTCCAGGCTCAGGTCGCTCGAGGAGGCCGCCGCCCCGCTCGTCGCCTTCCTCCAGAACCCGCAGCTCGTGCAGGAGCTCAGGCCCGACAAACAGTACAACATCCACATGCTCCAGGAGCGGTACCAGGTCCGTTTTTCCCCCCCTGCTGCTTCTGCCTCATTTTCATTTAGTTGTATTGGTGTAATTCCGTGTTTTGGAGCGTCGTCAGATGTGGTTGTGAAATTAGGAGTTTGTGTGTCATTAAACAGCCTGAAACTGGTTTGCTCATACAGTGAAGCAATCTTCCGGGCTACGTGATTTACTGCTGCTACATGTGGTTACATATAATTAGCATATGATGATTTAGTTCTAGTTCTGCGCTATTTTGTGAGGAATCTTGAATTAGTGGAATGCTGACTTTTGCTCCTGTATTATGGATCAGATAAGTAGATTGTGAGATGTGTTTTATTTGGTAGTATGCATAATTCAGTATGTTATATGTATAGGTGTCCTAAAATCTAGACATGTGTAGTTCTTCCTAGTATTATAGTTGGTTCCCTTGTATCTTTTAGTCAAAGTGCTTGATAATTGATGCTAGTTCATGTCTATGTTCTTTCAACTCTTCAGTAAGGGACAATTCAGAGTCGAGTTTTCTCTTCAGGATAAAAAAGCACTGTAGAGAAAGCACAAGGCATAATAACTAAGATCAAAATTCAGATGAAACGATGAAGCTGTGCCCTTTTATTGTTGTGTAGGCTGTTCTGAGCTAAACGCCAATACACTGACCAATCCTTGTTTATTGATAATTATATATATTTATAGCATGCTGTTTCACTTGTTACTTGCCCATCATTTTTTATCTTGTATATATGAAGTAATTGTCGTTTGTCAAATAGGATGTTGTATATGGGCTAATGATACAAAGGATCTTCAATTCTTATTATATTGGAAGCTGCAGCTCCACATGTTACTAAGAAAATGTCATAGCAGCATTGATCAAACTTTCGACATATTAAACGAAAGATCCAATAAACACTTACAATATAATAAGGATCTTCAATTTCTTGTGTCTCTTAGTTTGACCCAGCAAAACTGAAGAAACTTCGCCTAAGTTTCAAGGAGAATGGTGGTACCCGTTACAGCTGGAAATGCTTCTAGTATAAGTCCTTTTAAGTTTATCTTCAGTTGTATTATCATTCTTGTGATTAGCTATGATGATAGTTAACTTCTTTCTTTACATTATGCTTGTATTTTATTATTTTTGTTGCTGTCCTGTGCATACCATATTTGACTTGTGTTTGTTCTTATGAATTGGCACTCCTATTATGTTTTAGGGGCTTGGTATGCTCTAATTTGTTAAATAGATTGTAACTTTTCTTCTTGTAAATGATTTATTATCACATAAGAAAGTAAAGAAGTGTTTGTAATGTCTTATGCCCATTCAAAACAAAATCAGTCTATGTGTATAATTTCTTCTTGGTTGTCTTCAAAATTCTTTGATCTCACTTTGCACTTGCTATTTTTTCCATTGACTGGTACTGTCCATTGTGTACTGCCTACTATCCGCTTGTGTAGCTACAATTGATCATATCTAATTTGCTTTTATATGGATCAGTGATGGGGCTGCTGCATTAGTTTTGTTGAGTGGGCAGAAGGCTCAAGAGCTTGGCCTGCAAGTCCTTGCAAGGATCAGAGGATATGTAGATGCAGCTCAAGTAAGCTACAGTAACAGTTATCATAGCGTTTGCCGGAAAGGGTAAAAGATCTTTACTAGTATATTGCTAGTGTTCTGTTAGTGAATTTTCAGTGTGTAAATAGGAACTTAGGTAACCCTGCAAATCCAAGCTTTGACATTGATACTTGACTCACAGATTATGAAAACTGTATCCATAAGTTCATATTTGAAAAGAATCCATAAGTTCATAGTCTATGTTATAATGATGGACTTCATAATGGACTATGTTGTAATGATGGACTTTTGTGAATTATGACTTGTGATGATGTTCTAAATAATGGTCTTGTGTTTGTGGATGTATATATGTATATTTGTGGCGGTTGGATTCGAATTTAAATTATATATATATATGGTCAAATTTGAATTTAAATTATTTATTTTTTGCTGGAAAATCCACTGTAGGGGCGGTTCTTGATTGAACCGCCCTTATAAATACACACAGCAGGGGCGGCTGGTGATACAGCCGCCCTTACAGAAGTCCACTACAGGGGCGGCTGATATCACCAACCACCCCTACAGAGGTCACTGTAGGGGTGGCTGAAAACATCAGCCGCCCCAACAGAGGTCACTGTAGGGGCGGCTGAAAACATCAACTGCCCTTACAGAGGGAACTGCAGGGGCGGTCAGAAAATCGCTCTTACAGAAGCACCCTTTGTAGAAACACCCTGAGAGGGGCGGCTGGCGCAACTGCCCCTACAGTTAATTTCTTTAGTAGTGCGTCGCGGTCGACGGAGTTGTAGGTGAAGATGATGCTGCCCCGGCAGGTGTTCTCGAAGCCCTCGTCGCAGCTGTCGCACGACTGGCACGAGATCACCATGCAGCCCACGCCGACGTGGTCGCCCGGCTTGAACCTCGTCACGTTCTTGCCCAACTCCGTCACCACTCCGGCGATCTCGTGGCCAGGCACCATGGGGTACATGGCGTTGTTCCTCCACTCGTTCATGATGCTGTGAAGGTCGGAGTGACACATCCCACAGTACAGAATCTTTATCGCTACATCATCGTCTCCAGTGCTCCTGCATAATACGTATATATATAGTTACACATGTAATTCAACACATAAAATTAACTCGAATGCAGTAAAGACATGTTCATACTAGTCATGAATGAATATAATCATCCAATGGTTATTCGAGCAAATGACGATCCAGCCTGTCAATTGCCAAGCTATCGGTATCTTTCCCGGTCGATGAATTAATCTGAAAAGCTAAAATTCTGAAAAGACTGGAAGTGCAGCACCCATCAGCCACCAATTGGCCATTGCAACCATCATGGCCGACCGTGACAGGACTTGCTACGAATGAGACGTCGTCCATAGCGATACTGAAGATAACGATCGACAATGGGAGGTGCTAGGGCCATCTCCAAATTACAGGTAGGTTGGCCATCTGTGGGACGAATTTGGCTACAGTTCACCCAGTAGAGGGCACCACTAGAGTCTTGTTGACCTATCGCAGAATGAAACTTTCTTCAGTGCAGAAAATGTATATTCGCACAACCGCTGAAGAAAAGGGATCACGTACAATTGTATATAAAATGGGATTTCTGATTATGTAATCAGATACCTAGTTGATGTATATATGGATGTCCTGGTATTGACCAACCAACAATGTAGTACACTCCGTCTGTTTTTATTAAATGTCGTATTAGTTTTGTTATAAGTCAAGCATTTATAACTTTGATCATTGATTTCAAAAAATTTATATAGATTCATGTCATAAGATTTATGCTTTTAGATAAACAATAAAAAATGTTTTCATAATACACAATTCATATGTTGCCCAGTTGTTATACCAAAGTTGTTATGATAAGTGAAGCACTCTCCTCGGTTGTATAATTTTTGGGCCCAGTTTTCATTCAAAAAACTAGAGAGGCATTTGCCTTTTTTCTTTCTTTCTTCGTCTAATAGAAATCACGGCAAAGTTTTTGCCGTCCTTTCAAAAAAGACATAATTCATATGTTGTTCCTTCTAAAAAATAATTCATATGCTGTGAAACTATAACTATTTTTTAAAATAGATAGCCAAATTAAAGATAGTAATGTTTAACTTAGAACCAAAAGTAACTTGATAGGTAAAAACGAAGGGAGAGAGTAATTGGTTGAAACCAACATCAGATGCTGGGGCCAGAGAAATAAGCTAAGGTATAAAGTAGGACAAGGAAGAGTACATGCACGGAGACATGAGCCGGCTGGAAGAAATTGAAGTTGCATGCATGAGAGGATATATGGACGTTGTACATGGTAATCAGTTTAGGACTAATCAAATAGTTATTTTTATTGAGTATAAGTAAAGTGAATGAATTTTGAAACATGGAGATTTTTCGTCCAACGGCGCCCCAGACTCCAGTCTGTTCCTTGGAGACGCAAAGATCGAAAATCCAAAAGCACGTCTCACTCGATCTCCAAGCCGTCTAATCTGGAGGGCCAATCGGGAAGCGCAGGACGACGTGTGTTTAGGACAGACCATTCCACACAGGTCACACGCGACGTTCGTCCGTCCGTCCGTCCGTGGTGCGAGGGGACCGGCCGAGCTAGAGATGTGTACGGTGGCCTGCGCCAATCGGTTTCATATCGAGGGGCTCTCTATAGCCGGCACGCTGTACCACACCCAGGCCGGCGCAGACCAAAGCCACCGTATCCGTATACATTTGCTGCCTGCCGGCCACATTTCTGTCATCTGCTGCCTGCCGGCCACATTTCAGGGTGGATGCTTCGTGCCTCATCTATCATCTGCTGCCTGCCGGCCACATTTCTGGATGTGTCGAGATGACTGTCGTCTAGTCCTCTAGAGAGAGAGAGAGAGAGAGAGAGAGAGAGAGATCAGGGTGCTGCCGATTATATAGAGTACGTTTTTCACGACTAATGGAATTTTGTAGTTTCTTCGATGATGACGTGGCGGGTAAGTATGCCACAACACTGACCAAGAAGACTCCAGCCCTGCACGTACGCATGCATGATTCTATTTTTCCTAAGGGCCCTTCGGTTGCCAGAAAATGCATCTGTGGAAACATTCCGTCGGTGTAGAAAGTAACCAACACGTAAATATTTATAGTTTTATCGTACGTTGTGATCGGAGGTGGCATAGCACTCAATGACACAGGGTTTATACTGGTTCAGGCAACGTGCCATACGTCCAGTTTGAGTCGGTCGGTGACTTTATTCTTGAGCCCAGGTGCTCGAAGTTTGCAGTGAGGTTACAAACGAGAAGGAGAAAGTTGGGGGTACAAGAGGTCCGGTTGGACTCCGGTCGGAAGGACCGAGAGCGACGGGAGCTCCGCTATGAGCTAAGTGTTCGAGCGTGTGCTCATGGTTTGAACCTGGTGGTTCTGCTGTTGTGTACTAGTGAACTTGATCGATCTAATGAATCCTTTTTTTTCTATTGGAAGAGAGCGCATCCCCTTTTATAGATGAATGGGATGGCCTTACAAGTGAGAGGGAGAGAGTACGTATGCTACTAAGCCTTGTTGCCCACGCCGGCGGGTACAAGACGATGATAGGCGTCCACAATACTGTTGAATGTCAGATGCACGTGGGAGGTTGTGTTGTCTTCTTCGGGTATGGCAGACGTCGGCGCCTACCACACTGTTAATACCTGGAGACATGCAAGGGGTTTTACCATGTTCGCCTGGTACGGTTAATGCCAGCGCCCACAACACTGTTAATGCCCAGAGGCATGTGGGGGAGCCTTACCGTATGGGAGTTAATGGCGCCCACAATACTATAGGAGAAAATGTCGGCGCCTACAACACCGCTTGGGTTCTGTTGTGCCAGGAGGGTTGAAGGGTACTGCCTGGCAGGTGAGCAGGGTACGGTCCTTGGTATTATGGTTTGACTTGTGCGCCCTGCCTTACTTTCTCCGTCCGTTCCCTGGTCCTTACCGAGCGGGCGTCCCCGGTCGGTTAGTCCCAGTCTGCTCTGAATGCGCCAGTTGGAGAAGAGCAGTGAGCAGGGGTTTGGTGCATCCTCAGTCGGAGACACGGGTCGGAGTCAGAAGTAGTGCTTTGGCCAGGCCTTCCGGTCGGAGAGGCCGTCCGGAGGCGGGCTGGAGACCGAAGCGAGCGCTCCGGTCGGAGAGATGGGCCAGAGTCAGAAATGGGCATCGTTCCTCCTCGGCCAGACCTTCCGGTCGGTGATTGGATCGCCCTTCTAGCCTGTCATTTAGGTAATTGGGTCGGGCCATGAGTTGCATGTTTGTTTGCCACGTTGCCTGCTGGGCCGAGCTTTTGTTGGGAAGCCGGTCCGTGAGGGACCCCGAGTTTATGAACCCGACACATTCCAACCAGGAATGTTATGTTAATTTGAACTATCTTTGAATGATACCCGGTGGAATCAAGGGCAAACGAACGAGCCCTAAGGCGTGTTTGGTAGCGCTCCGCGTGCACAGTAAACAAATGCGACCACACCGCTATCTTTGCTTCGCTGGAGAAGCTAGCTAGAAGTTCCGCATAACCCCAATGAGAGGCGTGTATAGAAAGAGAGAGAGAGGCAAATCTAAAAAAATAGTGCCTTTTTCTGGCTCCCTAGTCCGCGAGCATGGACCCTCCCCAAATTGCCCACCTCGATGTGGGCAACGTGTGGGCAAGTGTTGTCGGAGATGTGGAGGACCGAGGTACGAGCGGGGGCTAGAGATGGATTCTTCCCTGTGCGCTCTTGGCATCGGCACATCGATCCCCCATGCAATGCTTTGTTGTCCATCCGTGCATCAATTCTGGTTCTAGCTGTGCTCCCCATGCATCGATTCCGTTTGCACATCTGCGTCCGCTAGGACCTAGGGCGAGGATTTGTGGAGGATTGCTCTGCCCTGCTTCCTCACTGAACACAAGCTCCACTCTGCTGTTCGCTGGCTCCTAGCTTTGCCCTACCTTCCCACCAGGCCAAGATTGAGCCACGCGTGCCTCTGCTCCTCTTGCTCTCCCTATGATTCATTTCTTAAAGAAGATAAGATGCTTGCCTGCTAGTTGTTTGCTTATATGAGCATGAATGGCAAATGGTACTGCTTGGGTACTTGTGATTTGTTTTATACTTGCTTATTAGTAAAGTGGTACATTGGTCATGTGATTTTATTGATAGAATCTTATGAACAACTGGGAGTAGATCTTGTGGGTTTACTTCACTATTGCAAGTGTATAAGCCTTGAGAAAGCTGAGAAAACTTGGAGAGAGAGAAAAGGAGTAGAGGGCCATATCTTTCGAACATAGCAGAGGAGGTAGAGGAGGAAGTGGCCACCATGGCAGCGGGTACACAGTTTGGGCGGTGAAGTCCGGCGCAGTAGTGGCGATGCAGAGGCGATGGTGAAGTCAGTGGTGGCTTCCCGTCGCTGGCAGCACGCTCTCTTTTGATTGGATTAGGGTTTCTCTGTAGACGGGTTGCAGCAGCTCAGGTCAACCTCGTACCTCGTGCCTCGGCCCCAACTACCCTTTTATGGTGCTGTGCGATGGGGGCCCACCAACCATAGAGTAGTTGGACGGGCCCGATTAGGGCGTTGATCCAAGGGCTGGGCCAATTGGTGGAGATCAAACTAACATTCTCCCCTTTGATCTCACCTTATTCCTTAAACTTAACTTACTTACTTTATCTTGTTCCTATTCCATCACAGATCAGTGCATAGAGCGTGCCTCATCGTCATGGTCTGTTGCCATTAGATTAAACAGCTACAACACACCTCTTTATTTTAAAACTGATACTCAACTAGGCTCTTAGTATCCAGAAATCATAGGCTTTCGCATAAACCCATGTCGATTGTGTGTTCTCTGAACGCACTGGGTGGTTATCCTTTGGTAAGCGGATACGCAAGTACTTGCTCGGTACTTATGTGCTCAATGTTTTTAAAATGATTCTGGATTTTCTCCTTTACAACATATACCTTAGTGTCAATGTATTTGGCAGCACACTTGACTTGTTATCTTAGGAGTTAACTTACTTTAAAGGGTTATTGTTGTTGCCTACCATTGTTAAATCCGGGTACAAATTTCCTTAACCTCCTTTTATCTATTCCTTAAGCCTCATGACAAGCTATACTATGGTATGCATCACTGATGACACCACAACTATTTCTTTGGAGCTTTTCCACAATAATACTCCAACTGCGAGTGTTAGCAACTGTTGTGGATTTCACTACACATCTCGCTAAGACTTAACATTTGTGCCCTCAACTATTTGAGAGTACTTGTTCTTTCTTACTCAACATGAGGCCTATGATACTTTGTAAAATTGCAAGACATTTTCAACTCCATTTTAGTGATCCATATCTGAATTGGACTTCTGCCAAAATATCCCAGAAACGTAAACTACGTTAGGGTAAGTTCTTACTTGTACTTGTATACTCATCAAGCTTCCAACAACTGAACATATGGAACCATGTTCATTTGATCGATCTCAAATCGGTTCCTAGAACACTTAGAGTTCCCAAATCTATTACCCTTGACTATAGGAGCAGGCGTAGGTTTACTCGCATGCATACTTTACTTCTTTAGAATCTTTTCTAAGTATGTCTTTGCGATGGTCCTAATACCCCATTTTTCTTCTATCTCGGTGAATTTTGATTCCTAGAACCAATGACGCTTCACTGTAACGCCCTCGGTGTTACACTGTACTATTTTTGGTAAAACACTGCATGAGCATCATACTTATGTGTAAATGTGTGTAATATAGGGTATACATCGATATTCGGAAATTGAAACGTTCATTTGAAATAAGAAACGAATGTTATATTTCATGTAGCGTATTATCACTTAGGGTTCTAAATGAATTTTTATCGGACGGAAATGCTATGGAACGCATAGGCAGAACGTAGTAAAGTTGGTAGCCTGAACTTCATAGGCGACGATGAAATACGTGCGGTCAAGAATGGGATTCGCTAGCTAGTGTATCGGTTAACTTGAAAATCGCATTCGACGCGAAATCATTAGGACTTAGCCAAAATTTCCCACGTTGGACAATGCGTTGACGAAGCTACGTTCGGCAATTTTTGTAGAACGATCGGATTAGGTAGTGGCATGGTTTTAGGGTTTCCTCTAGTAGCCTGATATATCAGCTAGAGCATAAAATAGGTGGTGTAGTTACAGGATCATCGGGTTGGTTTTTGTAGTAGCTTTAAAAAGCATGCAAGTCACATGTTTGAATGGTGCCAGCGCCTGGGCGCGGTCACTGCCCGGCTCTCGGCGTTGCCGCACTGGCCGCCCGTCGCGCCTGCGCGCGCACACCCACGCATTTGGCTCTACGCTGCTGGCCATGGCCTCCTGCTGCCGCGCTCTAGCACACAGCACGCGCACGCGCTGGGCCCGGCAAGCCTAGCTACTCTGCCCCCTCCATCGCGTCCGCCTGAGGCTGCTGCTCGCTGTCGTGTTGCACTGCACCCCGGTCGCACTGCACGCCGTCCGGTGCTGCCGCACAGCTACCGCTCCCGTTGACGTTCGGCTGCGCTTGCGTGGGCTTGCCCTGCTTGCCCTCGTTTTCACGTTTGCGCGTGAGGCCACGCCAAAGGTTCCCGTCTTGTCGCCTAGAAGGTCACCGGTCGGCCGAGCCGTGCCAAAGCCAAACCAATGAGCTGGCCCCATCCTTGTTACCGAGCACGTTTGGTGGTCGAGTGGGAGGACAGCTTCGTGCCTAACCTGCCACTGTTGCGGTGGTACAATGGAGGGGCATCAATTTAAGTTTTTGCCATCATCGGCCGCCATAAGTCCGTAGGTGTCGCCCCAGCAATTGGCCTCGCATACTCCACATCTTTCCAATTAACCGTATACACTACGAGCTCGGGTAGTTAGCTTCCGATTGGAGTCATCCCGGTGTTCGTTCGGCCTACACTGAGGTAATGCAGGGCGTTCCCCTCACAGCGGTCTGCCATGGCCGTCGAAGCGGGCGCACGGCCAGGGCGTCGCGTGGTGCTCCACGGTTTCAATTAGGATGTGCTTTGCGTAGTGATTGACTTGGTGGCCTCGCTCGTGTAGCGGTTTTGCCGGCGGAGCAGCAGGTCACCGGGAACATCATCGCCGCGCTTGCCGGGAGCCAGAGTGACCCTGCGTACATGGCCAGTCGCCTTGCCGTGCCCCGCGACCTCATCCAAGCTGTCCTACATGTCGCTGGTAAGGCCCTCCTACTCCTAGGATAGCTGGGTGAGTCAATTCGGGCCGAGGCTCGCTGGAGTGCATGGCCACCGTTGGCGGATGTCGTGTCACCACTGTGTCCGTGGCCGGTTGGATTGGGAGAAGGATGGTTGTATCTAGAACCTCTAGGAATGGAGGCTAGGAGTAGTGGTAGCGCCAGGCGGGACGTTTAGCCGACGTCGGCGTCACCGCGGCCAAACCCCGCCGTGGTGCACGGCTGTGCCTCTGTACACCGCCAATCATGATGTTGGGTACCTCATTCAATTGCATTTGTGTTGAGGAGTGTCTCGATGGTGAGTATTGCTGCCGAGAGGGTCTGTGCTCGCCGGCGTTGGCCGGAGACGCCGCGGCCTCTGTTAAATCCGGCCAGGGGTGTCATAACGTAAATTTGAGATGAGATGGGGGGATAAATGCGAGCGTCAGTGAGAGAGTAGAATAGTAGAAGGGACAACAGATTCATTTAGCGAAAAGCCGGGGTCTCTTTTGCATATTCGCCGGCGCGCGCGTGGGTCTCCCCGCGTTGGGCTGCGGTTGCGGGAACGGGCCACCGCGTGGGCCGCGCTGGTGCGCGTGCGTGTGCGCGGGTCGCTATGGTGGGCCAAGCCGCGTCACGAGTTGGGCCGTGCAGTGGAATACGTTTTCAAATTTCCAGTGAAGTATAAACGTTTATTCAATTAAGTTTTGAGCTGAACTTTGATAAATTACAGTAAATTCTATAGATGTCCAAAAATAGTGAAACCAAGTTTATTAGGTTCACAAAAATGCCATCTACCTGTTAGTGTAGTTAGATTATAGTTAGTTGTGATAATGGTAGGTTCATAAATTCAAACTAAAGAGCTTAGTATTATGTAGATTAATAATTGTAGGAATTTCTATGGTAAATTGGTGATAGCTAGAGCTATGAAAATTTTATAGTAGGCTCACTAGATTATTATGTACTTGCTATAAATTTTGTAGCCCTAGAGTAAGTTGATAAATAGAGTAGCTATTATCCTTGTTTTATCATATATAGATTAAATCACTATTAGGAGTAAGACTACCTTTAGTTGCTGTGATAATGTATGTCATGCTTCGTACTTGTTAGTGGTAACAGTAGGTAACTTAGTACCTTAGTCGGTAGCACTAGCTAGTAGTTAGACAGATGTACTTTTATTTTAAGAGTTGTTGTTGCCATATTACTAAGTATTGCATCATCATTTCATACATGTAGATCACGAGTTGGTAGAGTTCGTGCTCATGGACGAATAGGAGTACGAGGAAGTCATTGAGGAGTATGAGGAGGAGATCCTCACGCAGGAGGGAGCCCCAGAGCCTTTTGGTGCTGACTTTGCTGACCTGTCGCCTGCCGAAGGCAAGCCCCGGTGCATTACCCCTATTTTAATGATCACTAAATATATATATGATGTGTATTTACGTATAGGTATTTTATGGAAACTACATGCATAAATATATCTACCTATGAGTCCTACTAGTACAGGTCGCGTAGCTGTTATGCTCAGGATATCGGTAGCGTGAGTAACCTGCCGTTACCCACAAATAGGTGATAAATATGATCACTCGTGATAAAATGTTGTAAAGGTAAATGGTGACCGGGCAGAGATGTGGTTTGGGTATTGGTGGGTGTAAGGGGTTGTGTCCTGCGGCCAACAGGGCATAGCTCGGTTACACTTTTTCCCTATCTATGTCGATTAAGGACCGGTCGTTGCATAAGGCATCGTGGGCAAGTCACAGACTTATTATCCCAATCACACACTTGGGTATGGGCGCAGGGAAGACTCATTGCTCTCTTGTCATGGATCCGGCTCTTTCCGGATCGACTAATTGGAGGCGGAGATGGTGGAGGTCCTTGCACCACACTGAGTCTAGGACTCAGGAGTGGGGGCTTGGAGTCCAAGTTTGGATGGGGACCTAGACACCCAGGACATGAGGGTGATGGGTTAGTCCTGCTTGTGCCTGGGGTACAAGCAGGGCGTGTGTTTTTAGGGTACCCAGCTAGGGGCATTGATTCGTGAATCGCCGGGCAATCCGATACGGCTTGTTTCATGTCTAGCACCGTAGTAAGAACTGAAAGATGGAAGATGATGAAATGGAACTGTTTGCTCAACTCTTGCTTGAAAGTAGAACATGTGCTTACATAGAATGGATAAATAATAAATTAATACGGCTATTAATAATATCATAAGTAAGGACTCACTAATAGTATTGCTTTCTGCCAAAAGAAATCAGCAAACCATAAAGCTTATCATATTCCTTAGAGTCTGGACATTATTCCCACTAGTCGGATAAGTCTTGCGAGTACATTGTGTACTCAGGGTTTATTTACCCCTATTGTAGGTAATGCATGAGAAGTACCTTGTGTGGAGGATTCTTCTGGTGGGCTCAGACGCATCCTCGTTCCTTATCGCTACATATTTATTCCGCTGTTTATTATTTCGTACTCTGACATTTGGTAATGTAATAATGTACTTTCCAAGAACTTCTGACGTATGAAATGGACAAGTATTGTAACTCGTTCTTATTATTGGATCCTTGGGAAAAATGTGGATCTTTTAGGTTCTCCCTTGGGATGTGCCCGACGGATACCTCCGCTATAGCTTGGTTTCGGGGTGCTTAGAGTCTGGTGGAAGACGAGCTCCTCCGTCAGCGTGTTATTTCGGGCGGTTTTGCCACAATTGGTACCAGAGCCAATAATGGTTATGAGTTTCATCACTCTTTTTAAAAACTTAAAAATTTAACCAACAAAAGTCTTGCGAAAAGTAGGATGCGATTATATTATGTAAATAAGTATAAGCCCTAGCAATATGGTCTATCTAGGATAGCGGCACTGGTTTTTATCTAATCAGTTTTCTGTAGGTACACTGACTTACGTTGCGAAAGAGATCGCTTAGTATACGGAAAGTGAGGATGCGATGTGCCGAAAATTTTATGAATGCCACTATATTTCGGCTTGAGTGAACGTATAGGCCGAAGCATGCATCATGATAATAGCATCTTGCTTAAACTAAAATCCCCCTACACTTATAATTGGATTAGTAAATTGATAGGATTAACTAAAGGAATGCTTTAATAAATGTGTTGTTATTTCTCTATCCCTTGCTTCTGATCGGGAAGGTTGTTCTAAATGGATGGTTCCTATCTCTTACAGATGAATCTAAGGTCCAGACACGGGAGCACCAGTGCTGAGGCGGCTCACGGTCTTGGCGAGGGCCAAGGCGAGAGTGGCCGAGCCAATGAGCACGGTAGCGGGGGGAGTCAGGAGGCTCCACTTTTGGCTCCTCATCCTTTTCCGCCACCGCCACCGCCACCGCCAATGACTCACGCTGAGATGATGGTGGAACTGATGGCTGCTCGCCACGAGTCAGCCCATGCCATGGAGCTAATGGCACAAGCTATCGCTGGCTTCGCCCGCGGAGGCCACGGGGGCAATGGTGGGAACGGGGGTGGTGCCCGCTATCCGGAGGGACCCTCCTCTTACCAGGATTTCCTCAAGACCCACCCACTTTCACGCCGATAGATGAGCCCCTGGATGTGGAGCACTGGCTTTGCATTCTGGAGCATACGTTTCTGTTGCTCAACATGGCCGACGGGCAGAAAGTGCGCTTTGTAGCACAGCAACTATTGGGGTCCGCAAGTGCATGGTGGGATACCTTCCATGCCATGCATCAGCTAGATCATCCGGCAACCTGGCAGGAGTTCACCACATCATTCAGAGAGTTCTATATTCCTGCTGGTGTCATCAACTGGAAGCTGACTGGGTTCCTAGAGCTACGACAAGAGAGTATGACAGTGATGGACTACGTTAATAAGTTCAATCACTTATCCCAGTATGCTGGCATTCATGTGGACACTAATGAGAAGAAGAAGGATCGTTTCTTTCGTGGCCTCTCTTATATCCTTCAGGAGAAGCTGTACACTATGAACTATCAGACCTTTGGGGCAATGATGAATGCTGCCATCGCCATGGAGGGCTTGCAGCGGGATTCCTATGCAGAGTGGAAGAGGAAGCGGGTGGCTGCGAGGTCTTCTAGCCACCCTCATACTCAGAAGGTACAGGTTGTTCGATGGGGGCCCTATCAACCATCAGGCGGGCATTCGTTTTGGTAGTCCCAGCAGACTTCTCAGACTTCTTCCACACAGTACCGGGCACCCACTTAGCAGGTGTAGCCCCAGCAGCCTTAGAGACAACAGGTCCCACCTCACCAAGGGTTTGGAAACAAGCCTGGCGCTTGCTTCAAATGTGGCAAAGATGGCCACTATGCCCGAGAGTGTCCCTAGAACTAGCCAGCTCGGTCTGCTCAACCATCGACGAACTCTAGGCTAGTCAAATGGACTATGATCAAGAGGAAGGTGCTAGCCAGCCGATCCGAACATGTGAATTTCACGAATGCTGAGCAGATATTGTAGCAGGAACCGATGATGGCTGGTATGTTTACCATCGATTCCCATCCAGCCAATGTGTTGTTCGATTCTGGTGCATCACATTCCTTTATGAGCATGGGATTTGTAGATCGGCACAACTTACCACTTATGGCTATACCGTATGCCTATAGAATCCATACTGCGGGTTCGCAAATGTTCATCAATACCCGAACAGACATAGTAAGCTTGGTATTAGCCACCCACACTTACCACCTATAGTTCATGGTAATGCTTGGGCAAGGCATTGATGATATTCTTGGAATGAACTGGCTGTGGGTGTATGGGGTAGTCTTGGATTTGAAGCGGAGAAGTGTCAAGTTACGGCTTCCTTCTTCTGAGAATATGATGTCTCTTCTTGTACCCTTAGATCCAGTCTTACCTGTTGCTGCCCATATTGAAGCCTCTCCTGATCTTACCTCCATCCCTATGGTATGTGAGTTCCCAGATGTTTTTCCTTAATATCTTCCTGGGTTGCCACCGGACAGAGAGGTGGAATTCTCCATTGAGCTAGAGCCTGGTACTGCTCCTATCTCCCGACGCCCGTACCGCATGGCTCCAAGGGAATTGGCTAATATGAAGAAGCAGCTGGAAGAGTTGATGGAAAAAGGTTTCATCCGTCCTAGTTCTCACCATGGGGTTGTCCAGCCATTTTTGTGAAGAAGGATGGTACTCTGCGGATGTGTGTGGATTACCGCCCTCTTAATGCGATAACAGTTAAGAACAAGTATCCTTTGCCCCGCATAGATACGTTGTTCGATCAACTAGCTGGTGCCAAGGTGTTCTCGAAGATTGACCTTCGATCAGGCTATCATCAGATCAAGATCAGACCACATGATATACCAAAGATAACTTTTTCTACAAGGTATGGGTTGTATGAGTACCTAGTGATGTCTTTTGGTCTCACCAATGCTCCTGCCTTCTTCATGTACCTGATGAATTCAGTCTTTATGCCAGAGCTGGACAAGTTTGTGGTAGTATTCATTGATGATATCCTAATATATTCCAAGAATGATGAAGAGCATGCCCAACACCTTCGGATAGTACTGGCTCAACTAAGGGAGCACAAGATGTGTGCTAAATTCAACAAGTGTGAATTTTGGTTAGATCGAGTGCAGTTTTTGGGGCATGTGTTGACACCTGACGGCGTTTTAGTAAATCCCAGCAAGAAGCAAGATGTGATGGATTGGAAGTCTCCCAAGTCTGTGCACCAGATTCATCAGTTCCTTAGTCTAGCTAGGCACTATTGGCATTTCATCCTGGATTTCTCCAAGATAGCCCAGCCAATGACCAAGCTGCTCTAAAAAGAAGCTAAGTTTGATTGGAGCCATGCCTATGAAGAAGCCTTCCAAGCTCTGAAGACATTTCTGACCACTGCTCCTATGTTGGCCCAACCGGACATTGATAGACCCTTTGATGTATACTATGATGCCTTGAAGACAGAGTTGGGATGTGTGCTTATGCAAGATGGGCGTGTGATAGCTTATGCTTCGCGCCAACTGAAAAAGCATGAGGTGAATTACCCCACTCATGACTTAGAGCTGGCTGCTGTGGTCCATGCTCTGAAGATTTAGAGGAACTATCTGTTGGGCAACCGAGTGCATATCTTTACAGATCACAAGAGCCTCAAGTATATTTTCACTCAGTCCGAGCTGAATATGAGGCAAAGGAGATGGTTAGAATTGATAAAGGATTATAATTTGGAAGTCCATTATCATCCAGGAAAGGCCAATGTAGTGGCTGATGCTTTGAGCCGAAAGTCACATTAGATTGAAGAAACACCTTTGTCTCTCAACCATGCAGAGGTGTTGGCTCACATTGCCTTGACCTCAGAGTTGCTTGAGCAAATTATTCTAGAGCAAAGGCAAGACCCCGAAGAAATTCCCCACATCAGAAAATTGATTGCCGAAGGGCGTGGCCCTCACTTTAGTGTCGATGAGCATGGTGTAGTGAGGTACAAGGATAGGCTGGTGGTTCCATTTAGTGAGGAGCTGAGGAGGAATATTTTTAGTGATGCCCATCATTCAAAGTTGTCTATTCATCCGGGTAGCAACAAGATGTATCATGATCTGCGCCACTTGTACTGGTGGTCCAACATGAAGCAGGACATCACCCGGCACATCGCGTAGTGCGACACTTGTGGTAGAGTTAAGGCAAATCATATGCGTACTCTAGGATATTTGCAGCCCTTGCCCATTTCTATGTGGAAATGGGAAGATATTTCCATGGATTTCATTGTGGGTTTACCTTGCACAACCAAGGGCTATAACTCTATCTGGGTCATTGTGGATCATCTCACTAAGTCTGCTCATTTTATCCTGGTGAAGATTTCATATACAACCAAGAAGTATGTTGAGATATACTTTGATCAGATTGTGACCCTACACAGCATTCCCCTTACTATCATCTCTGATAGGGGATCAATTTTTGTCTCTCGCTTCTAGGAGCAACTCCAGGAGTGTCTTGGGACTAGTCTCCTCCGTAGTTTAGCCTATCACCTCTAGACTGATGGCCAAACAGAAAGAGTAAACTAGGTGCTCGAGGACATGTTGAGAGCTTGTGCCATTTCCTTCCCTGAGAAGTGGGATGAATGCCTGAAGTTAGCTGAATTTTCTTACAATAATAGCTACCAAGAAAGCATTTGCATGGCATCATTTGAAGCTCTATATGGAAGAAAGTGTAGGACACCACTCAACTGGGTTGAAGTGGGAGACCATGGGTACTTTGGGCCTAAATTCATCAAAGAGGCTTGAGAGCAAGTAATCATTATTCGAAGTCACTTGAAGGTAGCTCAAAGCCGATAGAAAGCTTATGCCGACAAGCGAAGAAGGCCCTTAGAGTTTGCAGTTGGGGATTATGCGTATCTCAAGGTGTCTCCTATGAGAGGGGTGCATCAGTTTGGTGTCCATAGCAAGCTAGCCCCTCGATATGTGGGTCCTTATCAGGTGTTGGAGCAGTGTGGCCCAGTTGCTTAACGTCTCTAGCTTCCCGATATTTTATCTATGGTACACAATGTGATTCATGTATCGCAATTGAAGAGATGTTTACGGGTTTTGGATGAAGCTGTGGGAATTGAAGGGCTTACCCTCTAGCCAGATTTGACTTATGTTGAGCACCCTGTCAAAATCCTGGATGAGAAAGAGAGAGTGACCAGGAATAGTGTGGTAAAGTTCTATAAGGTGCAGTGGCAAAACCATTCAGAGGATGAAGCCACATGGGAACAAGAGGGCTACATATTGAAGCATTACCCCCACCTTCTCGCTGGTTCTGATAATTAGTTGTTGCATCGAAATATATTTTCTATCTCCTTCTCACACTAGGCACATGAAATCTCGGGTCAAGATTTTGTTTTAGGGGGGTAGATTTGTAACACCCTTGGTGTTACACTATACTGTTTTTGCTAAAACACTGCATGATCATCATACTTGTGGGTAAATGTGTGTAATATAGGGTATACATCGATATTCGGAACTTGAAACGTTCATTTGAAACAAGAAACGAATGTTATATTTCATGTCGCGTATTATCACTTAGGGTTCTAAATGAATTTTTATCGGACGGAAATGCTATGGAATGCATAGGCAGAACGTAGTAAGTTGGTAGCCCGAACTTCATAGGCGATGATGAAATATGTGCGGTCAAGAACAGGATTCGCTAGCTAGTGTATCGGTTAACTTGAAAATCGCATTCGATGCGAAATCGTTAGGACTTAGCCGAAATTTCCCACGTCGAACAATGCGTTGACGAAGCTATGTTCGGCAATTTTTGTAGAACGATCGGATTAGGTAGTGGCATGTTTTTTGGGTTTCCTCTAGTAGCCTGATATACCAGCTAGAGCGTAAAATAGGTGGTGTTGTTACTGGATCATCGGGTTGGTTTTTGTAGTAGCTTTAAAAAGCGTGCAAGTCGCATGTTTTAATGGTGCCAGCACCTAGGCGTGGTCACCGTACGGCTCTCGACATTGCCGCGCCGGCTACCTGTTGCGCCTGCATGCACACACCCATGCGTTTGGCTCTGCGTTGCCGGCCACGACCTCCTGCTACCGCGCACTGGCACACGGCACGCGCACGCGCTGGGTCCAGCAAGCCTAGCTGCTCTGCACCCCCCCATCATGTTCGCCTGAGGCTACTGCTCGCTGTCATGTTGCACTGCACCCCGGTCACACTACGCGCCGTCCGGCGCTGCCACACGGCTACTGCTCCCGTTGACATTCGGCTGTGCGCGCGTGGGCTTGCCCTTGTTTTCAAGTTTGCACGTGAGGCCATGCCAAAGGTTCCCTCGTGGTGGTCCGCCATGGCCGTCGAAGCGGGCGCACGGCCAGGGCGTCGTGTGGTGCTCCACTATTTCAATTAGGCTATGCTTTGCATAGTGATTAACTTGGTGGCCTCGCTCGTGTAGCGGTTTCGCCGGCAGAGCAGCAGGTCACCGGGAACATCGTTGCCGCGCTTGCCGGGAACCAGAGCGACCCCGCATATGAGGCCAGTCTCCTTGCCATGCACTGCGACCTCGTCCAAGCTGTCCTATGCGTCGTTGGTAAGGCCCTCCTACTCCTAGGATAGCTGGGTGAGTCAATTGGGGTCGAGGCTCGCTGGAGTGCGTGGCCACCACTGGCGGACGCCGTGTCACCACTGTGTCCGTGGCCGGTTGGATTGGGAGAATGATGGTTGTATCTAGAACCTCTAGGGTGTTATCGATACTCTAGGAATGGAGGCTAGGAGTAGTGGTAGCGCTAGGCTGGACGTTTAGCCGACTGTCCGCCGTCCACCGCGCCGCTTCCTAAGCTTAAATGCACGGACCATGGCATCCCACCTCAATTCAGTGCCTCTATAGCAAGGATTGGAAGCCAGCTAGCAAACCGACCCGTACCAAGGCGTAGACGAGCCTTATAGGCGGCCAATTTAGCGTTTTGACCGTCGCCGGGCATGTACGCCGCCGCGGCCTAGGATTTGGGGGATAGCGACGACCCGAAGGTAAAACCCTCAATTGGTTGTGCCTCTGGGTTCGCTTTGATTCCCTCCAGCTAGTGCTTGTGTCAAGTTGGTCCAAGTCCTCGTCATGGGTGCGGTGACACGCCTGTGCCGTGCTCGAAGCACCGCCACGAGGTGCGGGCACACGTGGCCAGACCACCTTAGCACTTTCTGGCTTCGATCATCACCACAGCTCGGTCCTCGATGAGTTTCTAATGCTTCCCCGCCATCTCTACCCCTCCGTTAGTGGCCTAGGTCGTTGGAACAGTCGCGCCACCGCCGTGGATAGCCGCTCGCACTGTAGCCCGTGTCAGTGCGTCCCTGAGCCCCTACCACCACCCAACCTTGCGCGTTTGGTCGTAGAGGGTGGTCGGCCCCTTACTTCTGTCATAGAGGGCCTAGTTTGCCTGACGTAACCGCCCTATGCCGTCGACCACCGCGCCGTCGAGCGCGGGGATCCCCAGGGATCTCCCCGTGGTAAAGCTGGAAACACCCGAGGGTTTGTTTGCAAAGTCGCTGACGGTAGGAATAGCGCGCATGGTAGTCATATTATTACCTAAAAGCTCGGGGCTTTTCTACAAAACCATCACCGTGCACGGGTGCCCCTGGCCTTGGGCCGTTGCGACGCGCGCGTAGCCACGCTCGCACTGGGCTGCTGGACCGAATTGATAGCCACCGGCCCTTTTCTTTTCCTAAAGCATTTTCTAATATAGTTTCTAAGGTAAACTTGTAAATTCGATATAAATTTGTGTAGTTGACCAAAAATTATAAAACTAATTTTGTTAGGTTTCTAAAATTATGATCTATTTGCTAGTATATTTTGTTCACATAGCTTCATAGTAATTTCAAGAGTAATCTAATTAGTTTGAGATGCTTAATATTATAAAATATAAATTTGTAGAAATTATTGTGATAAATTGGTGATAGTGTTGGCTTTATAAATTTTACGGTAAATCCCTAACATTATTAGATGCCCAATGTAATTTTTGTAGATGCATAATAATTAGTTTGCTAAGTTAGCTAAATGAGCCATAATTCAAATATATATTTAATCAATAAAATGCTAAAACACCTTGGGATTGTAGAACTAAAACATTTTCTGGGGAACAACGCCTAGCCTAGTATGTTAGTTATTAGAGCTATCTCTTTAGCTTGTGAGGCATAATCGTATTCTTAGAGTTGCGGTTGCCGTTGATTAATTATGTCTCTGCATTGCATCTACGTATATCATAATAGGAACAACGATGGATCGTAGAATCGACCGGAGTAGCAGAAAAGATGGCACCTTGATGATCATGTCACCACGATGGAATGATAATCTTTGGTTAAATCTTACCTAGGCAAGCCCCGGTGCATAACCCCTATTATTCTGCACTTTATTTTATACTTGTGCATTAAATTTAAGGAGTTGAATGAAACCGACTTGCTTATATATATCATTATCCTATAAGTCTTACTAGTATGGCAGGATCACGTAGATTGCTATGTTATAGGACTCCGGTAAAAGTTGAGTGATTACCTATCACTCGCGAGAGATAGGAAAGATATTATTGTTGTTATTATCATATTACTATCACAGGGAATATACATGAATGATAATTGGAGACCAGGCGAGACTGTGCTTTGGATTTGGATTTGGACTTGGCAACCGAGCGAGGCTCTGGTTGCACTTGTTCCGCCTGTGTCGATTGAGGACCGTCCGTCACTATGGATGGTAGTCAGGTCACAGACTTATTATCCTGAGCACATACTTACTTATGGGAGCGGAAATACTTGTTACTCTCTTGTCATGGGTTCCAGCTCTTTCTGGGCCGACTTTAGGGGTGGGTATTAGGGGGAGGTCTATGCACCATACTAAGACCGGGTCTCAGGTGTTGGGGGCTTGGAGTCTAAGTTTGGATGAGGACCTAGACCCCTTGACAGGAGTGAGACAAGTTGGTTCCGTTTGTGCCTAGGGTACAAGCGGGGCATGTATTTTGGGGTACTCATCTGGGATACATTGGTTCGTGAATCGCCATTTCTGTGAAACGGTAACGACTTGGCTATGGTCTAGCACCGTAGTAAGAACTAGAATATGAAAGATGGTAAAATGGTTCTAATTGCTTACCACATGCTTCAAAGTAGCTCAGGTGTTTACTTAGAATGATTAGCTAAGTAACTAAAAATAACTGCTAAAAACTTCGAACATAAGGATGCACCATTAGTAATGCTTCCTGCAAATGCAATAAACCAGCAAGCCAAATAAGCCGTGCATATCCTTGGAGTCTTTTATTTTCCTCCTGTTGGGTAAGTTTTGCTAAGTACAATTGAGTACTCAGGGTTTTATTCCCCTTGTTGCAGGTGACAGGTGGATACTAGAGCTGACTCTTATGTGTAGAAACCTCCTAGTGGGCTCAGAGAGGATTCCTTTCACGTTGCGATCGTAGTGTTTGCTTATAACCCTCATTAAAGGTTTTATAAGAAAAGATGTAACATCTGCTAGCATATCTTGTAAATAAATAGCCACTATGTTAATGCTTCACCATGTCAATAAATTAATCTTTGTTTCCGTAGTAACTCTGATCATATGTTTATTTCCCGCTGCAAGATAAAACTTGTGAACCTGGAATGTATAAACTCGTTTACATGTAAAATGTTTAATTTCCGCTATTGCATTCAACTTGTTTAAGTACTCTGATAAAGTGATGTAAGAAATGGCTAAGAATATTGTAAGCTTTATCCTCTCATTTATGATCCTGGTGGAAAAATGTAGATTTTTGAGTTCTCCCTTAGGGTGTAATCGACGGAACGATATGATTTAGTGCACTCTCTTGGGTACTTAGTGTCTAATGAAAGAAAAGTACTCTTGGGAGGGCATTAGATTAGGCGGTTCTGCCACACGTGCTAGTGCATACAGCGAGCTTGGCTGGTGACAAATAGAAACAAATCTCATTCCTAGAGAGCCTGGCTGAGCAACTGATTTAGCATCTCTGGAACCTGGCTCTAGTGCTAGTACAGCTAACCAATCAAGCCAACGTTGCATCCCGTGAGCCTGGGCAGCCTGCATGCGGGCAACCAAACGCCCCTTAGTTACAAAGGACTTCATAAGAAATTTTCCTATAGAACTCAAATCCTCTAAAATTTCTCTATTTTTCCTTTGTTCGAAAGAAGCCTCAATCCTAAGAGATCAAAACTGCAAAGAACATTTATTGCGCAAAGTGTCTACAAGGAGGTGCCATGCTTAGGCCAATGAGCCTATTAAAAGGCTCACAAACAAATGTGAGTAAAACGTGCACATGACACGGAAAATGGTGAAATTTCTATGAGTTTGGCATAAATTAATACCCCCTTCGCTCTGAAAGGTCCTCGTTTGGTTTTGATAATTGAGTGACAACCTAAGTGGACTAATTTTGTTTAATATGAGATACATAGGTAATTAGTCCATAGGTATACGTGTGTGAGCAACATATGTCATGGAGGTGAAAATGGCTCGGAGATGTTGCAAAGGCTCACATATGTGATGAAGGTGCTCATTGCATATGAGACATGACATAGAGTCATGTGATCAAGGTGCAGAAGATCAAGACAAGACTTGGCTCGACGGACGATTGCAAGTGTGAAGGGAAGTTGAGTGATGACTTGGAGCCGATGGACCGAAGCGACGATGAAGAGCAAGTGAGGTCAAAATCGATGAACCAATACGGTCATATGATGATATAAAGTGGATCATATCATTTGAGATTGGTTGGTGTATGTGTTGCATCAACATTGGAGGAGGTGGAATGGAATGCGCAAGGCAAAGGTATAACCTGTAGGGTATTTTATTTCACCGGTCATAGGTGTGTAGAGAAGTTTATGATCGGGTTTAGGATAGATGGCCGTACTATCAAGAGGAGCAAACTTGTTTGCACATCGGTCATCTAGTGCCACTCGAGTGATATAACTTTGCATCGTTACTAGGATCGAGTGATGTGGTGAATTGAGTGATTAACTCCTTAAAAATGATTGTAAAAATGCTAACACACATACACATAGTGGTGTACACTTGGTGGTGTTTGCACATTTGCAAATGAGAAGAAGTTGGAGTTGAAACGGATCAACTCAGTGAAGAAAAGGAGGAGCTCCAGGGGGCCTGACTCTTCCTCGGCAGGGACCAGACTCTGCCCCCTGCATCCGGTCAACCAACGCGCAGTGAAGAGTGCTTTCGGTTCAATGATCAGACGCTGGCTAGGTGGAGAATCGGACACGACGCTGGTGCGTCCGGTCGCAGTGACGTATGCTGACATTATGACACGAGGCGTGGCGGTGATGCGTGGTAGACGGAGAAGGACCAGACTCGGGCTGTGAGTCCGGTCATGTCTAACTTGACACGTCCGGTCTCAATTCAGAGGCTCGGGGAGCTCTCTAGAAACGATCAGACTCTGGCGAAGGAGCGGGGTCATCATGTGGAGGCAGCGTCAGATCGTCGTTGGTGTGCAGGCGCGCATGGACTGACGCTGGGTTGCTGTGTTCGGTCGAGCTAGCGGTGCGTCCGGTCATCTCTTGACCGTTAGCGCGCGGTTGCCGACCGTTGGGATCGCACGGCCGAGGTTAAACACAGGGGACGCGTGGCGCGCATCTAGCGACCGGACTCAGGGGTGGCGCGTCCGGTCATAACGACCGACGTGTCCAATCGCTGTGATTCCAGCCTAGTGAAGGGGTAACAACTACTTTAGCCCTTGGGATTATAAATAGAAGTGTTGGCCAGCCTTGGGCCAGTAGCTGAGCACTCTTAAGCCTTGGTGGCTTGTGTAGGTGTACTTGGGAGCCCTCTAATTCACATACGCTTGATAGTGATCATCCGATTGAGTGTGAGTGCTATTCTAGTGCGATTGCATCGTGAGGTTGCATCGAGTGGCACTGGGTGATCGAGTTGTAAGCCGGTGGTGCTTGTTACTCTTAGAGGTTGCCACCTCCTAGACGGCTTGGTGGCTTATGACTCCGTTGAAGCACGCGAGAAGATTATGCGGTGCTCCAGAGGATGATTTGTGAGGGGGATTGTGCTCACCCCACGGGAATCGCGAAGAGCAACTCTAGTAGAGCGTGTCACTGAGCTACCCTCAATTTTGGGGTAGGTTCTTGCGGTGCCCGACGTGCGGGCTTGGCGGGTGATGCCAATTAGCCGACGAACCACCAAGTGAGCGGTCGACATAACGGGGACTAACGTGTTGGCAAGCACGTGAACCTTAGGATAAAATCATCATGTCATCCTTGTCTTTCCATTGGTTTGCATTTCCTTTACACAAGCTTGTATTTACTTGTATTTAGTTGGCTTGTGTAACTTGCTAGTTACCTTCTTGCTTGTGTAGCATAGAAGTAGCTCCCTTGCGTGACTAATTCGGTTTGAGTAACCTTGTTAGTCACTTTGCTTAGTTTATGTAGCTAAGTAATTTACGCTCTCTAATTTGGCTTGTGTAGCCTTATTATCAAGCATTGCTAGTGAGCTTAGATGACTTTGTGCTTTTGCTTACTAGATTGTTTAGGAGCTCCCCCAGTTGCTTGAATACTAGTTATATAGGTTTGTGTAACCTTTCTTCTAGAATTGATTAAGTGAGTTCTAGCTAGCCCGGCACCTTTGTTGCCTTAATAGGATTTTTATAAGGTACTTGTGAACTTAGAGGGGTATAGTCTTAGTTAGACCGATAGTTTTAAATTCCGCATTTGTTTCGGTTAGCTGGCGCGATTAGTTTTAGAAAGGACTATTCACCCCCCTCTAGTCTGACATCTCGACCCTACACGCTCTAAGTTATAGTCTACTTTAAAATTTGTTCTAAATCATTTTTAACTCCAAAAATCATACAAAGATGTATAAACATCAATAACATCAAATTAGTTTAACTACAAATATGTTCGTGCATTGCAATGAGAAAAAGCCCTAGCATGGCCAAACACAAAAACAGCCTAAAACTTAACTTTTTATAGAAATTTTGGGTTATTGTTGGCAATAATATTTGTTTGTATATGTTTAAAACAATACTTTAAAAATCGTAGAACCAAAACCCATAGCTTAAACTTAGTTTGGCTCCAAAACAACTTAAATTAAAAGGAAAAATAACTTGGATAACTGTAACATCTCTTGTGTTAGGCACATGTTAAGTAGTGGATTTAAAGCTTAACAAAACTCGACAATTGTTTTTTATGTGCTCTAGTGCAAATTCTTACATGCGATGCTTTTAATGTAGGGTCTGAAATCTTTCAAATAAGATCAGAAGCCAAATCCTGATTTTTTTGTTGGAAATTCCTCGGATCTCATGGTAAAGTTTTAGATTGCATGTGGAGTACGTTTCCCACTGGGATAAAACCACCCCTCTATTTATATGAGAGGATCTCGGCCGATTGAGAAATCCATCCATCCAATAGATAAAAACCCAATTTTTTACAATTTTTTACCTTTTCTTCTACCTCAAGCTCTTTCAACCCCGTTCCTATCTGGTCTCTCACCGAGATTTGTCAGTGCTCTAGGTGGCGTTGTCCATCCTAAGTCACTCTCACTGTGTGTCTCCCTAACGGGTCTTCCCGAGAGACATTCGTGGGTCTTCCAGGCAAAGAACTATCATCAAATCGGCCTCGCCGACCTGCTAGTTTGGTAAAATGATGGGTATTCAAATGATACCCTTCTTTTTTTTTATGAAACTATGATACCCTTCATTTTAACTAGGTCTGTTAGTGTGTAGGGTCTGTTAGTGTGTGGAGCTACCTAGGGTCTGCTTTCGACTGCTCCGCTCTAACTTGTCCAGCATTCGTTTTCAACTTCGCTAGCCAAACAAGTACAACTCCAGTACTCCATGAACTATGCTCTAGAGAAAAGGTGCAGTTGAGAGCTAATTCCTGGTTTTTTTTGGTGCACATAGAGAGGTACTCGAGAAGTTTTTAAGCTATTCCATAATGCAATTGGTGGAACAGAGTTGGTGAAATAGTTCTAAACATAACCTTAAAACCTTGGTGTTGCTCATGTATGAGAGAACTTCTACTGTAAAACGCGTCAATGTCATGCTAGCTATGTATTTTTATCACAATCGTGAATCAATGTCTTGAATTGAAACTATACTCTTCAGTACGTGTGCGCACTTTAAGAAACCACTAGAAAACTCGGTGCGGCTTTGCCGTGCCCTCCTTTGGAGTTCACCAGCTTAGCATTTTTTTACCATTATTACTGCAAAAGGTTTAGCACTTGAGCTAGGAGATTAGAGATATGATGATTTTGAGGTTGAACTAAGTTGTTACCGGAGAAGAATACAACATCATCTTGCATGAGAACATTACTGAGATTGAGAACCTGATCACATCATAGCAATCCAGTCCCTTAGTCTTCTCATGTGACCTGATCATCAAATTAATTATGGTAACTGTAATGACATTCAATTCAGATTTCCTAGTTTCGATTCATATACATTGCTCTCACTAAATCGTGCAACTCCATAGTTGTATGTCAACTCTACAATAGTTAAGTTATCCTTGCATTGTTAGCATAACTCAACATGGGGAATAGTATTTTATATAATGCTAAAAAGTGAAAAAGGTTCAGTCTACTAAGCTGAAAGAACACTATGCCCAAGGGGAAAAATTGCGTGGCATTTCTCTATGAAATGTAACAACATCCTTCCACTGCCAAATAACTGCAGGCAGAGCTTCATTTCAAGAGCCTGCATGGAAACAAAGACTACATCATGATGTATGAGAATATAGGACTGCTGTAAAGATATAATGAAGAAACATGTAGCATATCTAACTTTTGGAATAGCTGAGCCCTACAAAAGGAAATAAAATTCTTCTAATAGAATAGAACTTGATAGAACGCTCAGATATTCATAAATAGGTGGATTACCAAAGATGTTTTACATTTTAGAGCCTAGAACAGGTATGTAGCTGACCCTGTTCTTTGCGTTTTGATGATCATAAGTAAATAAAGGGCGTACCCAGTGCAGAGAGCTCCCGCTCTGTGCAGGGTCTGGGGAAGGGTGTTAGTGGCAAGCCTTACCCTCGCCTGTACAATGCGAGGAGACCGCGACTCGAACCCGGGACCTTCCGGTCACAGGCGGTAAAACTCTACCGCTTGCACCAGGCCCGCCCTTCTGATGATCACAAGTAAATGTGATTGATAATATGCTTTCTTACTCTATTCAGATATTCTTGAGATGTGCATGTGAATTAATCATCTGGTGGGCATAGAACACAAATAACCAGATTTTGTTGTGATACAGTGCTTGCAGAATATAATTATGCTAAATAATAATGCTTGCGGGTGAGCTGGTAGCTTGGTACAGAAGGTTGGATAAAAAGGGCGTAACCAGGGCAGAGAGCTCCCGCTCTGTGCGGGGTCTGGAGAAGGGTGTTTGTGGCAAGCCTTACCCTTGGTACAGAAGGTTGGATCCTGTAAAAAATTTAGACCAGCTATATGGTAACTTTCCCACGCAGATCTAATTTTCAAGAAATCTGATAGCCTTACATTTTCAGAGCCACAAAAACAGTATACGAAGCTGGATTGAATTAACTACCATCTACTACTCGTAAGCACCATAGAAGCCACGCTTCATTAGACATCATTTCAGAAGTCATAGATATCAATGGGTGATGGATGATATCTAATTGCCCACTTTAATCATAGATATAGCTAATTATTTGCTTGATTAGTGTTTAGAAAGAAATTGACATTGTTTATACTAAAGAGCATCTATTGTGGCAAATATAATATGGACGATCGTGTGGCAAAGACTCGATGGAAAATTGGGCTCCAAGAAAAGTGAGTAAAAGAAATGAGAGTTGATGCCTTTAGCCATTTCAACAAACAGCACACCCTTGCAATTGAAATATTTGAAGAGGAACTTCTTTATGCACTCCCTTATAAATATGTAGTTTTTAACGCCACACAGAATGTAAGTTCAAGCTATGATGATTTTGTCTAACAAGTTTATCTTAAGGTAAGGTAACACATACTTTGCATGTTTACCTTTTTCAAGTCAATTCTGATATTTCAAAGATAATATGTCAGGCCATATTTTTGGTCATAAATTAGGAAAATGGCAGCTCTAGAAGGATTTTTTTTGTCACATGTTTGGACAGGATCTTAGAACAAATTGTATAGAATGCATCTCAAATTAATCCACCTATACAGAAGCATGAAAAGTGTAAAAAAAATTAAAGAAATTTAGTTAAATACACTTGAATAAGTCTAAACAATAGCATTCAACATGTCAATGATATGAGGAAATATTATCACAGAAAACATGTCTCACCTGTCCTCATTTCCGTCAAACATATATTGCTCCACAACAATGAAGAGCAGCATACCCTCATGGAGTGATGGTGTGGATTAGCTCGATAGAGTGAGGACTAATATCAACTTAATTACCTGCAATTTTAATAAACCAACTTTGGAACAAGTTTGTACAGCTTTCTATGTAAAACCAAAATATGTCATCTTCTGGAGTAGCAAGTAGCATGATCATTGCTAGATCCATTCAGAGAACGGCCCACAGGCTAGTTTCCCTCAAACATATATTGCTCCACAGCAATGAAGAGCAGCATACCCTCATGGAGTGAGGACTAATATCAACTAAGTTACCTGCAATTTTAATAAACCAACTTTGGAACAAGTTTGTACAGCTTTCTAAGTAAAACAAAAATATGTCAAACTTATATTAGACAATTATCTAAATCATAACTGTAACAAAGACACTCTGCACACATTGGTAGACATTAATCCACAGTTGCAGCAAGATCAGTTTGTTTCAGACATCCACAGATTAACCATTCATGATACACGCACATGGATCACAGTGAGTATGTAAGAGGACTGGCTAGAAGCAGTACTGCATATTGCAAAAAAAACATCTCAAACACAGCCCAGACAATCATTGATTCATGGCATATACATGGAGGCAAGGATGTGCTATTTACCTCATGGGCATTCTGTCAAACACCTGAATGTGAGCTATCGTTGTCAACCTTCAGTCCAGCGTGGGAGGTGGCGGTGGACGCAGGTGTAGGTGGACGGGATGCCGTTGCCGCCGTTCTCTTTGGCTTGGTGGTGGGGCTGCTGCTGCGCGGGGTTTCAGATGGGAGGACCCCATCGTCGTCCTGGCTGCGCAGAGGCTCGTGAGCAGTAGCTTTCGTCGAGGATGGGGCCGGCGGTGAAGGCGAAGGGCGGGGCTGCGGCGGGGGTGTTGGGGCGGGCGTGGCGGCGGCGGCGACGCGGCGTTCGGGCGCGGGGCGGAGAGGGGCAGGGCGGAGGGGACCGCGGTGCGGCTTTGGGTCGTGGGAGGGAGCGAGGCGTTGCAGGGCAGGGCGGAGGGGCGCGGGAGGGAGGCCGCCGCTGATGATTGGGGAGGGCGGCATGCCACGCGGGTTCGATGGGTAGGGGTCGGGTGGCGCAGGAGGCGAGGTTGAGCGGCGCGAGGACGGGGAGGCGGCGTTTCGTCGCGCTCGGGACGAAGGCTCGGGAAATGCTAGCTTACGTGGCTGTGGTTAAACTGTCCGATGAAGATCTATTGGCTGAGATTTTTCAGGTGACGTGGCCCAATTAGAGACCACCGTGTATGGTGCGAGTTTCGTCTAGTAAAAGATGCCCCTCTCTATTGTTATTTGTGGTCCCCGGTTCTATTATATTTTGTTCTCTGTTTGAAAGTTGTCCAACTCTAGTCTAACTGGTTAAAAGCGTCCCGACGACACTCTTCAGGTTCTGGGTTCGACTCTCCATGGGAGCAAATTTTAGGCTAGGGTTAAAAAAATCCTCTCATCTGTCCTACGCCAAAGCACAGGTCTAAGGACCGGTCCGGTCTCACATGACGACGGTGCCACTGTGTAAGGGTGAGGCAGAGGTTTGGAGTTTTCTGGACCTGCGTGAGAAGGTCTTTTTTCTTAATGCAATGCCTGGGGTCTAGTTTTTCTCTGTTTGAAAGTTGTTTCGTCGACTACTACTATTTTTGTATTCAAATTTATGATTTCAAACGACCTTACGTTGAATCATCTAGGAGTAGCATCTCGTTTTACGGCAACAACAAGAAAAGCATCCACCCTCAATAACATCCATGTGAAGGTGATCATCATACTACATTTACGCCCGTCTTTGCTATAATATCACTGACAAAAACGGTGTACATCATACAGCCGAGAAGGTACAAGCAGCAGCAGTTGAAAGTGTCGCCAGATGTGTGAGATCTGATCACTCTGAATTCTTGAGGGTGTTGCCGATGTCGATGACGAAGCGGTACCTGACGTCAGCCTTGGCCAGGCGCTCCATGGCCGTGTTCACGTAGTCCGCGGCCACCAGTTCTATATCCGCCATCACGCCGTGCCTGGCCGCCACGTCGAGCATCTCCTGCGTGTCCCTCATGCCGCCGATGCAGCTCCCCGCCAGGGTCTTGTTCCCCATGATGAGATCAAAGGGCGGGATCTCGAGAGCCTTGGTGGGGAGGCCGACCATGATCATCTTGCCGTTGGGCTTGAGCAGGCCCATGAACGGCGCCAAGGGGACGTTCGTCGACACCGTGTTGATGATGGCATCCATGGAGCTCGCCGCACTACGCCAAATTTTTACTGTAGGAACGGGGGCATTTTTACTGTAAGGGTGACTGGGGTTGGGGGCGCCTCTATAGTGGACGTCCTCGGGCCCCAGCAGCCCAGCCGCCTCTACAGATGGCACTGTAGGGGCGGCTGGTAACCTGAGCCGCCCCTACAGTTGGGTTGGGGTTGATCTGTAGGGGCGGCTCAATTACCAGCCGCCCCTGCAGTGTCCATTTGTCTTTTTTAAAAATTCAAAATTTGAAAGGTTCAAATTTAGTCAAATGACAAGATAACCAAAATAAAAGTTGTCGATATTGTTGAGTTGAACAACTTTTGTATTCATCACTTTTACATCTGAAACCATTTATGGTTTTAAAATTTGGATTGAACTTGACAAATTTTAAATTTCAAATTTTAAGATGTGTAAAACATTGTCACATCCAAGTTTGATCAAACTTAAATACTGAAGCATGATTTTAGAAATTTTTAAGAAAAAAAACCATCATATTTGGAGTTAGTATAAGGGAGAACAACTAGTTACAAAGTTTACCCACAGATTAAAAAGAGAAATCACACTGTTCTAGATGATCCTTACATGATCATACTGAACAGTGTGATTTCTTTTTTTAATCTGTGGGTCAAATTTGTAACTAGTTTTTCTTCCTCATACTAACTCCAAATCTGATGATTCTAAAATTTTCTAAAATCATTCTCTATCAATTTATTTTGTTGGTTTTGTCAATATATACATATGAAAAGTTTGAGCAATTTAAATTTTGAATTTCAAAAAAATGCAACTTCAGACAAGATTTTGGTACCCCAAATGATTTCAGCTAAAAAAGTGATAAATACCAAAGTTGAATAACTCATCAAGATCTACAACTTTTGTATTGGTCATTTCTTCATATGACAAAGTGGTAGTGACATTGTTCACAAATGTGACACATCTCTCATATGGTTTTATAAACTATATGAGACATGTGTAAGATTAGTGAACAATGTATGCTAAAAATTTATCAAATGAAGAAATGACCAAAATAAAATTTGTAGATATTCATGAGTTGAACAACTTTGGTATTTATCACTTTTTATGTTGAAATCAATTTGGGTCTCAAATTTTGGTTCGAACTTGTCGTTTTTCAAAAATTCAAATTTGAAAGGTTCAAATTTTGTCAAATGACAAGATGACTAAAATAAAAGTTATAGATATTAATGAGTTGAACAACTTTGGTATTCATCACTTTTTATGTTGAAATCAATTTGGGTCTCAAATTTTGGTTCGAACTTGTCGTTTTTCAAAATTTCAAATTTGAAATGTTCAAATTTTGTCAAATGACAAGATGACTAAAATAAAAGTTGTAGATATTAATGAGTTGAACAACTTTGGTATTCATCACTTTTTTTGTTGAAATCATTTTGGGTCTCAAATTTTGGTTCGAACTTGTCATTTTTTAAAATTTTAAATTTGAAAGGTTCAAATTTTGTCAAATGATAAGATGACCAAAATAAAAGTTGTAGATCTTCATGACCTCTACAACTTTTATGTTTATCAAATTTTCATTTGAGATCATTTGGTGTCTCAAAATTATTTTAGTAGTTTCGAACTAAAGCTGCTATCTCAGCTGTATCACAGTATAATTTACCTAGACAAGCCGGACATGCTCCTCCGACAGGAGCCCTGTCCACGTCGGTAGAAATTTTTTCCTCCGTCAGATTTTCGAATCGATGGCCCAGATCTCTTGAATCTGATTCTCGTCCGGAGCAGCTTCCCGTCGTCCTCTCCGGCTTCTTCGAGTTCTTCGTGCTCTTATTTACCTTCTACGGCTTCTTCTCAGAATCCAGCGAAACGAACATAATATCCAGCTTCTGATTTCCCTTGCCCAAACCTCTGCTTCTCCTTCCCCTTCCTCGCTCTCTCTCGTCCGCTCCCTCCTCTCCCGATCTCTCCCGACAGCCAGGCGGCCACGGCGGCCAGCCAGCAGCACAAGCACGGCAGGCCGCCTCGTCCTCCTCCTCCGCCCCCCACGGCGTGCCGGCCGGGCAAGTGCCGTCGGCTCACCGCGCCCCGGCCTCTACCAAGGCACATGTGCGTGCCAGCCGGCGGTGGTTGTCCCCGCCACGGCGCAGCGTGATCGGGCCTGTCGGTGGCTGCCCGCCAGCCAAGGCTCGCCCCTGGCCCGCATCCTCCTCTAGCCCGCGGGCGTGCATATGCTACAAGAAACCCTAGGTCGGGAGCTCCTAGCGCCGAATCCCGCCCCCGACTCCTCTCTCTCTCTCTCTGCCACGCCGAACCCGCCCCCGTCTCCTTTCGCTCCCTGTGGCGTGTGCACCTAGCTGAGGTCCTCCTATGGCTGTAGTTCGATTTTATGCCTCTGTATTTTTTTAGATGTACCTCGATTTGTTTGTTGCAGGTTCCTGATTTGGTACACTCTGTCAAGCATGGCCAGTCGACAAGAGGTGCGTGTATTCATGCATCCTTCTAAGATACGATTCAGCATGTTCAGAACCTTTGTTACATGGCTGTTAATTTTTTTTGGTGCATACTAATGCTGTCTGCGAAATTATTTGTCTGTCAACTAATGCTGCTTTCATTTCTTGGTAGTTATGCTGGTTATGACTATGTAAGTTTAATAGCAATATGATAGAATCCCCTGCAGTGCTCTTTTTTTCTTATATGTTGGTGATTTCCAACATGTAAAGGAATTTGTAAGAACCCATGGTAGGTGCAGAGAGGGATTCTTAGCTACAACCTGCTTGGAAATTGCATACAATAGTTAAGATCCTGCATTATTACCTCTAAAGAATATGATAAAATATTAAAATGCAGTTCCCAGAGGTAATTCTGCCGTGGTTCTATGCAATTCTAATTTTATGAAATTTAGTCCATGTTAGCTTAAGTGCCATTCAAATTCCAGATTTCTGGTTAGCGGCCAAATTATGACCACAAAATCACATCCTTTTCTGATTTTAGAGGCGATTTTGGGGTCATGTTGCCTAGCTCCCCTACCGTGGTCAACCTTCTGATTCTAAACCGAGATTTGGTTATGATCATATGATCTTAGCGTCTGCCGTTTGCTATTTTTTCCCTTCTTGAGCCTGTGATGAAAATTCCATATGCATTGCTCAATGATATGATCTGATGTTCGTTCGCTTGTGAGATACTCGGCATGGGTGTTACTTATATGATGCAATTTCTGAGGGTCAACCAGTTATCACCATGCCTTGAGGCTCTAAGTTGATGAACAAATGATGATCATTGCTATGTTTCTGAGCCCTCTATTCGGGAAGGCCTCCCCTGGGTAGCGAGTTGGTACACGTTGCCCCTAGAACTGCGATTGGTCCATGCCAGCACCGCATCATCTTCGTCTTATCTGATTGGTCCACCTCAGCAACACAGCTTCCAATACAAGCAGCCGTCCCTCTCGCCTTGCTATTGTTTCCTTCTTGAGCCTGTGATGAAAATTACATGTGCATTGCTCAATGATATGATCTGATGTTCGCTCGCTTGTGAGGTACTGGGCATGAGTGTTATGTTACTGATATCATACAGTTTCTGAGGGTAAACCAATTAGCACCATGCCTTTTTTTGGCCATCAGTTAACACCATGCCTTGACGCTCCAAGTTGATGAACAAATGATGATTGCTATGTTTCTGAGGCCTCTAAAAATCATGTCTTCGTTTACAAAAGATTCTTATCTTCTTCACTGTGACAGGTATGGTTTAGTAGATTCTAATGAATCAAAGACCAAAGTTTTCTATCAGTTAAAGAAGCCCTTCATATGCAAAGTATAACTGTCCGCTAAAGAGAGCCAAACCTTGTAGTCATTTGATCGAGCATATGGTGGGTGTCGTCCATGGCACTGTCCCTCGCAGCTAGATCCATATATGTTGTGTCGTGTAGTACTAAGAGAGAGTGAGTTCCATGTAGTTGCTTAAATGCTTCTTATTGGTAGTGTTTATTTCTCTTTTGTGAAAAAGTCGCTGTAATCTTTCTCTGGTTAGTCCTTTAGACATGATCTTTGCCTCATGTCAGTGTGTCACTAAGTAAACCTTGGCACAAGGATTTAGTTCAAGTGGTTGATTTTGTTAAATCCTGTCATCATCAGCTTGTTACTGCAGTCTGTCCCTGAAATTGGCTTAAGTGACGTTCTCCTTTGTTTTCGTACCTTGAACCTGATTAAGTTGTTATTTGTGTATCTCGTACCAGATTTCAGGACGAGATAAGTTTTTGAAGGTCATAGAGTTTCTTCGCCGACAACTTCATCAAGATACACTGGTAGGAATATAATTGTCAATTCTATGCAATGTTTTTTGATCGTCCGATTAATCACGATTAATCGTCCTTATCGGTACTTAGCGCTTGATTAGGCCCTCCGATTCGATTAGAGCGATTAGAAACCTGATCGTCCGATTAATCGTCGATTACTCGCGATTAATCGTCCGATTAGGTCTCTTTGCCGATCAGCACTAAATAGGCAGATGGGCTACTTCAGTTTACTGGGCTATATTTATTTGGGCCAAGCCCATTAGGGTTTCTCTTATATACCACACCCCGACTCTTTCTCTCCTCAATCCTCAGTACTCCTCACTCCCGCTGTGTGTGCAGCTGAGCTCCATCTCTTCCCTGCTGCGTGCATCTCACTCCCTCCTCCCTCCCTTCCAGTTCCAATCCAAGCAGCCCATCCGTGGATCTTCCCTGCTGCTTGCTGCTTCCTCCTCCCTTCTGTTGCAGGGTTGCCTATTCTCTTCCCCACCTACAGGCTGCAGGTCCAAGGAGCACGAAGATGAGCTCCTCCTCTGAAGGTGTCATTAAATCGGTTTTGTTCTGTCATTTATGTCATCTCCTTTCCTCTGCACTATGCTCAAATCTTGATGCTTTGTTTCTTTGGCTCTTTGCTGAACTTGCGTAGATGAAAATCGAAGGCGGCAGCTTGCAGTGGAAGTCATCATGCCTAGGCCTAATCCTGAAGGAGGTGCTGGTGCAAGCTCATCAGTTGCATCAGGTGGTGATGGTTCAGCATCCTCAGCGGCTCCAGATGTTTCAGCCCTTGTAGAAAAGGCTATAGCAGCACTGCCTCCAGAAATATGCTCGATGTCTACTATATAAATATATAGTATATGATATATACTTATATAGTCCTGCTATATGCTAGACGATTATATGGACGATTAGACTGATCAGAGGTCGATTAATCGTCATGATCGTCCTAATCGGTACCAGACCGATTAGGAACGATAAGCTGATCAGAAAACATTGGTTCTATGAGAATTTTATCTATGACACTGGAATTTTACTGAGTTGTGGTCTGTGTTGCCAACAGTTTGTCTATATCAACAGTGCATTTTCGCCAAACCCTGATGAACTGGTAATTGACTTGTATAATGTAAGATTCTAACTTAAATGTACTTGTACCAAGCTTTACCTTGGAAATTGATATCTAATTATCTATGCATACATTTTGTTCGATATGCTATCTCCACATGTATCTGTACCACTTTGTCACAACTTGCAACATCCAAACTTGAATTTCTTTTAGTAATTGGTTTCAATATATGTTTTATGCTATATACACAAAGTCTGGGAACTAAAAATAAAACTTGGGATATTTCCAGCTTCTATATATGTGGTATGGTACTGTTTTTGTTGGGTTCAGAGTTTGTGCAACATGGAAGCTTTACACCTGATTCCTGAGAAAATTAATTTTATAGCACATGTAACTTATGGTAGTGTCATCTAAGTGCATCAGCTGATTCTTTCATTTTTTCTGTATTCTTTCAGATTGGTGGATTACCTGGCTGTATACCTCTAAGTGCATCCAAGTTCTTCACTCCTGTGAGTATCTTGGTCTAGTGATAGCTCCAGTGTGCTTCATCTGTCATTTCTCGTTGTGCACTAAATTAGCATGAGTTAAGATTAAAGTTTGTGGTTGCACTGATATCAACAGCTTCCTGAAAGATTGTAGAAAATCTGAGATAAAATTCTATATTTCTGAGAGAATGATAGAACTGTCACAATAGTTTTTGATAAATTATTTACTCTTGTCATGTTTTTCAACATGGAAGCTAATACTTGCGCCTTCTAAAGTTTTCAACATGGTCTTGTGTTTGTGGATGTATATATGTATATTTGTGACGGTCAGATTCGAATTTGAATTATATATATATATATATATATATATATATATATATATATATGTGTGTGACGGGCACATGACTAAAACCCGTTTCTCTAGTAGTGAAGCTCTGGATTCTTTAGTTCACTCATACAAGTTTTGGATTCTATATATATAATCTCAAGTTCTTAATGCAAGCTAATAGTTCACCAACTTTGCATTAAGAGGTTTTAGTCCCGGTTGGGAAGGCCTTTAGTCCCGGTTTTCCCAACCGGGACTAAATTTCCGGGGTCTGGGAACTGGGACTAAAGGTCACCCACGGAAGAAAAAAATAAAGGAAATCCTCGAGGCCTCGCTTGCTCTACGTGAGATTCGAACCCAACACCTGAACCCAACACCTCTCTCCTCGTGCGTAGGTACATTACCAACTCAACTGCACACCACTTGTGACAAAGTCATGTGCGCTCTCCTTTTGAATAGACTCGTGGGAGACCTTTAGTCCCGGGTAAAAGACCTTTAGTCCCGGTTAAAGACACCAACCGGGACTAAAAGGTCACCCTTTAGTCCCGGTTGGTGTTACCAACCGGAACTAAAAGTTGGTGAACTTTTACTCCGGGTTGGTGACATCAACCGGGACTAAAGATGACTTTTAATCCCAGTTGGTATTACGAACCGGGACTAAAAGTCCTTTAGTCCCGAACGCAAAAAATATCGAGACTAAAGGCTAAAATCGAAGTGGGTGAAAGGTCTGTTTTCTAGTAGTGCTTTTGAAATTATAGAATCCAAAACTTATAGACGGGAACGTGTAAAAGAAGTAACAAGATCCAACGGCATTTTCACAGTATATAAAACAAACTGGTATGGAGATGGACCAGCATGCATTATATCACATGTTATGTGTATACACACGCACAAACACACTAGTATATATCACGCTACATATACGTGTGTGACTGTGTCTGCATAGTGCGAAGTGCGTCGATAGGGCCGGGCAATGCATTCACTTCAGACTGCTGTATAGATTAGAGAGCGACATCAGTTAGAGAGAGATGGGTTCCTCCACGTCTAGTGCTCTCGTGCTAGCAGCAGCGGTACTCCTAGCACTGACCTTAGCCCAGCATGGCTCCCTCGCCGCAACCGTCGGACCCAGGGTCATCGTCGTCGGCGCCGGCATGTCCGGTAAACATATATATGTCATACATATCAAACAACACGTCTGCCCTGACGACGATGTTGATGAGGTATTTTGTTATATATGTGGATACTTTTTCAGGGATCTCGGCGGCGAAGAGGCTGTCGGACGCCGGGATAACCGACCTGCTGATCCTGGAAGCGACGGACCACATCGGCGGCCGGATGCACAAGAAGAACTTCGCCGGCATCAACGTCGAGGTTGGCGCCAACTGGGTGGAGGGCGTGAACGGCGGCAAGATGAGCCCCATCTGGCCCATCGTCAACTCCACGCTCAAGCTCCGGAACTTCCGCTCCGACTTTGATTACCTCGCCCAGAACGTCTACAAGGAGGAGTACGTCGACTATAGAGAGCTGATGAGCTCTGCTAGCTACTCCGTTCCATCCGTTAAAACTATAGTTCACCTTGATTTGTTATAAGTCAACATTTTTTAACTTCAACGAAACCTTTAGAAAATATACATAAAATCTAAACAGATGCTCAATCAAAACATATTTCATGGATAATTTAATAAAACTGCACTTTGGCCACGGTCGACTCTCAATAGCTAGACTGTTGGATCCCCACTCCATGGATCCCCGTGGCCGCCACGGCGATGAAGACGCCTAGATCCGATGGCTCTTGAAGACGCTCCACCTTCATTTCGAGAGGTGGCTTGTTTAGGCATCTACCTCTGAAAATGTCAAGGGTATTTTAGGAGGTGAAGATGCACATGAACGTCTCTGAAAATAAATTGGGTTGTCTTCGGTAATCTTTTTTATAGGCAAAGCATCAAGTACTTTTTGACCGTAAAATAAATCTTTTTTACGCTGACTGTAGATCATAGGCAAAGTATCAAATATTTCTTCCTTGAGGTAGTACTATAGGATAAGTTAGCCATATATCATAGCTTGGTTTGAAACATTGGATGTAGAAAAAACGTGCTTCATATTTTTTTTAAAAAAAAGGAGCATGGAAATAAGATCTAAGAAAGGCTAATTAATATGAAAAATGTTGGCTAGATCATTGTAAATGGTTTCATCCTCAAACTACCGGCAAGAGCTTGCGCGCTGTTCGCCTGGCTTCGAGATGGAGGTGGAGCTTGTGCTTGACTTCCGTGCACCAATCTTACCCGTCTGTTTTTCAATTCCGAGCAATTTGGGAGTTACTACATATATTATACTTGACAACATGTTATTGTATTTATTCATGTGTGCATTTTGCTGTATATATAAACTGCAGCGGTGGCCTCTACGATGAAGATTATGTTCAGAAGAGAATTGACCGAGCGGATGGTGTGGAAGAGCTCGGGGAGAAACTCTCTGGCACTTTGCACGCCAGTGGCAGGGACGACATGTCTATCCTTGCAATGCAGCGCCTCAACGATCAGTACGTCCTATATATTATATACCGATGGAATAATTTCTGAGCTAGAGGTGTTGCTGAATAGGAGTGGTCTGTAATTTGAAAAAAAAGGGACTGTAAAACTGCAAACTAACTAATGCATGCAATGGGCAGCCAGCCGAACGGGCCGGCGACGCCGGTGGACATGGTGGTAGACTACTACAAGTTCGACTACGAGTTCGCGGAGCCGCCGCGGGTGACCAGCCTGCAGAACGTCGTCCCTCTCTCGACCTTCAGCCACTTCGGCGACGACGTCTACTTCGTCGCCGACCAGCGGGGCTACGAGGCAGTCCGCTACAGGAAACCGGGGCTTTGCCCAGTGCTCAAATCTTTGCCGAGTGCCAAATATCGGGCACTCGGCAAATGCCACCTTTGCCGAGTGCCGCACTCGGCGAAACTTGGCACTCGGCAAATAGGGGTTTGCCGAGTGTCTGGCACTCGGCAAAGAGGCGCCCGGGGATAACGGTACCCAACGTCGTCCTCTTTGCCGAGTGCCTTCTGTCTGGCACTCGGCAAAATATTGGCTTTGCCGAGTGCCTAGGGTTAGCACTCGGCAAAATATTCACTTTGTCGAGTGCCAAACCTTGGCACTCGGCAAAATAATTTTTTTTTGTTTTTTGCCACCAACTTTTTTTCTTAGATTTGTATTTGTACCATGAACAACATGTTCAAATTTGGCACAATTTCATTGCTGTTTGCTATATTTCTTCACTTTATTTCGTTTTCTTGCAATTTTTCGGAAAATGTAGGTTTGAACTGCAGGTGCATCGAATAATAGTTTTGATCCATTCCAAAAATGTTATTCTTGTTTGTTAGTGTCACTTTATGCTAAATCTAGGAACTGTCTCCAAATTTCGATCAACGTGCTCACGGGGCAACGTCGCGAACTTGCGTGCGAGTGGTTATTTAATTCTATAAAATTCAAACGAATCCCGAAAATCATGAAACTTGGTGAGATGTCGTGATATCACATGCATATGTGGTGGTAAAAATTTGAAAACGTTTGGAGGACGTCATCACGTATGGTGTTCACAAACCGTCCTGGTTTGTGAACACCATACGTGATGACGTCCTTCAAACGTTTTTAAATTTTTACCACCGCATATGCATGTGATATCACGACATCTCGCCAAGTAAAATGTGATGATGTCCTGGTTTGTGAACACCATACGTGATGACGTTCTCCAAACATTTTCAAATTTTTACCACCGCATATGCATGTGATATCACGATATCTCGCCAAGTTTCATGATTTTCGGGATTCGTTTGAATTTTATAGAATTAAATAACCACTCGCACGCAAGTTCGCGACGTTGCCCCGTGAGCACGTTGATCGAAATTTGGAGACAGTTCCTAGATTTAGCATAAAGTGACACTAACAAACAAGAATAATATTTTTGGAATGGATCAAAACTATTATTCGATGCACCTGCAGTTCAAACCTACATTTTCCGGAAAATTGCAAGAAAACGAAATAAAGTGAAGAAATATAGCAAACAGCAATGAAATTGTGCCAAATTTGAACATGTTGTTCATGGTACAAATACAAATCTAAGAAAAAAGTTGGTGGCAAAAAAAAAAAAATATTTTTTAGCCGAGTGCCAAGGTTTGGCACTCGGCAAAGTGAATATTTTGCCGAAAGTGCTAACCCTAGGCACTTTCGGCAAAGCTGTGACAGGATTTTTTTTTAATTTTTATTTTGCCGAGTGCGGATCGGGGCACTTTCGGCAAAATACTTTCTTTTGCCGAGTGCCCCGGATCGGCACTCCATAAGAGATTTGAAATATAAAAAAAACACGCACACACACACACACACACACACACACACACACACACACACGCCACACACCACCACCACAGCTTGTGCCCACCACCGCCGGAGCCAGCCGCCCACCGCCCACTCCCCCTGGCCCCGCCCATGACTCACGCCCACGCGCCCATGCCGCCTCCTCGCCCCAGTAGTAGTAGGAAGGAGGAGGAGGTAGGAGGAAGAGGAGGAATGAAAGGAGGAAGGAGAAGAAGGGGAGGTGGAAGAAGAAGAAAGAGAAGGGAGGAGGAGGTGGAGAGGAAGGAGAAGGGAGGAGAAGGAGGCAGGGGAGAAGAGAGGAGGAGGGGAGGAGAGAAGAAGGGGAGAAGAGGAGAAGAGGAGAAGAGAGGAGAAGAAAGGTGCCGCCTCGGTTCGTCGACCCTCACTCCGTAGCGGTCGTCCCCGTTGTCGTCGCCGGCCCTCGGTCTTCGCATTCTCGCTGGCAAGGTATGCCCTAATGTTAGTATTAGTTAGTAAGTAGTAGTGTTAGTAGTAGTAGTTAATTAGTAGTGTTAGTATTAGTTAGTAAGTCGTAGTGACAGTAGTAGTTGTAGTTGTTGTTCATAGTTTTAGTGTTAGTAGTAGTTATTGTTGTATGTATGTGGTTGATGGCCTTCGTGCCTATGTTTCGTATACATGTGGTTGTTGGCCTTCGTGCCAATGTTTTCTGTAGGTTTTGGGAACCTCTCCGTGCAGGGAAGGTGCTGCCGAAATTTTTAATGGAGTCTAACCATTTGCTTTTTCTTTGCAGGACGAGGACCGTTGGGAGGCACTCGGCGACCCCGATCGTCTTCGTCGGCGTTGCTGTTCTACCTGCACCGTGTCGCCTCGCCACTGCAGGACGGGGCCGAGGCGTACAGCAACACGAGCGTCCACAGCAAGCTCACCGACTACGCCTCGGCGGCCCGTGAGCGGCATGAGGAGGACTTTGACCCCGCCACCCAGCCCCTTGATACCGACCTCGTGATGAGGCTCGGAGGAGGGAAGCAGCACGGCCAGTACTGGATGGCCTCCAACATGGTCGACTCGACCTCTGTGCCCAACCTCGCCCAGATCCAAGCACAGAGCACAAGCTCCTCCGTCCCCATTCGACCTCGACAGGCGAGCACACTGCAGCAGATGGCGGCACTCCAGGTTAGTTCTATTTCATTCGTCGTTCATTACTTTTACACATGTACCTTGCATTTGCATTATTTAAACGTTGGTGATTGAATATTGCAGGCCACTGTGGAGAGGATGGAGGCCGAGAGGGAGAGGGAGAGGGCCCAGAGGGAGGCCGAGAGGGCCGAGTGGGAGGTCCTGAGGGCCCAGAGGGCGGCCGAGGCACAGAGGATGCAGGACATGTTCTCATTCATGTCGAGCCTCAGCACCACTCTCCCGGGTGTGGTGGTGCCCCAGTCGCTGCTCGCTCCAGTTGTGCCTCCTACTCCTCTGGCTCTAGGCACTCCGGTGAGTATATATATATGGTTGATCAAGTCCTTTAGCTTGTGTAGATACTAATAAATTCAATTCTTCTTTGTGCATCAACAGTCATCGGGTTCGAACCCGACTCCTTCGCCTCAGCGCACACACCCCGGCTGGACAGGTCCACCACCGCACGGAGGTGCCCCTTCATGCTCCCATTGGGATCAGTGGCAGTAGGTGGTGCCCCTTCATGTTTCATTGACTTTTCTTGATCTAGGATTTGTGTTGGATGAAGACTTCTTAGATGTTGTCATGGATTTGCACATTGGATGTACGTGTGATGGATTATGCAGGAGGATGTGCTTTTGATGGATGTTGGATGTGCTTGTGATGTATTATGGATGTATGTGATGAATTATGTATGCGTTTTGTGTGATGCTAAATGCCTGTGTGCTGTCTCATGTATTATATATGGGTTTTGCGTGTTTGCTTTCGAAGGAAAGCAACAAACAAAAAAAAAATAGCAAATTTCCCAGCTTTGCCGAGTGCCAACACTGGGCAAAGAAGTCTTTGCCGAGTGCCAGGGGTGTGGCACTCGGCAAAGCTGGGAAAAAATGCTGCAAAAACAGCCACTTCCCCAGTTTTGCCGAGTGTCATAGCCTGGCACTCGGCAAAGAGGTCAATTTTGCCGAGTGCCAGGTGGTACCACTCGGCAAAGACTATTTTTAAAAAGATTTTTTTTTAAAAAAAATGGTTTCTTTGCCGAGTGCTGAGCCCTGGCTCTCGGCAAAAATTCAAATTTTGCCGAGTGCCAGTCCCTAGGCACTCGGCAAAACCGGCGTCAAATGTTGACAGCAGTTATTTTTTTGCCGAGTGCGGGCTTGGCACTCGGCAAAGATTTTGCCGAGTGTCGATTTTTGGCACTCGGTAAAGAAATTTTTGTCGATAAAATCTTTGCCAAGAGACCTTTGTTGAGTGCGGCACTCGGCAAAGCATTTGCCGAGTGCTTGGCTGGCTTTGCCGAGTGCCCCCAGCACTCGGCAAAGAGGGCGTCTACAGTGGTGGTCGTGTACTACCTCGCCGGCCAGTTCCTCAAGACCGACAGGTCTGGAAAGATCGTCGACCCGCGGCTGCAGCTCAACAAGGTATACATGCTTGCATTTTTCTTCTCTGATGCTGCGACGTATAAGGTCGTAGATAATACAACAAATCACATGCATGTATATATACATAATAAATAGGTGGTGCGAGAGATCAGCTATTCCCCGGGTGGCGTCACCGTGAAGACGGAGGACAACTCGGTGAAAAGGGCAGACTATGTTATGGTTTCTGCAAGCCTGGGTGTCCTGCAATCCGCTCTCATTCAGTTCAAGCCGCAGCTACCTGTCAGTAGTTCCTACCTCAACTATATATTCCCATCCATATATGTATATATATAAGGGTACCTTCTACCTTGCATATATATTTCCTCAGCAATTTCCCTTGTCTGTCCCAGGCATGGAAGGTTACGGCGATCTACCAATTCGACATGGCCGTGTACACCAAGATCTTCCTTAAGTTCCCCAAGAAGTTCTGGCCTGAAGGGAAAGGGAGAGAGTTCTTCCTCTACGCGAGCAGCAGGAGAGGTTACTATGGAGTGTGGCAGGTACAGAAAGCATCAATGATGTTATTGTTAGCATATAGTTTTTTTATGGGCAGAATTAAATCAAATTTTGAACGAATACTGAACATTTTGCAACAATATATGATCTACTCAGGAGTTTGAGAAGCAGTATCCTGGTGCCAACGTCCTCCTTGTCACCGTGACCGACGAGGAGTCGAGGCGTATTGAGCAGCAGTCGGACAACCAGACCAAGGCAGAGATCATGCAAGTGCTGAGGAAGATGTTCCCCGGCAAGGACGTCCCGGATGGCACCGACATCCATGTCCCGAGATGGTGGTCTGACAGGTTCTACAAGGGCACCTTCTCCAATTGGCCAATTGGTGTCAACCGCTACGAATACGACCAGCTTAGGGTACTACCATATGGATCTTCAATTTTGTGTTTCTATATATGTTGCTATTATGCTCCTATTTTTGAAGGCCTCATCCTTTGAATTTGAACCTCTCTCTTTTTTTTCTGCATTCTAGGCACCGGTTGGAAGGGTATACTTCACCGGTGAGCATACCAGCGAGCACTACAATGGCTATGTCCATGGCGCTTATCTTTCAGGTAGATATATGTATTCACATGAGGTCTTCAATTGCCTACCCTTGAGCTTGCCAAGACTTCTGGCTAGTGATATAAGCTTAATTTGAAACTTACGGCGTGAATTTTCATTGTATATATGTTGACAGGTATCGACTCTGCTGAAATTCTCATCAACTGCGCCCAGAAAAAGATGTGCAAGTACCATGTCCAGGGCAAGTATGACTAGAAGCTCCAACAAATTAAACGTCTCCTCTTGTTGTACAACGGAGAATCTACCTATGGATATGATGGCAGTTGGCAAGCCTTTTCATTATTGCAATAAGGCGGCTGATTTATAAAGCTTCAATGCCTGTTACCATGTATGATTTCTGATTAAGTATTCTGCGTAAGTACCATGTTGCTCTTTTTATATTGAGTGGTGCGTGGCTTATGATATTCTATCTATCGATCTGTCAAACAAAACTTTGTATCGAGTAGTTCCAGTGGGAACAGTGGCAGACCCACGATTTGTAAAAGACTAAGGCCAAATTTTAGCGGCCAAACTCTGAAAGCCAGGAACTCGAGAGAAATACGATACTAAAGTCCTAGTCCTTCATATTGTATACTGTAATTTTAGAATATAACTGGAATCCAACCACTACAAACTAAGAAGGATTGAAAATTGAAATTGGAAAACAATGCAAACCAGGGTTGCAGCTGCTCTGATCCTCAGTTGTCAGCTCATGTCTTCAAGGGGGCTGGAACGGCCACCGCAGGGGCTGGGGGCTAGGGCGCTGCCGCGTTGGGTGGCGGGCGGGCAGCCGGCGATCGGCCGAGCCACCGAGGGCGCAGCCGACAGCCGCGTAGGCCGGAGCCGCTAAGGGCGGAACGGAAAGGGCGAGCCACGGTGCCGGCGAGGGGCGAAGCGCAGATGCGGAGCGAAGGGCCGAAGGGAGGCAGGGAGCGACGTGCGACGGCGACACCCTTGGTGGCGAGGCGGGCGACGGTGCGACTCCAAACGGAGTGACGGACGAGGATGAGATGCGACTCGCGAACGAGGTGGTGTGAGTTGGGTGAACGAGCTGCCTTATTCCCAGCTGGGCTGACTCTTTGTTGGGCTGATGGGCCAAAAAAATTGAAGAGTTGCTCCTTGTTTATTTGGGCCACGACTAGGGCCATGGCCCTACTGGCCCTGGTGCTGGGTCCCCCAATGAGTGGGAAGAACACAATTTGTTGTCACCCGACACAGCAATCACGCCAGCTGCTCACATTTGTGCAAGAGTGGTGAACCATTTTGTTGTTCTGCTATTCAAGATTCAGGATCCCTATAGTTAGCACTAGCACCGTCCGGATGCCTGCGGCTGCTCCGCCCTGTCTGCTCGGATTTGCGCGCCACCCGCGCCAGCTCTATTTCCAATGCTCATGTCCGATCCGCCCGCTTCAGATCCACTGCTCACGCTGCTCGAATGACTCGCCCCCACCTTTTCCATGCCGGCGCGGTGCTCGTCTCTTACAAGCCGCCCGGAAGACTCGCCCCCGCCTCTTCCACAACAGCACCGCACGCCTGTGCCTCCTCCCCACACCGCCAGCGGCGGCCTACGCCTCCTCCACACGTCGGTGCCCGCGGCTTGGCCCTACCCACCCTCATGGACAACAACGTCAGCGGTCTGCACTTACAACATGAAATACTCAAATGTAACATACATTTGAAACAGATGAAACATTTTGGACACACACTTACAACATGTATGAAACATATGCAACATCCAGATAAAACAACTGCAACATGAAACAACATTTACTGCAACAAAAGACAGAAACAGCTGAAACATTTGGAACATACTGTTGCAACATATGTGTGAAAACATATGCAACATCCAGATAAAGAACGATTGCAACATACGTCTGGAAATAGATGAAATATTTTGAACAAAAGTTTGCAACATGCTTCTAAAATACTTGCATCATAAGCAACATGTGCAACATCCCGCGATCTACTTTTGCAACATCCATAAGAAACAACTACAACATACCTTTGAAACGATTGAAACACCTTAAAACATACATTTGCAACATAGAAGAGGGGAAGCCTGGGCCGGTCGATTCTAGCCATCAGGGTCAGAGCCGGCGACAAGCGGTGACGCACGAGCACCACCGCCACCAGCGCCACCAGTACTAGGCTTGGCTTGACGGCGACGGTGGGAGATGGGGGGCGAGGAGTGCCATGGCCGCCGGGGTGGGAGGAGCTCAGTCGCCATGGTGAGAGAGGGCACCGCCGGGGGTGGGGGAGGGCGCCGCACCGGGGTGGAGGAGAGTCACCCACTCCCTTGCAACACCGTCGCGCCACCTCCATGGATCTCGCTCCTGCTCCATGGATCTCGCCGGGGTGGGGGAGAGGGCCTCTGGATCTGCGGGCATTGGGGCTCCCGGTGGGGAAGGACGATGGGCGTTGGTGCGCTACGGCAGGGGTGCGGAGCGAGGAATGGGTAAGGGTGGGAGCGGAGCGGAGCTAGGCATGCGGGAGTTGATTTTATTAGGTGACGCGTGTTTTTTGACATGAGCGGCGCATGCGGCATTGAGTGGAGTGAGGCGTCTGGCCTTCCGGACATCTTGATGGTAGCATTACCATTTGTGTTTTCTCTCACCCCAACATTACAGAAGCGTCATTTTTGGATCAATCAACTCCATGGGGATTAGGGGAATGGATGGGCGATCAATCTTCCGAGAATTAGGAAACACCTCATGGTTCACCGTTGGCATACCTGATGGCGATGTCGAGGAGTGCGCATGTCAATCGACACTTCCTTTCTACCGATCTTGTGCACCGACTCCTCTCATGAAGGGTGTTGATGACCTTGTTCTCCGGGATGTTGGGGAGCTCATTGTGCTTGTAGGTGAAGCGCTGGATGTAGTCGCGGAGTTGTTCCTCGCGCTCGCATTGGCAATTGCATTGGTGAGGTCCCACGTGGTGCTAGGCTTGGTGTAGGCCCCCTCGAAGTTGTTGATGAGGTGCCTTTCGAGGTCGCTCAACTCTTCAATGGTGTGCGAGGAAGATGCTCGAGCTAGACATGGGCTAAGTCGGTGAGGTACAACGGAATGTACTGTACATCAAAGAGGGTACCCTATGTCCAGTGGAGAATAAATCACTTAGACAGTATGCTCGGTGATTTATAGGGGCACTGATGAATGTGCCTAGTGTTCCTAACTATGAATGTCTAATATATGAATGACTTACCCCTACCTCTCCTTATACAGTCCGGGGGTAGGGTTACAGATGAAATGTTGAATGATATATATCAACAGTTTTCTAGTTTCTTACAAGGACAATCTATCAGATCTTATTGGATCAACTTGGTTGTCAAGGCTATCTAATCAATATCTTGCTTTCCAAGTACCTGATGCACCCTGTCCGATTTGGGTCTCTTCCTTACCAGGCGGCAATGACGTTCATCGTATCACAAACGATTAAGGGGTTAGATATGGTAGTTATATCATCTTATCACTAATATATGCCCATGCTTTGGACTGGGGCCGCATTTTTTTGACTGAACCTCAATAATCAGACACGGATGTGTAGTTCTCAGGATTTCATATTAGACGTGGATACGTGGATCTAGTTTTCGTATCAGAACCGGGTAGGACGTGGATGCATGAGCTTTGAGTGGAGGATGATTCTTATCAGACCTGGACGTAGACACGTGAGCAGGGATTGAGAGTTGGTATCATCGAGTAGATGATGACTTTACTGCTTTTTAGCAACGGAGAAGAAATTTATTATAACGTACTTTTTTGTTATAAAAAGAAATAGTACCATCGCACACTAGACCTAAGCCTTTCCACCTAGCCACTATATCAAGTTCTCTTGTCAAAATTCCACATGGATGTTGCGCCATATGAAAATTCCATTTGCATCTCTCTTCGTTAGAACCAATAACTGTCCTAACCGATCGATTTTGGCTGTAGGGGAGCGGCTTGGTTCCTATTCCCTCCTTTCCCCAATAAACCAATTTTTAAATTTGCTTAAAGTCAAATATCTTTGAGTTTAATTGAATTTATACAAAAGTGCACCAATATTTATACGACACTAAATTAACATAATTAGATATGCTATGAAATATATTTTCATAGTCTACTTATTTGGTGCCATAAATATTTTTTACCTTTTCGATAAATTTAGTTAAATTTAAGAAAGTTTGACTTAAGACGTACAACTCTAGAAGTTTGATTATTTGGAGACGGAGACAGGCATTTCTTTCCATTGCAGACGAGTGGGAAACACAAACATTGAATGAATGAAACATATCAACATGCTGAAAATAGCAAGACACCTAGCTTGATCCGCCGGCAGGCAGGACTGCTTTTCCTTCCAGTTTGCACCACTGTCAATCAAACACAAGTATATACATAATCACGTCAATAATATACTCCTAAGTGAGATCAAACAATCTAGATAAATAAATAAATAAACTCACCACAGAGGCTGTTGCTTACCTGAACGTCATGACGGTGGCGATAAGAGTGCCGAGGAGAAGGCAGATGAGCACGACATCAAGATACCTGGTAGGGAGATTCAGTGCCGGACTCCTCACAGTCGAGGCCAGCATCAGATAGATGCCAAGAATGATGGTGAGGAAGAATAGGAGCCCAACAGCCCCTGGCGCGATCTCGTCATTGTCTTTCCCAGCAGCAGTGATGAAGTGCCGGACCACGGTCATGATCGCGCTGACGAAGCTGCTCCAGTTAAGGATCAGAGCGGACATCTCGAAGATGCTGTCCAGCTCCTTGCTCGCAGCCTTGTTCCTCTCATCGGCGCTCTGCTGCGCCTCCTGCGCGTCCGGCGGCGGCGGCTTGGGCGGCCATAGCTTCTGCTGGAGGTGGGAGGCGAAGACGACGAGCGGGAGGAAAAGGATGGCGTAGGCGTGGTCCATGTCGAACGCGATGAAGATGAGGTACGTCATGAGGAGCAGGTGCAGCGATGAGAAGTAGACCAGGGCACTACCCAGCTTCGCCTTCGTCTTGAGCGACAGGAGGTCGGCGCAGATGGCGAGAAAGAAGGGTGCGATCGCCATCTTGAAGGCCGTGTTGGTTGATGCATTGGCCGCGTATCCGATAAACGTGCAGACGGCGAAGCCGAGGGCCTTCTGCGAGTATTTCAGGCAGCGCCCACGCTGTTCCTTATCGTCATCTGGGTTGCCATGGACAACGCCGACCTGTTTTTATTCCATTCCAAACAATATTAAAGATCAGTTGCAGGGTATATGAATAAAAGTTTGTGAATGAATAAAGCACATGCATGGAGAACAAGATCGGAGGTAGTAGCCGTGTGATGCTCCTGTATTTATTATCCTTTTTTTTTTCTTAATTAGCATATTACTCCGTATTATTTTTTGTTATTTTTTGTTATGAAGGAGTTATAAATTAATGACAGCAAGAAGTTGCACTCGGTGTTGGAATTTTTTTCATAATACAACATACATTTATTGCAAAACCATAACGATAATGAAAATAAATCTGGCTTCATCCCTTGTCACAAACCGAGTATTTGTTGACAGAGAATTAAACAAGGACTTTTTTGCAAAACTGATATATATGGCTAGTCATATCTAAATTCCTCATGTCCGGAACTCCACGTACAGCAGCAGGCTAGGAAACAAACCTGTGCAGTTCTCGGCGATGCAACGTCCATTACAACCTCAGGTACTGAATTTTTGCTTCCAAACTCGGCTGGCTGTTGCGGAGGTAGAGAAGGTTGTACCTGCAACGAAAAGGAAGGTGTCAACTACGCATTCGCCGCACATGCTTAGGATGAAAATAGGATGGATATTCCGTCCCGAAAGGGTCAAAATTCTACAAGGATAGTTTGTTTTTCGATCCAAATATTTAATATCCGTACCATATTTGAATCTGAATACCCAAAATTGAATTTCTGTTTCCCTGTTCGCTTGAACTACTTCAGCGATACTTTTAAGTGAACGAACAGTGTTTTCTTCTCACAATAAATCAGCATAAGCCAAATTTATCCAGTTCCAAGATCCAAACAATTAGGAGATAGAACGCAGGATCACTGATGCCCGTCTGTATCCAATCCAGTTTCATTGCCACATGATCTTTCTAATAATTAAACATGCACTTCTATTATCAATCAGTTCATCAAAATTTTACTGGGCCTAACTGCAATAATGTTGCAGTTGTACAATATAACATGCTTCTTCTGTAAATTTCTTTTGTACGAAGGGAATATGCCATATTGCAATAGTCCAAGTAATATGGAAATTGCCATTGTATATCAAAATTCTGAATAAACCCGAGTGATGTGTCAATAACAGTGTTGCAAACTGTGGAAGGGAAATCAATAGGCATTCCCCGTTTCCATGCAGAATACTACAGTTTGAGAGTAGTTCAGAAAGCAAAAGGTGCAACCAAATGGAAATGAATATACTCCCTAGTTCCAAATTATAAACCCAGTTTAGAGAAAGGGTACGGTCACGGACAGAACAACCCATCACTACTGGAAAACTGTACTTTGCCGAGTGCTTTTTATCGGGGCACTCGGCAAAATAAAGCACTCGGCAAACGTGGCTTTGCCGAGCGCCATGCACTCGGCAAAGCCTGACTCTCGGCAAATCTAGGCTTTGCCGAGTGCCGCGGCACTCGGCAAAAGTCCCACTCGGCAAAAGGTGGCCGGCCCGTGACGGCGGGCATCTGCCGTCAGACTTTGCCGAGTGCCTAACGGATGGCACTCGGCAAAAAATTTTTTTATTATTTTTAAAAACTTATTTTGCCGAGTGTAAACCTTGGGCACTCGGCAAATTTTTTTTTTAATTTTTTAAAACTTATTTTGCCGAGTGCCAGCGTCAGGCACTCGGCAAATTTTTTTTTTATTTTTGAAAATCATCTTTGCCGAAAGTGCCTTACGGGCGGCACTTTCGGCAAAACCCACTTTGCTTAAAGTGTCCCCATGGCACTTTCGGCAAAATGTTTTATTTTTTTTTATTTTAGGCTCAAATTTTTTTACGTGGCCTTGTGGCGGTGTTTAAAACTCTATTTTAAAATTTGGGGTAATTTTGACTTTTTTGATATATTTCATTAGTTTATTTACGTTTAAATCTAATTGTTTGGGATATTTCAAATTTGAGCTGCAGTACATGGAATAATGGACTTTGGTCATCAAAAACTCATACTCATGATATTTAGGGTATGTTTAGGCCGTATCCAAAAAGTCACATGAAATCTCGAGTATCTCGTTGACGTAACATGTCGAGGTACTTGCCGAAAATGTGATTTTAAATTATATAAAATGCAAACGAAGTCCGAAAATCATGAAACTTGTCGATGCGTCGTGTTATCACATGTGACGTCGGATGCCAAAAACCCAAACATCTCCACATGTGATAACACGACGCATCGACAAGTTTCATGATTTTCGGACTTCGTTTGCATTTTATATAATTTAAAATCACATTTCCGGCAAGTACCTCGACATGTTACGTCAACGAGATACTCGAGATTTCATGTGACTTTCTGGATACGGCCTAAACATACCCTAAATATCATGAGTATCAATTTTTGGATGACCAAAGTCCATTATTCCATGTACCTGCAGTTCAAATTTGAAATATCCCAAACAATTAGACGAAACGAAATAAACTAATGAAATATATCAAAAAAAGTCAAAATTGCCTCAAATTTTAAAATAAAGTTTTAAACACTGTCACAAGGCCACAGAAAAAAATTTGGGCCCAAAATAAAAAAAAATTTGCCGAATGCCATGGGGGGCACTCGGCAAAGTGAACTTTAGAGTCTTAACACTTTCGGCAAAGATGATTTTCAAAAATAAAATAAAAAAAAATTTTGCCGAGTGCCCGACACTGCACTCGGCAAAATAAGTTTTAAAAATTAAAAAAAAAAATTGCCGAGTGCTCAAGGGGCTTACACTGCAAATTTTTTTTAAATAAAACCATGCCCCAAATCCCCCCACCCCTGTACCCTAGCACTCACTCTGTCCGGCCCGCCGCGCCTCCCTCCCGGCCCCCAGCCCAGCCCCACCCGCCCGCGCCCCTCACCAGCGATGCCATGCCCCACACCACTGGCCCAGCCCCGCAGCCCCCACCCCATGGCCTTGGCTGCACCCATACCGGCGAGACCCCCCCAAAGCACCCTGGCCCACCCGCTCCCCCTCAGCCAGCGCCCTTGGCGCGCCCGCCGAGCCCCCCACACACCGCCCCCGCCCCCCCCTCGAAGCACCCCCAGCCAGCCTCCCTCTCCCGCTTGCATGAAGAGACCCACCCCGAAGCACCCCAGCCCTGCCACCATGGCAGCACCACCCCCACCACCCCGCCCGCCCCAGCCCTTGCCCTCCCCACCCGCCCCCCATGCCATGCAACGCCCCCCCACACCCACCCCTGTCCCACACCACAGCCCAGCACCAGCACCCCCCCCCCAGCCACCCAGTGAGCCCCAGCCCCAGCCACCCCCACCCAGTACCAATTGGCCACCGTCACACCATGCCCGCCACCAAGCGCCCAGCCATGCCGCGCCAGTCCGCACATCACGCCACCATTGGCAGGCTGTCCTCCCCTCCTCCTGCCCTGCCCCCGTGCGCCCTGCTCTTGCCGCCGGCTTGGAAGAAGGAGGAGGAAGCAGCAGTAAGAAGAAGAAGGAAGAAGAAGGAAGAAAAAAGAAGAGAAAGAAAGAAAAGGAAAAGGAAGAAAAGGAGAAGGAAAAAAGAGAAGAAAAAGAAAGAAGGAGGAGGAGAGGAAGGAGGAGGAGAAGGGGAGAGGGGGAGGAAGCCGAGGTAGAGAGGAGGAGGAGGTGCCTCGGCCGTCTTCTCCGTGTGCCCGTCCCGCCGATGCCCCTACCGTCACCGAATCGCCTACGAGCGTGGGCAAGGTATATCCACCCTTTCTCCGTTTGTCGGCCTTCGTGCCGTTGTGATGTCGGCCTTCGTGCCACTGTTCTTATCGGCCTTCGTGCCATTTGTGATTGTCGGCCTTCGTGCCGTTGTTTTTTGTAGGTTTTGGAAACCTCCCCGTGCAAGGGAGGTGCTGCCGAAATTTTGAACTTATAGTGTCGTGTTTCTTCTTTTGCAGAGCAAGACCTGTCGGAGGTGACCCGGAGGTCCCCGATCGTTTTTGTCGGCGTCGCGGGTCTGCCTGCACTGCGTCGCCTCGCCACTGTGCGTCGACTCGCCACTGCCTCGCTAGCCTGACTTCACCGACACCCTAGGTATAAATCATCTCTTTTTCCGCTTGTCTGTCGTCGTAGATCGGTGTAGCCTAGTTAGGCGTCTCCCGTCCGAAAGAGATATCTTTGGAGGTATGCAGATCTTTGCATATCTGCGAGCATTTCTGTTTCGGATTGTCCACGTTTTTTGGACAGCCCGCGGATGCGTAGATGGGTTAGTTTCCATGGTCCGCTCGGTCCGAGGCGGTGTTTAACATCACCCCTGTTGTTCTCCGGATACACTCTCCCTTGCGGGGCGTGTATCGGGAGAACAACGAGGAGGTGCTTCCAAATTCTCTCTCCGGATAGGAGCGCAGCATGGAAACTAACCTCATCTACGGATCCACGCAGTGGGATTTGGACCTATCCTCACCTATTAGAGAGTAGGGACACCGCGTAGATGCAATTGATGGTGACTCATATGTGCTGATACGTCGTCATTAAAGGATGGAGGACCGTGAGTGGATGTACACGCTCCGGAGAGACGAGCACGATTACGACTTGCTGTTTATAGTCAAGGTCGAAGAATTCTTACAGCATGCATTTGGTGAGAGTGCCGAGGCCATTCTCTAGTGGTTTGTCCGTGCAGTGATTTGTGACAACAAGAAGGAAAGATAGGTTAACCATGAGTAAACATATTGTGAAGTTTGGATTTACTCCGGCTACCACCGGTGGATCCACCATGGTGAAGTCGATCGTGTCGGGGAGGAGGTGGTGAGACCACGGCTCGAGGCTTTTCGATGATGATGCCGGGGTAGCAGACATCTTTGGATGACACGCACCAAGCTCGGTTCATTTGAAGGACGTGACAAGGAGGAGATGGAGGCTGCCGCAGATGCCTTCTACGATGTTGGACTCGACACGAGACCCCTTCATGATCATACTAATGTTTCTCACCGGGCGCCATTGGTCGCGTAATGGGGTTGAAGGCCGAGTTAAACCTAAGTCGAGAAGGCTTCGACAAGATGGTGGCCGTGTGGAGCGATATGCTACCGAAGACACACGTTATGCTGAAGAACTTGTACGAGTCAGAGAAGCTTCTTCTTGCACTTAAGATGCCGTATGACAAGATACATGTGTGTCCGAAGGGTGCGTCCTATTTAGGAAAGAACACGCGGATGCAAAGTCTCGCCTGGTGTAAATCCTCCGTGCGTGGAGGTAGACTCAGCGATGGCGAAAGAGGTAGCTTAAGATCCCCATGAGAGTCCTCGACACCTTCCGTTCTCTCTTAGAGGCTCCAACGGCTATTCATGACCGAGGAATCCATGAAGCAGATGACATGGCACAAAAAGCGGCACACGATACAATCCTGAGAAGATGGTACATCCATCCGATGCTGATGCATGGAAGTACTTCAATTCGCGGCATCCTCTCAAAGCAGAGGAGGCTCGTAATGTACGTGTCGCACTGGCAACAGATGGGTTCAATCCATATGGCATGATGGCTGCACCATACACATGTTGGCCCGTGTTCGTCATCCCCTGAATCTCCCCCGCGTCTCCTTTCAATGACATACCGTGTTCCTATCGTTGATAATCCCTGGACACCGGGGAGTAATATGGGTGTCTTCATGGAGCCTGTGATAGATGAGTTGATCGATGCTTGGGTCAAAGGGGTGTGGACATACGATCGAGCTACGAAGACTAGCTTCAAAATGCATGTCTGGTACCACTACTCCCTACACGACTTCTGGCGTCGGGGTTAATGTGCTTTGGTGTGTCAGGGGAAGTTCCATGCCCAATATGCAAGGAAGCCTGTGAGGTTCATATGGTTGAAGAAGGGTGGTAAGTATTAGCTGCTTAAACAAACATCATCAAGTCCTCCCTCTTGACCATCCATTCAGAGAAGACGTCAAGAGTTTTACGAAAGGTGTCAAAGCGATGGACCCTAGACCGCACTTGAGGACTGGGACGGAGGTTCGTGCTCAGATAGATGCTCTCATGCCCAACGAAGATGGTGGTTTCGTGGGATATGGTGAGCAACATATGTGGACTCATAAGTCCGGCTGCACGAGGCTCCCCTATTTTGATGACCTCCTACTGCCCCATAACATTGATGTCATGCACACTGAAAAGAATATCGCCGAGGCACTTTGGGCAACGCTCATGGACACTGACAAGTCTAAGGACAACCCTAAGGCTAGAGTGGACCTGGCGATGTTGTGCGATAGGCCAAACCTAGAGATGCGGCCTCCTGCAACAGGAAAGCAGTGGAGAAGGCCTAGGGCCCCCTATGTCTTGAAAATCAATCAAAGGAGGGAAGTACTTCGATGGATCAAGAATTTAATGTACCCTGATGGGTATGCAGCGAATCTGAGCAGGGGAGTGAACTTAGAGACTCTGCGAGTCAACGGGATGAAGAGTCATGACTACCACATATGGATTGAGCGCATACTTCCATCGATGGTTCGAGGCTATGTCCCTGAGCATGTCTGGCTAGTGCTGGCAAAGTTGAGCTACTTCTTTCGCCAGCTTTATGCCAAGGAGCTATCTTCGACCATCATTATAGAATTGGAAACTATGGCACCTGAGTTGGTCTATGAGCTTGAGAAGATCTTTCCACCTGGCTTCTTCTTGCCAATGCAGCATCTAATTGTGCACCTCCCAACCGAGGCACGGTTGGGGGGGCCCGTGCATGCCCATTGGTGCTATCCAATCGAGCGATGTCTAAAGACTCTTCGCAAGAAATGTACAAATAAAGCCAGAATTGAGGCTTCCATTGCAGAGGCAAGCATTCGGGAGGAGGTTGCAAACTTCACGACATCCTACTACAAGCCGAACCTTCCTAGCAAGCATAATCCACCCCCTCGTTACAATGCTGGCGATGTTGAATCGACCCTCAGCCTTTTCAAATGCCAACTAGGCAGCGCAAGTGGATCGACCCCCAAGAGATTGGATCTAGAAGAGTGGCGCAGAATCACGCTATATGTGTTCACCAACCTTGTCGAGGTTGCGCCATTCATTAAGTAAGTTCTCAATGAACTTGTTTCAATCTGACGTCAACATTACATGTCGAACCCCATTGATTCTCTTTGGTATAGGGAATTTGTTCGTCAAGAGTGGCATCAATCAAGGGATCCTACCTCGCACGAACATGATACCCTTCTTTCAGAGGGTGCGGGAGCTGGGAGGCCTGATTTTATTTCTTGGTTCAAACAAAAAGGGTAAATGCGTTCGTCGATATTCCTTAGTAGCTTATGCGTTCCAATAGTATAACGATGTATCATGCTTGAGCTTGCGGCGCAAAACCAATGCGTCCATGAGTGACGAGTTGAGACAAAGGTTGCAAACGGCTTCAAGTTAAGGGTGAAGTCATATACCGTTATGATGTGAACGGATATCGCTTCCACACGTCAAGACACGAAGCGAGACTTCGGCTGGTCGGAAAACCACCAACACCAAGTTTTTACGCGGGGCACTAATGACGTCGAATACTACGAGAATAATTGAGGAGATCTATGAACTTAAATATGAGGGTCGGGTACCTCTTACTCCTGTCATATTCAAGTGCCACTGGTTTGATCCTGCACGAACGAGACGGACCCCTCATCTTGGGCTAGTCGAGATTAGGCATGATTCCGTCTATAAAGGAAAAGATGTCTATATTGTGGCTCAACAGGCCGTGCAGGTGTATCATACGCCATATGCGTGCCAAGACAAAGACCATCTTAAGGGTTGGTCTATTGTGTACCAGGTATCTTCGCACGGTAAACTACCTGTTCCAAACGATGAAGATTACACCTTCGACACAAACACATATGATGGAGATTTCTATCAAGCAGATGAGCTACAAGGGAGCTTTGAGATAGTCTTACCCGGTGTGACGACCGCCATGGAAGTAGACAATGAAACGGTTGATGACGAGGACCCTGGAGATGTAGTGCTAAATCCGAAGGACATTCAAATGCTTGAGCGATTCCATTTAGGCAAAGACAATGAAGAAGACACAGAACCTTTGAATAGTGTTGCCCATTTGGACAATTTTGACAGTGATGATGAGACCTATGATCCCAATCATGAAGATTATTCCTAAACCATGTAATACTATGTTTTTTATTAAATTTTGTTATGTTTATTCATTTTGAACTATTTGACATGTATGTACTAACGGTTGTTGTTCATTCTTTGTACATTGCAGGTGACAGAACAAAGATGGTGGGCAACCGTTCACCGAGGCAGGTGCTCTCGGTGTACCAGAGGCTACGCCCTCCTGATGGAGGCGAGGGGACGTCTTCGCCCAGGTGGCGAGAGCAGGCCAGGTCGCCCAAAGACGGGGGGGGGGGGAGGGGGGTCGCCCGGGAGGGACCCGCCTCCTCCCCCGGCTCTCGACCAGCCGGAGGACCCGTCTCCTACCCCGGAGGAGCACGTGGCGGCCACGGGCACGACCACAGACACTCCGTCGGGGGATGAGGGGACTCAGCAGACGGAGGACAGTTCTGCTTTCTCGTCTCCCTACCTGCGAGGTCCCACAAGCCTTCCTCCGATTCCGCTTCCTGACCGACACCCACTGGTTCATCCTGTGGGAAGAAGGTAAGTAACTATAGATGTTATCACTAGTACTTCATATGATACGTTGAAAATCAAAAGAGAAACTGATAATTTTTCGTAATCACTTGTGCAGGGGCTGGCTAGTTCTGTCGGGTGCTCTTGACCCCCCACGCACCCCGCTTACCGTCTGGGGATGTCTGTGGCAGAAACACTTCCCGGCCTTGTGGACTTGAAAGAGGGGAGGTGGGAGCCGGCCTGGGCGTGGGACAGGTACAAGCTCGGCTCGGATGACGAGTAGGACAACAAGCAGGAGCGGGTTTTGGCGGACTTTTGGGCAAGTGTCTCACAACATAGCTCAATACATCTCCTCTATTGCTTAAGTCTTTTATTGAAATAATGAACGGATACATCGTGTTTGTATGCAGAGGTACTTCAAGGCCGAAGAAGGTAGAGAGACCCTGGCGGATCAGACGGCACACAGAGCCTGTAAGAAGTACGTCGGCGACATGATTCACGAGGCGCGACTCCAGGCCCACGTCGACTACTACAGGTCCATCAAGAAAGAGCCCCTCAACAAAACCGGCGCAAGAAATGTGGCGCTGACCAAGGAGCAGTACCTTCAGGTAGGTGAATAATATTAATTCGTTTTGAGATTTAGTAGGTCCAGAATTGATCTTCTTATATGTCAAACACTTGATGATGTGTAGGTGCCGGCCTCGTGGTGCATGTCGCATAGATCGGCATGGTCGAGGATCGTGGACAGGTACCTTGACCCGGCGTACATCGCAAAGCACGAGCAAGGCAAGCGGAAGCGGGCACTGAGGACCGCTCCAACTCACCACCAAGGCAGCCGCAACCTCCCCGCATTCAAGCGGGCACTTGTACGAGATGTCATTTATCTATTCTAACGCTCAATTTTGCCTGATTTCTAATCATCTTGCCGTCTTTCTCGCAGGAGGTGGCACACCCGGACGTGCCGGTGTCGGAGTTTGGGGCATGGGCTGTGTCCCACATGGGCCCGGTGAAATCCGGTGTCGTCTTCAACCCGGATGCCCCTGCCCAGGCTTACTCTGACCCGAGCGTCCACGCTAAGGTCAGAGACTACACGGAGGCGGTTAGGGCGCTCCGTGGCTCAGATCACAATCTGAGCACTGAGCCCCTTGAGACAGAGGTGATCGTGAGGCTGGGGCAAGGCAGGAAGCACGGGCGGTTGTGGATTGCAGACGGCGCCGACTCCTCGAGCTCTGCACCCTCTCTCTCCGACGTGAGGGCACGGAGCATGGCCAGAAGCCTTCCCATACGTGCACGGCCTACTCCAACACTGTCGCGGGTCGACGAACTTCAGGTAATTCTGGTTTCACTCGTCGTACATTGAACGTTACACACATTGATCAGATTTGCAATACTGAAACATGTGATTGAAACACTGCAGGCCGAGCTGGCAGAGACAAGGGAGATGCAAGCGCACCTGACTGCAGAGCTGGAGGCCACGAAGAAGCAGATGGCGGACATGTATCAGATCATGCAAACCATCGGACAAGCATCGGGTGTCCAAGTGCAGTTGCCAGCTCCAGCTCCGGTTTGACACTTCACTCCTGTGAGTATGGAAGTTTAATGCGTTCGTGCCGTTGGGATTGTCGGCCTTGGTGCCATTGTGATTTTCGGCCTTCGTGCCGTTGTGATTGTCGGCCTTCGTGCAGTTGTGATTGTCGGCCTTCGTGCCGTTGTTTCTTGCAGGTTGGAAACCTCCCCGTGCAGGGGAGGTGCTGCCGAAATTTTTAATTTTTAGTCTAACACATGCAATCTCTTCTCTTTTGTGCAGCCCTTCGTCAAGGGGTCAAACAATCCCGCTAAGCGTGTCACCGGCGGTGATCACGTCAACCCTTCGCCATGATCCGGTCCTTCACCGCTGTCCGTGGGGCCACACCAGCCGCTTTCCGTCGCCCTTGAGAGATGTTGAACTTTGTGATGTCGAACTTGTAATAATAAACTTGTGATGTTGAACTTTGGTGCATTTGTGATGGATTTTCGATGGATTTATTAAATATCGTGTTGTGATATATAATGATATATATAGATGCATGTTGGTGATATAGATGTGATATATATATATATATATATATATATATATATATATATATATATATATTATAATTATATATATATATATCTTTGCCTAGTGCCATGGACAAGGCACTCGGCAAAGTTTTTTCAAAAAATCAGAAATTCTTTCTTTGAGTGCACAGGCTTTGGCGCACTCCATAAAGTATTTTTTAAAAAAAACTTTGCCTTGTGTCTGGGCAGGGGCACTCGGCAAAGTATTTTTTTTAAAAAAAAATAAAAAAACTTTGCCGAGTGCCTGGGCAGCGGCACTCGGCAAAGTATTTTTTTAAAAAATCCAGAAATTCTTGGGCTGGGGCACTCGGCAAAGTAATTTTTTTAAAAAAATAAAAAAAACATTTGCCGAGTGCCTGGACAGGGGCACTCGGCAAAGTAATTTTTTAAAAAAATAATTAAAAAACTTTGCCGAGTGCCTGGACTTGGGCACTCGGCAAAGTAATCTTTAAAAAAAAATTTTTTTTTTTGCCGAGTGCTGGGTCAGGCCCTCGGCAAAATAACCGTGAACGGTGGAACGGCCGAAAATATTTTGCCGAGTGTCGCCCTAAGCACTCGGCAAAATTGTTTTTTATTTTACCGAGTGCCCCGATAAAAAGCACTTGGCAAAGACCCTTTGCCGAGAAAAATTTTGCCGAGCGGACTTTGCCGAGCGCTACACTCGGCAAAGTCTTTGCCGAGTGCAAAGGGCTCTTTGCCGAGCGTAAAAACACTCGGCAAAGCCGCGGCCTCCAGTAGTGCATGCTATGTGCATGGCTGTACACCGGACTAACCTGAGCAGCGGTTCTTCGCTGTGGACTGTTCAACCAGGGCCCTGTGTTCAACTTGCTGACATCAACCTCATGTGTCCTTCGCTGTGGACTCCTCAACCCGATATCTGCCTCACGTGCCGCCATCCGTGACTGATCATCATTTCGAGGCTCTTGGGGTGGATACAGGGGCTCCATTTCCTGACATCAAAAGCAGGGCTTATTAGGCATCAAACATGGATTCAGACGTAGCAAAGGCTCCAAAGTACGCATCGCAGAGCACGTTGATGCATGAAGTTGAATGTCTAAGTATTAGGAATATTTAAGTATTAGGAAGGCATTTGAACTTTGAAGTTTAAAATTTATATGTAAAACGAACCAGCTAAAAATTGGAATTTCAAAATTATTACACAAATATGTTCAGGAATTGATTGTAGCTCAATTAGTTGTGTTTGTTGCGGTGAAATACTTGAATGTTGAAACTCATGCACTTGAGTTGTAGTCTCTAACTTATCACTGGTGCTTACATTTTAAGGTTCCTGTAACTGTTCCCAAGTGTTCAGGTGTGTATGTGTATGTATTGTGAGTCTTAAAAAAATGTTAGCCAATTCTAATATATTATTTATTGTTGTTGATGCTGTTGTTATATATAATCATCTCCATTTCTGGGTGTAGCTACCTAGCTATCCAGAAAATACCCTCCATAAATATTAGTGGTGAGTCCAAGATGACAGGTGGGCCTGAGACACATGAAAACCATTTATGACAGGCTCTGGGATTAAAAGGAACGTTTTAATAGTTGAGATGTCGAAATTACCTAATTTTGTAGTTAATGGTCAAAATTAGACAAAGGCAAGAACTGAGGGACCAAACCTAGACCTAATCCTATAATTAAAGTTCTCTAATAACTCCATGGTAGCATTACCATTTGTGTTTTCTCTCACCCCCAACATTACAGAAGCGTCATTTTTGGATCAATCAACTCCATGGGGATTAGGGGAATGGATGGGCGATCAATCTTCCGAGAATTAGGAAACACCTCATGGTTCACTGTTGGCATACCTGATGGCGATGTCGAGGAGTGCGCATGTCAATCGACACTTCCTTTCTGCCGATCTTGTGCACCAACTCTTGGCACTGACTCCTCTCATGAAGGGTGTTGATTACCTTGTTCTCCGGGGTGTTGGGGAGCTCATTGTGCTTGTAGGTGAAGCGCTGGATGTAGTCGCGGAGTTGTTCCTCGCGCTCGCATTGGCAATTGCATTGGTGAGATCCCACGTGGTGCTGGGCTTGGTGTAGGCCCCCTCGAAGTTGTCGATGAGGTGCCTTTTGAGGTCGCTCAACTCTTCAATGGTGTGCGAGGAAGATGCTCGAGCTAGACATGGGCTAAGTCGGTGAGGTACAACGGAATGTACTGTACATCAAAGTGGGTAGCCTACGTCCAGTGAAGAATAAATCACTTAGACAGTATGCTCGGTGATTTATAGGGGCGCTGATGAATGTGCCTAGTGTTCCTAACTATGAATGTCTAATATATGAATGACTTACCCCTACCTCTCCTTATATAGTCCGGAGGTAGGGTAACAGATGAAATGTTGAATGATATATATCAACAGTTTTCTAGTTTCTTACAAGGAGAATCTATCAGATCTTATTGGATCAACTTGGTCGTCAAGGCTATCTAATCGATATCTTGCTTTCCAAGTACTTGATGCACCCTGTCCGATTTGGGTCTCTTCCTTACCAAGCGGCAGTGACGATCATCGTATCACAAACGATTAAGGGGTTAGATATGGTAGTTATATCATCTTATTACTAGATATACGCCCATGCTTTGGACTGGGGCCGCATTTTTTTGACTGAACCTCAATAATCAGACACGGATGTGTAGCTCTCAGGATTTTATATTGGACGCGGATACGTGGATCCAGTTTTCGTATCTGAACCGGGTAGGACGTGGATGCATGAGCTCTGAGTGCAGGATGATTCTTATCAGACCCGGACGTAGACACGTGAGTATGGATCGAGAGTGGGTATCATCGAGTAGATGATGACGTTACTGCTTTTTAGCAACGGAGAAGAAATTTATTATAACGTACTTTTTTGTTATAAAAAGAAATAGTACCATCGCACACTAGACCTAAGCCTTTCCACCTAGCCACTGTATCAAGTTCTCTTGTTAAAATTCCACATGGATGTTGCGCCATATGAAAATTCCATTTGCATCTCTCTTCGTCAGAACCAATAACTGTCCTAACCGATCGATTTTGGCTGTAGGGGAGCGGCATGGTTCCTATTCCCTCCTTTCCCCAATAAACCAATTTTTAAATTTGCTTAAAGTCAAATATCTTTAAGTTTAATTGTATTTATAGAAAAGTGCACCAATATTTATATGACACTAAATTAACATAATTAGATATGCTATGAAATATATTTTCATAGTCTACTTATTTGGTGCTATAAATATTTTTTACCTTTTCGATAAATTTAGTTAAATTTAAGAAAGTCTGACTTAAGACGTACAACTCTAGAAGTTTGATTATTTGGAGATGGAGACAGGCATTTCTTTCCATTGCAGACGAGTGGGAAACACAAACATTGAATGAATGAAACATATCAACATGCTGAAAATAGCAAGACACCTAGCTTGATCCGCCGGCAGGCGGGGACTGCTTTTCCTTCCAGTTTGCACCACTGTCAATCAAACACAAGTATATACATAATCACGTCAATAATATACTCCTAAGTGAGATCAAACAATCGAGATAAATAAATAAAACTCACCACAGAATCTGTTGCTTACCTGAACGTCATGACGGTGGCGATAAGAGTGCCGAGGAGAAGGCAGATGAGCACGACATCAAGATACTTGGTAGGGAGATTCAGTGCCGGACTCCTCACAGTCGAGGCCAGCATCAGATAGATGCCAAGAATGATGGTGAGGAAGAATAGGAGCCCAACAGCCCCTGGCGCGATCTCGTCATTGTCTTTCCCAGCAGCAGTGATGAAGTGCCGGACCACGGTCATGATCGCGCTGACGAAGCTGCTCCAGTTAAGGATCAGAGCGGACATCTCAAAGATGCTGTCAAGCTCCTTGCTCGCAGCCTTGTTCCTCTCATCGGCGCTCTGCTGCGCCGCCTGCGCGTCCGGCGGCGGCGGCTTGGGCGGCCATAGCTTCTGCTGGAGGTGGGAGGCGAAGACGACGAGCGGGAGGAAGAGGATGGCGTAGGCGTGGTCCATGTCGAACGCGATGAAGATGAGGTACGTCATGAGGAGCAGGTGCAGCGATGAGAAGTAGACCAGGGCACTACCCAGCTTCGCCTTCGTCTGGAGCGACAGGAGGTCGGCGCAGATGGCGAGAAAGAAGGGTGCGATCGCCATCTTGAAGGCCGTGTTGGTTGATGCATTGGCCGCGTATCCGATAAACGTGCAGACGGCGAAGCCGAGGGCCTTCTGCGAGTATTTCAGGCAGCGCCCACGCTGTTCCTTATCGTCATCTGGGTTGCCATGGACAACGCGGACCTGTTTTTATTCCATTCCAAACAATATTAAAGATCAGTTGCAGGGTATATGAATAAAAGTTTGTGAATGAATAAAGCACATGCATGGAGAACAAGATCGGAGGTAGTAGCCGTGTGATGCTCCTGTATTTATTATCCTTTTTTTTCTTAATTAGCATATTACTCCGTATTATTTTTTGTTATTTTTTGTTATGAAGGAGTTATAAATTAATGACAGCAAGAAGTTGCACTCGGTGTTGGAAAATTTTTCATAATACAACATACATTTATTGCAAAACCATGACGATAATGAAAATAAATCTGGCTACATCCCTTGTCACAAACCGAGTATTTGTTGACAGAGAATTAAACAAGGACTTTTTGCAAAACTGATATATATGGCTAGTCATATCTAAATTCCTCGTGTCCGGAACTCCACGTACAGCAGCAGGCCAGGAAACAAACCTGTGCAGTTCTCGGCGATGCAACGTCCATTACAACCTCAGGTACTGAATTTTTGCTTCCAAACTCGGCTGGCTGTTGCGGAGATAGAGAAGGTTGTACCTGCAATGAAAAGGAAGGTGTCAACTACGCATTCGCCGCACATGCTTAGGGATGAAAATAGGATGGATATTTTCCGATATCCATCCGTCCCGAAAGGGTCAAAATTCTACAAGGATAGTTTGTTTTTCGATCTGAATATTTAATATCCGTACCATATTCGAATCTGAATACTCAAAATTGAATTTCGGTTTCCCTGTTCGCTTGAACTACTTCAGCGATACTTTTCAGCGAACGAACAGTGTTTTCCTCTCACAACAAATCAGCATAAGCCAAATTTATCCAGTTCCAAGATCCAAACAATTAGGAGATAGAATGCAGGATCACTGATGCCCGTCTGTATCCAATCCAGTTTCATTGCCACAAGCTCTTTCTAATAATTAAACATGCACTTCTATTATCAATCAGTTCATCAAAATTTTACGGGGGCCTAACTGCAATAATGCTGCAGTTGTACAATATAACATGCCTCATATATATGCTTCTTCTGTAAATTTCTTTTGTACGAAGGGAATATGCCATATTGCTATAGTCCAAGTAATATGGAAATTGCCATTGTATATCAAAATTCTGAATAAACCCGAGTGATGTGTCAATAACAGTGTTGCAAACTGTGGAAGGGAAATCAATAGGCATTCCCCGTTTCCATGCAGAATACTACAGTTTGAGAGTAGTTCAGAAAGCAAAAGGTGCAACCAAATGGAAATGAATATACTCCCTAGTTCCAAATTATAAAACACTTTGACTTTTCTACATATATAGTTTTAGCTATGTACATACTGTCTAAGTACAAATTAAAAGCAATGTATCTAGAAAAATCAAAATGTCTTATAATTTGAAATGAATGGAGTAGTATATAGCTTTAGTTAATTGGATCATTATGAAATTATCCTTTTGACCAATAATACTTGGCTTAATATCTTTTTTTCTATGTTCTTGTTGATGAACTCGGAACATGTTATTATTTTTCTTGATTTTGATGAGGAAAAGACATAAAATAGATATTTTGACTCTTTATTTGTCTCGTAATATATTTTATTTGCTTAAGAGTTAAGAGAATCAATATCATCTTACATGCTCTTTGAATACAAAAAATCTACTTAAAATGTTTATGGACTAAACTTTTATATAATTTGACTAGGGAAGGGCATGGCTGACCGAGTGGTCAGTGCAGGCTCAGTACCACCCCACTGGGGTGGTTAAAGTTCGAGTCCCAAGGGACTCACTCTTTATTTGTGACTTCGCCCGCAACGACCAGGGAAAAAAAGCTCCCTTGTTTGCCCCACATTCAAAGCACAGGTCTGTGGCCAGCTCATCTCACGGAGCTGCGGTGCCGTTGTGTATGGGTGGGGTAGGGGTTCAGGGGGGTTTCTCGATCTATGTGAGAAGATCTTCTTCTTAAGCCAGAATATCCGAGGGCTGTCTAGCCACCGTGGATTGAGTTTTATATAATTTGACTAATTGTTGGTCAAAGTTTATGACGTTTTTACTTTTCTCTATACATACAAAATATACTTATATATCATCCGAAGGGGTTGATCCAAGAGTGTTTTCTCGTGCAGTAGAAGGCAAACCACTTGTACACCATGAGATTGCGAAATTTGATGCTTCTTTGGCATCAAACTACATAATTCCTTGAATGTGGCTACAAACTTGTTTTGGAACTATGGCGTCCGTACGTTTCTCTCTTAAGATGTGCAAAAGAAAATGTTCACCAATCCAATTCTTATAAATTGGACTATGAGTGTTAACTCTTTTTGTTTCAACAAAACTTTTGGATGGACTTAATGCGAATTTCTTTATAGACTTGTGTTGTGAGTGTCCGCGTTGTACTGTGTAATCTAAACAAATATTACAAAAAGCTAAGCAAATTAAAATGTGAAAAATAGTAAAACAAAACAAATTAACCACCCCTTTATGTGGTGATTGGAACAAAAAAGGTATGCATGACAACCAATTATGATTCAAATCAATATATATATACCCATGATTTGCACACTAGAGAACTACCAATGGTTTTATTTATAGGTTTTTAATAGGAACCACACACTTGTTGCAGCAGATGGTGTGCACTGTGCGTGTATGAGTTGGTGTGCGTTTGTTGGTCTTCCCTATTGGAAAAAACACTACTAGCTTCTTACCTACCATTACATTTTTTTTCAATCCATTATGTGCCACTGTTAGTGATAAGGGATTGCAATTTCCATCAATATGAAATAAGGAATTGTTAAAGAAATAAAGTTTAGAGAAAGGGTACGGTCACGGACAGAACAACCCATGCTATGTACATGGCCGTACACCGAACTAAGGGCCTATTTGGATGGCGAAAATTTTTACAAAATGACATTGTAGCAGTTTTCGTTGTTATTTGGTAATTAGTGTCCAATCATAGTCTAATTAGGCTTAAAAGATTCGTCTCGTGGATTTCGTCTAAACTGTGTAATTAGTTTTATTTTTTATTTATATTTAATGCTTCATGCATGCGTCCAAAGATTCGCTGTGACGGAAAATCTTGAAAAATTTGGAATTTTGGAGTGGAACTAAACGGTACCTAACCTGAGCAGTGGTCCTTCGCTGTGGACTGTTCAACCAGGGCCCTGTGTTCAACTTGCTGACATCTACCTCATGTGTCCTTCGCTGTGGACTCCTCAACCTGATATCTGCCCCACGTGCCGCCATCCGTGACTGATCATCACTTCGAGGCTCTTGGGGTGGATACAGGGGCTCCATTTCCTGACATCAAAAGCAGGGCTTATTAGGCATCAAACATGGATCCAGACGTAGCAAAGGCTCCAAAGTACGCATCGCAGAGCACGTTGATGCATGAAGTTGAATGTCTAAGTATTAGGAATATTTAAGTATTAGGAAGGCATTTGAACTTTGAAGTTTAAAATTTATATGTAAAACGAACCAGCTAAAAATTGGAATTTCAAAATTATTACACAAATATGTTCAGGAATTGATTGTAGCTCAATTAGTTATGTTTGTTGCGGTGAAACACTTGAATGTTGAAACTCATGCACTTGAGTTGTAGTCTCTAACTTATCACTGGTGCTTACATTTTAAGGTTCCTGTAACTGTTCCCAAGTGTTCAGGTGTGTATGTGTATGTATTGTGAGTCTTAAAAAATGTTAGCCAATTCTAATATATTATTTATTGTTGTTGATGCTGTTGTTATATATAATCATCTCTATTTCTGGGTGTAGCTACCTAGCTAGCTATCCAGAAAATACCCTCCATAAATATTAGTGGTGAGTCCAAGATGACAGGTGGGCCTGAGACACATGAAAACCATTTATGACAGGCTCTGGGATTAAAAGGAACGTTTTAATAGTTGAGATGTCAAAATTACCTAATTTTGTAGTTAACAGTCAAAATTAGACAAAGGCAAGAGCTGAGGGACCAAACCTAGACCTAATCCTATAATTAAAGTTCTCTAATAACTCTTTCCTCGAATGCAGAGGAGGGATGCGAAGCGTCGCGCCATGGCATTGGCATGGTGTGTGCTCTCCAAGCCTGACGAGGCGACCTACTAAATTAATGCACTACTAGTATATGCCCGTGCTCCCCTACGATGACATTTAAGAAGTCATTAATTCTTTCAGGATTGATTAATAGTGTACGCTCCTCTCCAAGCCTGATGAGGCGACCGAGTACTCAATTACAAAGGAAGTCGTTAGTACTCGGAGACTATAAACAACCTAAATAAGGTGCGTCACTCCCACATGAACCAATTGGCCAGAGCTTGCTCCTTGGTCATTGCTAGCAGTTGTTGATCCGTGGTGCGAAAAGGGAGTCAGAGCCGTACGCTGGTGTTACTAATAAGTTTCAAGATGTTCTAGATAACTTGTCCATAAAATATGTTGCATATATGTTCAGTGTAGTGCTATTATAAGCCCTTTTCAAGACGGATCCAAAGTCTCTCTCTCTGTTCCTTCATCCTTGTACAGTCGTTGTGTATTGGCTTGACATTGCAGGCTAATTGTTAATGTAACAGAACCGCCCAATTTATACAAGATCAAGTATGCATGTCTCCGCTAACACGTTGACACACACATACCTTCACTCATATAAACCCGGTAGTCCGCCGAGTGTCCCAAAAGACCTCGGTAAATCAACATCACAACCAAGATCGCGTGATTAAGCAAATACACATCACATACGCAGGGTTGCAGCGGAAAATAATATTACAAATGAATTCAAAAATAATAGTACAAGTTTGGGTTTCAAAACCGATTAGTGAAAACAACATAGCTTTCAAAAGATTACATTAATATATGTTCCAAATACATTGCTAGCATAAGTGACATCAACCGACAAAAGCATATAGATGAGAAGTAACTATAGAATCACCGAGCCCATCGGCGGTTAGCCACCATCTTCACAGGCCAAGAACTTCACCTGCAACATGGTGGGATAAACCCTGAGTACGAGAAGGTACTCAGCTAGACTTACCCGTCAAAAACCAAAACAAATGACACCAAGGGTTATGCAAGGCTTATGAGGTGGGCTAGCTTGACACATTTGCATAAAAGAGCTTATGAGCATAGTAACCAATTTAAACTTAGCATCAAACTTATCATCATTTACCTGTCCACTAGATTAGCACCTGTACTAGAGCACGCACTTATTAGGAGCAATCAATATTAACCATAGCAGGTATAATAAGGCTGTCTCATCATATCATCATTTCCAAACCATTAAGTTATTAAGTGCATCTACATTGGAGATAAGCCCGTCAAGTTCTCACTAACCGGGAGAGACGGCGATTCGAATCGAATTACAACTCAGCTGAGGGGGTATTCCTAACTCTCACCCTGGCATACTTTGCAAGGGTAGCCGTGGGTCACCTTTGGGACATCTCAGGAACCAAATTCGCGGGTTCGATCAGCGCCAGCACTCTCAGGGATTACCCTTCTGCCAGGACGATCAGGACTTTTAAATCACCTGCCCTTGGACTCACGCCTACGGCTCCCTTCCGAGGCGCACTTTATACTTATCGACTCCCGGCCTGAGGTGAGCTACTCGGCTTCGTGGTCGGTCTCCAGACCCGGCCAACTAAGAGAGAGGCATGCGTTCAACATGAACAGGAAAGGCTCCAAGATTCAGTCCTTAATCGACACAGACGGAGTCACTGCAAACCGGCAAGCCTCCGTCCGGTCTTCATTTCAAATTAAGACTGGTTCTTTTCCACGATAGCAAATATAGCCAACCGTGCCATATGTATCTTCCTATCTCTCGCAGGTGACAGGAAATCACCCGACTTCTACCGTGTTTGAGCAGGGCTAAGCACTACACGAGCCTGAGCTACATAGGATTCAGGGTATCAATATCTGGACAAGGATTGGATAACCAATGCAGCAAGTGTTTGCATCCAACACCTAAACTTAATGCAACAATATATATATGTAACAATAATACTGTAACTGCATTTCGGAAATTAGGAGGCTTAATATGCTCCGAGGCTTGCCTGGGATCCCACACTGAGTCAGTGTTAGTTAGACGACACTCGCTAAGTGAGCATCTCCCGTCCTAGCACTTGTCCAGTCCTTCCACCTTCGGGATAGGTCCACCATACACCGTCTTCGGGTTCGGCTCCCACATCTCATCCTTCACGTGGTGCATCTAGCGTACCTAGATGAGATGCAATATGCAAGTGCATAAATATGAAGAATAGCACCATGAGACGCATCACAAAATAGCAAGCAAGACAAGCATAGTTTACACTAACACACTTAAGTACTTTGCGATGCTTAACTTAACATCACACAATCTATCATGCTAAGATAACAAAGAATATTATGCATGGCACATAAGTCTCACAAGATCTCAGGTGTATTTAACTTAATTACTAAGGACGTGAACCACACCTAGCAACATGCAAAGCAAGTCAAGGTGAAGCAACAACTATAACCGGAATATGCCAATTTCTAGACTTGCAAACAGCGGCTTCATAAATCAATCATATCTGGAGTTTTATAAATCCAAATGATATGAAACAAGACATTTTGGAAAGCTTAGGAAGTTATCTACATTTCATCTTTAATCATCTCAGCATGATTCCCAAGTTAAGTAGGTCGAAATTATACATTTACAGAAACTGGTCCCCAATTGACAGAGAGCAGTCATTTCTGAAACCCAACTTTAAACAGGCATAACTCACAAACTACTTGGTCAAATGATACCAAATTTTAACAGCAGCTAGATACATGAATTATCTACAACTTTTGTATAAATAAGTTTCACAACAAAGCACATTATCATGAAGAAATTTGCTAAGTTTCCAGATCTGTCCATAAACCACATTTGCAAGAAATTAAATATTAACTTATGTTGCAAACACATAATTAGACAAAACCAACTTTACCAACATGTCACACATGACTAAAGAACACCAGAAAACCAAGTGTCCACGACCAAATAAATTCTTTTAATGCATTTCTTAATTTATTTTAGATAACAAGGTGACTTAATGAACATATACGAAAAGTATACAATAAATTCTACAAATATTACAGTGGCTCACATATCCTCTCAATAGTCTACTGTACAAATTTCACTCCATTTGAATATGTATAGCAACCTCTATGAAAAAGACAAGTTGCTAAAGCAAGAAATCATGTGAGAGCAAGATAAACCAATAACTCAATCATACTTCATCCAATACTCATGAAATTTTTACCACACATCAACTATCACATGAGTAGCATGCCACAAAAATTTCACTTCATTTGGAGCCCTAGATCTATAGTTATAAAAAAGACAAATACCACTAGCATTACAAACCTAGCTGCATAAATATATTTTTACAGCTAAAACTTTAAAGTAAAACATGTAATATTATAGATCTAGTGCATAGAGAATTTCACAAGGATTCCAAAAAGTCCTCATTTGCTATTTTACGAATTTTCTATGAATTACTATGAATTTCCAAAGATTCAGCAAATTTACTGCAAATAAGTCCTTATCGGCACTATTCCTTTGAGTCACTGACTTTGCAGAAGGAACCCTCCCTTTTCTCAAATTCGAGCGCGAAGTCCTCCACGGGAATCAAAACAGAGGAGGCCGTCGGAGTTCGTGGCTCCGGCCGTTGGGGGCCATGCCGGCGTCGGGGAAGTGGCGGTGGAGCAACAGGGAAGTCGTGCGCACCCAGGGGACCGCTTGGCTCGGCCCGGGGCGGCCCGAGTCGGCCCGGCCACGCGAGCCCGCGGCTCGGCGGCGGAGCGGCACGGCAGTAGCAGCGGGCGGCGGTGAAGCTCCCGGAGGCGGCGGGCAGGGGACGAGGCACCCCTTGTGCACCCGTGGGTGCCCGCGACTCGGCCTGGGATGGCCTGGCTGGAGCCAGCAGCGGCGTGGCTGCTGTGGCAGCGGGTAGCGGCGCCGGGAGAGCGGCTCACCGGCGACCGAAGACGAGGGCGAGAGTGCTGAGACCTGGCCGGCCGGTTGCGACGGAGAGCCGTGGCCGCGCCGGGGCCCTGGCTTGGCCAGCAGCGGTCAGTAGCGGCTTGGCCGCAGCCTGCGCGAGCAGCAGCGGGAGCTCGAACCTCGCTCGGCGGCAATGGCAGCCATGGCCATGGCGCCCACGGCAGCAGAGCAGAGGAGGGCGAAGGCGTGCGCGAGGGAGGAGGAGTGGGGAGGCTCGGGCGTCCGCTTTGGAGGGCAGGGGCGCGACAGAGCGGCAGACCACGCGGCGGCAGCGCTCGGCAATGGTGGGGCATGAGCGCGCGCATGGCCGCCACGAGCAGGCCACGCGGCGTCCTTTGAGGCGTTTCCGCGAACACTTGGCGGGCGACGGAGTGGCCGGCGTGGAGCGCGAGTTTGGGCTAGCTACGGGCCGATTTGGTTCATGGGCCCAAAACAAAGTTTGTTCACCTCGACATGCTCTACGTTTCTTATTTAAGGTGCCCGGCCATTTGAGCTTTGTAACAGCGGATAATTAAGTTCCAAGATGATAGTGTCAATATGTTAACAGCGATCACGGAAACTCGCTTTCGGAGGTCGAAACTCGATCAAACTTAGTGCAACTTTTTGCATTCTCTTCTCCATAACATAACCTTGAACTTTTATTTTTGGACCAACTCAAGTTGCTTAGCAAAATTTGGAGAACGCGGAATGTCAACGTCGATGTCGGTGAAATCCGGACTGCAAACACGGTCGGGTTGATCTCAGCTTTTTCCCTTATACTTTGAGCACTGTTTTGATCTATTTCGAAGCTAAATCATGACTTGGTCCTTTAACAAAGTTTGTTATACTCAAACTTTTCTTCAACTTTCATTTTTTTGTCAAACCTCATATCTGGTCCAGAAGTCAACTTTATTTCTCGGTCAACGCAAAGTCCTTTCTGCTACAAAATATAGGGTTTCCATTATTTTCGGACATTTTCTCCACCTTCGCTCAACACGAACCCTTCATAACTTTTGTTGTAGAGTTCAATTAGAGTTGTTTGAGCAAGGTTACAAGGTTTGGTTGACTTCATATGTTTCCAGTCACTTGATAAAGCAATTCATGCAAAGATATGACTTATCATTTCATGTGACTTTTTGATTCCAAACTTCATGAAACTTTTCCACGGGTCTAGATGGATGCATGGGGATGTAATGTACATGTAATAAGCATGTTTAACATTACTCTTGCATAATCTTAACAAGGGTCCATATGTAAGCAATTGTGCGTGGCCCAAGTTTAAGTTGGAGCTCCATCATGTAAATTTGATCTTGACACCTTGATTACCACTTGACATGTCATGTTTGAGCTTAAACCCACTGCTTAACTGGTGACAAACACCTGGGGTGTTACAGCCCTCCCCCCTTAAAGGAACCGCGTCCCGAGATTCGGTGCGAAAGACTCTTAAGGGAAGAAAAACTTGTCATCCAGTTTCCAACATCAGTGATAGCATTAGGCTATTTAACTTTGGAGTATCAGAGAGACTAATTTGGTCACGACACTTTCTGATACTTGCTCTTTGTCGTAAGTTGTTGTCTGAAGAATTTCTTTCGTTGGCGTCCATAAAGCATTGTTACATTGGAAGGAATCCAAGATAGCACTGTCCTGCGTACTTCGTCCACGATGTACGAAGAGTGATACAAGCGTAGACTAAATACTTGTAACATCTACTTCCCTAGTGGATACAACATAGACCTATGGACTTTGCACTAGCCCACAGTCTGTTGATAGATATTCCTTGCAACGATGCTATATTTGTTCCCAAGGTTTGAAAAGCAGTTCTCTACTAAAGTGGTTTGAGCACAACTTCTCATAAAGGATGTGATCATAGACGGGGTAAACATCCTTTGAGGGTATGAGAAGCTAGTTAACCAATATCCAAACTGGTTGTAGCGGTGCAATCACTTAGATGTCACTGATGGAAAGCTACATAATGTTCCTTATATATAGTGCTCTTTCTCTGATAACGACACTGTATTATCTGAGTCTGTTGAGTGAGCGGTGAATGTGATAGCTGACTCTGTTGACTCAGCGTTCTCGACGACCATTATTTAAGGGAATTCTCATATCCAAACGGTAATAGTTATCTGAGTTGTATCTGAGGCAAACCCTTGGGTAAAACACATGGAAGACACCTTAGGCATGTCAGCATTGGAGAACCCTTGATGCAGAAGGATGTTAGCGAGGCTTGGAGGGCAACACAAGTTGCAAGTAATCACAAAACTAGGGACTAGTTTACTACCAAACAGGTTAAGTACAATTTGCCTTCGTGGTGCAGTTGCACAGCAAGTTGGGTTGACTTGCATCGTAGCAAAACCAGCTTTCTTAAACTATATTTGACGCCGTGGCTTCCATTCTTAGGCCAATCAATATCTCAAAAACCATAATCCAAAAATCTATGGTTTGACACCTTTTCCAATTACTTTCGAATTGCAAGGGTACAAATTGACTCGTAGAACACCTTGACTGCTCACGCATTGCTGATTTAAGAGGGAAAAAGCAAGGCACATAGGGGTGCAATTAGTCTTCTCAAGGGTATGGAGGGTTGTCTAACAGCAATACACCTACAAGTTGTAATTTCTTGGTATGAATTACAAACACAACCGTCTAATGCAAAGGATGATCGTAGTCACAGCGAAATTGCAGATTCTGTACCCTTTTGTTTTCTATTCATATTTCACAAACTACTGCTCCAATATGCACAAATTTTGGTGGGCATGTAGATCCATGGGTCTTCTAACTACTCACCAAAATTCAACTCAACCGGACATCGTTTGACCATCCAAACAATTCATCTACCAAAACTGATGTGTTCTTAAATGGCAGCAAACCAAGCCGACAAGATATCTCTCAAATCTGATGTTTTACTCCATCAATACTCAAACCAACTTAAGACATTGAAGGGTCCTAAGCAAGGAATGAGATCACCAAGTTTGGGGTCAATTCAACTTCGTTTGAGTCACTAATCGTTGGCTTGAAGATAACCGGTTTAGTGCCACAAAATCTGGACAAATTTTGTGTTCTTTCTTTTCTTTGCTTCACACATTGAGGTGTGTGTTTTGCACTCTATAATCTTTCTCATAGCAGCAACAGCCTTTCTCTAGCTGAAGATGGAGGCTATAGTCTTCCTGACATGTTTCTTAGGTAACAATTTCCGCCGTTGATCTAGACACCAACTTGCCGATGCACAAGCATTGGACTTATGGGCTGTTTTCACAGGGCACAAAGCATTATTTCACATGTAGGGCATTCCTACAAAGACAAGGAACCATTTCTGAATATTCTCTAGCACTTCGTCAAATAGAGCCTTGAACAAACCCGTTTATGGTACCTAGGGCACAATGATGCTGATCGAAACTAGGGATGTGCTTTCGCTAGCTCCTACATAGCCGATATAGCATCCAGCACTATCTGTGTGATTGTCCAAGATGGACTTGACTTGACAACATAGGGCTTGGAGAAGGAAGCAGTACTAGCATCGATGACCGGCTTTGCTGTTCGTTTGCTTAACATTGTTTTGTGAGCTCTGGCCTTCATAATTAGCAAAAAGTTATCACCTAGCCGGAGGTTAAGCTTCCTATTAGTAACTAATCAGTTGATTCTCAACACTCAAAGTTCCAAATTCTTACTCTTGACTACAACAATAATTGCAATCGAGGCACAAACAGACGGTCGTCATCGAAGTCTGCAGACAAGGAGTCACACTAGAGATTGTTGATCTCGACCGTGCGATCAGCATGCACATAATAATCAAGACTTGGATAGCCAGGTCATAATCATAATGTGACGTTCGATTCTTATCTGACTAACAACTTTTCCAACATTAAGTGTTGTGTGCCCTTCTGATCCAAAAATGATGACATAAGTTGTTCACTAGGTGACGGACGTCAATACTGGTGGGACAACCAAGTGGAGTCACTTATCTACCACCTCTTGTAGTCTGTTAATGTTTATGTCGGTGACCAGTTTTTCAAAGGTTATCCTTTTTGTAACTTTAAAAGGCAGCTCTACTACTTTCGATCAGATATATGGATCTTCGATGAGATATAGAGAGATAATCAAGGAAGAGCTCACGTGAAAATAACACATCGGTGCAGTTCTGCAATGGATCATGACTAGAAACCTCGATACCTGCGCGCACCCAATAGCACAACCATGTGCCGGCCGGCCACAAGGAGGCCCTAGGTTCCGTCGCGGCACCGTAGATCGCTAATCATGGCACCATTACTGGACATACACCCAAAGTGAAATTTCTAGTGGCACCAATTAGATTGTAAGAACAAGCATTGTGCAAAAGAGGGATAGCAATCAAGGATAGTCACAAGGTTAGGAATTAACAAGGAGGCGATCAGAAGATCAAAACACAGCGCAAAAGAACATAGCCTAATTGTCGAAGGCAACTAAGCAGGAGACTCTTGCTAATTTCCATATACGTCTTGTGTCCACCCAAGTGATTACCAGATAAAGATTAACATGAGATTTGGTCTTGTCGAGTAGCATCATAAGATCAAGACTGATAAACATCCAGAGACTTGAAAGGGTTGGAGGCAAAATACATGAGATTCGAGGGACAGAGCCATTGCAGTGACTAGAGATTCAGTTGATAAAGCAACGACATGATCTGCGAGTAGAAGGTTCCAAAGCCAGGGCAGATAGCGATTATCGTTGCACCAGATTATCAGTAGGAGAAGGAGCAATAAGATCTAACAAGGATTTTTGCAGTAGGGTCCTCCCACATAGGAGCGGGACAACCATGAAATATGCAAGCATTTAAGGGAACTAAGCTTGGGCCTAAGGTCAAGCAAAGGCATAGATAAAGTCTTCGTAGCGCAACGTTCAAGGCTAGCAACCCCGTGTACAGGCTCAGGCTCCCAAGAGAGAACCTAATTGGAGACGACAACTGTGCGATTACGTAACTTGAGCGTTGTTTTAGGATAAAGCTATTTGACACTCGTATGCTTACCGAGGACAAAAGGGTGACAACTACGGCACTACCTAGATAACAAGCATCCACGCCTACATAATGGTCTTAAGCGAGCATTTCGAAACACTCAATCCGATTAGCTTAAGCGACTATTACTAAGCACAAAGCTCGTACATAATAAGCAGTCACCTATAGTAACACCACTACACATAACACATGCGAACCTGGTGGTAAGGTACTGTTATCTTTTATTTCCTTTTTACGGAGTAGGTGGATATCTCTACAAACAAGTTTTACTTACATTTAGCAATTTAGTTTTCAAAGGGGTGAACTTTTTGTTAACTATTAACTCGTCATCTATTTCCTTTGGAAGCCAACATACGAGGCAAAAGCTAATCACACACTAACTTCAAGCATAGCTATTCAAGCAGCATGGGACAAGGCATTTTGGCTAGCTTCACACAGGGAAAATAGTGACATCACATTGATCACAAGTTACTTAGCATTAGAACAAGGTGAGGGAAGCATATTTATGCACAAGCACAATCATGATGCATGCTCGTCCTATTCGTCCTCACGAAATTGCCAGCCTAAGGTGGCAATCACGTTCTATGTCGGTGGCATAACACGTACTCTCTCGATATATAGCTAGTCGTCACTATATTCAATCTACGCATTCGATGGTTAGCGTACTGCAGCAAATTCATTGCAGCCCATCCCCACAAGAGATAAATATGCATACAATGAAAGCAGTAAACTAAGATACTCTCCATATATACATCCCCAGGATGTATATATACTTGATATCCATAGCTACCCGATAAATATACCCGCAATTAAGTACCTTCATATATACATGTGTGTAACATGTAAATATTCCAATAACCACATTAACTTTCCCCCTAGACCGAAGCGATGGGGACGGTCATGCTCTCACAACTCACACTTACCTGGGCGTAGAGACAATTGATCCATACATTACCATTCAAACGAATGGCATCCATACAATAGCACGTTGTATGGACGACGAAAGTAAAAACCCCCATGTTAGTACTTAGATAGCCACCTAATAGTCCTTAACTAGGCATAAAGGAGGATGTCGCTAGCATAGTTTTGCAAATTAGTTTTTGACAAATTTGCCTGTAGCTAAAGTTTTAGTTAAAATAGGCTTTTTAAAACCAAACTTTGTTTTTAAAACAATGTACATGACCGTATTATGCTTAATCTTGCTCTGATGCCAGCTGTAACAGAACCGCCCAATTTATATAAGATCAAGTATGCATGTCCCCACTAACACGTTGACACACACATACCTTCACTCATATAAACCCGGTAGTCCGCCGAGTGTCCCAAAAGACCTCGGTAAATCAACATCACAACCAAGATCGCGTGATTAAGCAAATACACATCACATACGCAGGGTTGCAGCGGAAAATAATATTACAAATGAATTCAAAGATAATAGTACAAGTTTGGGTTTCAAAACCGATTAGTGAAAACAACATAGCTTTCAAAAGATTACATTAATATATGTTCCAAATACATTGCTAGCATAAGTGACATCAACCGACAAAAGCATATAGATGAGAAGTAACTATAGAATCACCGAGCCCATCGGCGGTTAGCCACCATCTTCACAGGCCAAGAACTTCACCTGCAACATGGTGGGATAAACCCTGAGTACGAGAAGGTACTCAGCTAGACTTACACGTCAAAAACCAAAACAAATGACACCAAGGGTTATGCAAGGCTTATGAGGTGGGCTAGCTTGACACATTTGCATAAAAGAGCTTATGAGCATAGTAACCAATTTAAACTTAGCATCAAGCTTATCATCATTTACATCCACTAGATTAGCACCGTATGTACTAGAGCACTCACTTATTAGGAGCAATCAATATTAACCATAGCAGGTATAATAAGGCTGTCATCATCATATCATCATTTCCAAACCATTAAGTTATTAAGTGCATCTACATTGGAGATAAGCCCGTCAAGTTCTCACTAACCGGGAGAGCGGTGATTCAATCGAATTACAACTCAGTGAGGGGTATTCCTAACTCTCACCCCAGCATACTTTGCAAGGGTAGCCGTGGGTCACATTTGGAACATCTCGGAACCAAATTCATGGGTTCGATCAGCGCCAAAGACTCTCGGGGATTACCCTTATGCCAGGGCGATCGGGACTTTTAAATCACCTGCCCTTGGACTCACGCCTCACGGCTCCCTTCCGAGGCTCACTTTATACTTATCGACTCCGGCCCGAGGTGAGCTACTCGGCCGTGGTGGTCTCTCGGACCCGCCAACTAAGAGAGAGGCATCGTTCAACATGAACAGGAAAGGCTCCAAGATTCAGTCCTTAATCGACACAGCACGAGTCACTTTGCAAACCGGCAAGCCTCCGTCCGGTCTTCATTTCAAATTAAGACTGGTTCTTTTCCACGATAGCAAATATAGCCAACCGTGCCATATGTATCTTCCTATCTCTCGCAGTGACAGAAATCACCCGACTTCTACCGTGTTTGAGCAGGGGCTAAGCACTACACGAGCCTGAGCTACATAGGATTCAGGGTATCAATATCTGACAAGGATTGGATAACCAATGCAACAAGTGTTTGCATCCAACACCTAAACTTAATGCAACAATATATATATGTAACAATAATCTCAGAATCGCATTTCGAAATTAGGAGGCTTAATATGCTCCGAGGCTTGCACGGATCCCACACTCGAGTCGGTGTTAGTTAGACGACACTCGCTAAGTGAGCATCTCCGTCCCCTAGCACTTGTCCAGTCCTTCCACCTTCGGGATAGGTCCACCATACACCGTCTTGGGTTCGGCTCCCACATCTCATCCTTCACGTGGTGCATCTAGCGTACCTAGATGAGATGCAATATGCAAGTGCATAAATATGAAGAATAGCACCATGAGACGCATCACAAAATAGCAAGCAAGACAAGCATAGTTTACACTAACACACTTAAGTACTTTATGATGCTTAACTTAACATCACACAATCTATCATGCTAAGATAACAAAGAATATTATACATGGCACATAAGTCTCACAAGATCTCAGGTGTATTTAACTTAATTACTAAGGACGTGAACCACACCTAGCAACATGCAAAGCAAGTCAAGGTGAAGCAACAACTATAACCGGAATATGCCAATTTCTAGACTTGCAAACAGCGGCTTCATAAATCAATCATATCTGGAGTTTTATAAATCCAAATGATATGAAACAAGACATTTTGGAAAGCTTAGGAAGTTATCTACATTTCATCTTTAATCATCTCAGCATGATTCCCAAGTTAAGTAGGTCGAAATTATACATTTACAGAAACTGGTCCCCAATTGACAGAGAGCAGCCATTTCTGAAACCCAACTTTAAACAGGCATAACACACAAACTACTTGGTCAAATGATACCAAATTTTAACAGCAGCTAGATACATGAATTATCTACAACTTTTGTATAAACAAGTTTCACAACAAAGCACATTATCATGAAGAACTTTGCTAAGTTCCCAGATCTGTCCATAAACCACATTTGCAAGAAATTAAATATTAACTTATGTTGCAAACACATAATTAGACAAAACCAACTTTACCAACATGTCACACATGACTAAAGAACATCAGAAAACCTAGTGTCCATGACCAAATAAATTCTTTTAATGCATTTCTTAATTTATTTTAGATAACAAGGTGACTTAATGAACATATACCAAAAGTATACAATAAATTCTACAAATATTACAGTGGCTCACATATCCTCTCAATAGTCTACTGTACAAATTTCACTCCATTTGAATATGTATAGCAACCTCTATGAAAAAGACAAGTTGCTAAAGCAAGAAATCATGTGAGAGCAAGATAAACCAATAACTCACTCATACTTCATCCAATACTCATGAAATTTTTACCACACATCAACTATCACATGAGTAGTATGCCACAAAAATTTCACTTCATTTGGAGCCCTAGATCTATAGTTATAAAAAAGACAAATACCACTAGCATTACAAACCTAGCTGCATAAATATATTTTTACAGCTAAAACTTTAAAGTAAAACATGTAATATTATAGATCTAGTGCATAGAGAATTTCACAAGGATTCCAAAAAGTCCTCATTTGCTATTTTACGAATTTTCTATGAATTACTATGAATTTCCAAAGATTCAGCAAATTTACTACAAATAAGTCCTTATCGGCACTATTCCTTTGAGTCACTGACTTTGCAGAAGGAACCCTCCCTTTTCTCGAATTCGAGCGCGAAGTCCTCCACGGGAATCAAAACAGAGGAGGCCGTCGGAGTTCGCGGCTCCGGCCGTTGGGGGCCATGCCGGCGTCGGGGAAGTGGCGGTGGAGCAACAGGGAAGTCGTGCGCACCCAGGGGACCGCTTGGCTCGGCCCGGGGCGGCCCGAGTCGGCCCGGCCACGCGAGCCCGCGGCTTGGCGGCGGAGCGGCACGGCAGCGATAGCAATGGCGGCGGTGAAGCTCCCGAGGCGGGCGGGGGGGGACGAGGCACCTTTGTGCACCGTGGGTGCCCGCGACTCGGCTGGGATGGCTTTGGCCGAGCCAAGCGGCGGCGTGGCTGCTTGTGGCGGTGGTGGCGGCGCCGAAGAGAGTGGCTCACCGCGACCAAGACGAGGGCGAGAGTCTTGAGACCTGGCCGGCGGTTGCGACGGAGAGCCGTGGCGCGCCCGGGGCCCTGCTGCTTGGCCAGCAGCGGTCGATGGCGGCAACGCGCAGCTTTCTTGAAGCAGCGGCGGAGAGCTCGAACCTCGCTTCGGCGGCAATGGCGACCATAGCCATGGCGCCACGGCAGCAGAAAGCGAGGAGGGCGAAAGGCGTCGCGACGGAGGAGGAGTGGGGGAGGCTCGGGCGTCCGCTTTGGAGGCGGGGCGCGACAGAAGCGGCGAACCACGCGGCGGCGGCGCTTCGGCAATGGTGGGGCGTGGCGCGCATGGCCGCCACGAGCGAAGCACGCGGCGTCCTTTGAGGCGTTTCGCGAACACTTGGCGAAGCGACGGAGTGGCGGCGTGGAGCGCGAGTTTGGGCTAGCTACGAGCCGATTTGGTTCATGGGCCCAAAACAAAGTTTGTTCACCTCGACATGCTCTACGTTTCTTATTTAAGGTGCCCCGCCATTTGAGCTTTGTAACAGCAGATAATTAAGTTCCAAGATGATAGTGTCAATATGTTAACAGCGATCACGGAAACTTCGCTTTTTTCGGTCGAAACTTCGATCAAACTTAGTGCAACCTTTTGCATTCTCTTCTCCATAACATAACCTTGAACTTTTATTTTTGGACTAACTCAAGTTGCTTAGCAAAATTTGGAGAACGCGGAATGTCAACGTCGATGTCGGTGAAATCCGGACTGCAAACACGGTCGGGTTGATCTCAGCTTTTTCCCTTATACTTTGAGCACTGTTTTGATCTATTTCGAAGCTAAATCATGACTTGGTCCTTTAACAAAGTTTGTTATACTCAAACTTTTCTTCAACTTTCATTTTTTTGTCAAACCTCATATCTGGTCCAGAAGTCAACTTTATTTCTCGGTCAACGCAAAGTCCTTTCTGCTACAAAATATAGGGTTTCCATTATTTTCGGACATTTTCTCCACCTTCGCTCAACATGAACCCTTCATAACTTTTGTTGTAGAGTTCAATTAGAGTTGTTTGAGCAAGGTTACAAGGTTTGGTTGACTTCATATGTTTCAGATCCTTGATAAAGCAATTCATGCAAAGATATGACTTATCATTTCATGTGACTTTTTGATTCCAAACTTCATGAAACTTTTCCACGGGTCTAGATGGATGCATGGGGATGTAATGTACATGTAATAAGCATGTTTAACATTACTCTTGCATAATCTTAACAAGGGTCCATATGTAAGCAATTGTGCGTGGCCCAAGTTTAAGTTGGAGCTCCATCATGTAAATTTGATCTTGACACCTTGATTACCACTTGACATGTCATGTTTGAGCTTAAACCCACTGCTTAACTGGTGACAAACACCTGGAGTGTTACAGTTAACACCATAACATATGTGAAAAGTATATATCAGATTTTTTTGGTTGGTTAATTAATTTGATTGGTGCTATGTCATCTCATGCTACTTTAATTAATATGCACTAGTAGAGAAACGAGCTGTAGTCCCGGTTCTCAGCCCCCTTTAATCCCGGTTTTGAAACCGGGACTATGCAATCGGGACTAAAGGTCTTGATTTTTTAGTCCTGGTTCCTCCAACCGAGAGTAGAGGTGTTTATTGGGTAAAAAAAGTTGCAGTTGTAGAGATTCGAATCTACGACCTCCCACTTCAGCTTTTGCACGCGTTACCATCTCACCTACCACCACACATCTAACTTAGATAAGATATGTTTTCCTTTTAAATTCAGTTTGGAGACACCTTTAGTTCAGGTTTGAGACATAAACCGGGACTAAAGGTACATTTAGTCCGGGTTCGTGTCTCAAACCAGGACTAAAGATTCTCGCACTGACGTGCCTCTGATACACCTCGGTAACCGTTGGACAGGGACCTTTAGTCCCGGGCGCGAAAAATACCGGGACTAAAGCCAAATTTCGAAGTGGATCAAAAGTCGTTTCTCTACAGTGATGGAAACACACATGGAAATTGTGAAAAGGAAAGTGTCAAGATATTTTTATGACATAGTTACCAATTCACATACATATGACACTATGATATGAATTACTCCTATTTAAACTTAAAAAGCATCTTATGTAAAAAAAAAGAAAAACAGCAAATTAAAGTTAACTTTTATTAGGATTTTTTGATAATTACTTTTATTAGGATTGAAGTTGTTGATCTAGCTAGTCACAAATAAATAGTATGGGAGCAAAAGTACATACAGGTCAAGAATTTGTGATGAAAGCTAAGCTAGTGCAGAATTTGTGATGAAAGCTAAGCTAGTGCACAAAGGATGAAGACGATGAAAACAAAGATGAAGAAGGGAAGCATATATTTTACCGTGTTCGTCGTCGTCTTGTTGGGGCGGGCGGTGAAGACCACCATGGACACGGCCTTCAACCATCGCCACCCCTTCACCATAGGATCCCTTCTGATCTCAGGGTCGTCGTCGTCGTCACCGCCTGCTGCACCTGCATGATGCTCCGCTCGACGATCCCATGACTCGTCGTCTAGCTCTGCTGCAGGCACCACCACCAAATCCTCCGTGGCGGCTGCTCGCTGGAGCCGTTGCTCCTCCTCGGTTTCCATTATCGAGGTTTCCATTATCCGCGCGCCGATCCTTGACTAGTAGAGAACAGACCTTTTATCCGATGCTAAAATGGGCTCTAGTCCCGGTATTTTTTGCGCCCAGGACTAGAGAGACCTTTAGTCCCGGTTGGTGTCTCCAACCGGGACTAAAGATCCGTGCCCAACGGCTACTGCGCTCGGCACAGTGGCAGAGGACCTTTAGTCCCGGTTGGAGACACTAACCGGGACTAAAGGCGTACCTTTACTCCCGGTTGGAGCCACCAACCGGGACTAAAAGTCCTCAACCTTTAGTCCCGGTTGGTAACACCAACCGGGACTAAAAGTAGACCATTTACTCCCGGTTGGTAACATCAACCGGGACTAAAGGTCGTCCGATGGGTTAGTTCAAAAGGGAAGCATCCCATCCATTGTTAGATGTGTTGTGTATGTGGGGTGGTAAGCTACGCGCGAGGCAATGCATGGGGTCTTGGGTTCGAATCTCACGGGACGCAGCGGTGGGAGGCATTATTTTTTTTAAAGCTGGGAGGACCTTTAGTCCCGGTTGGTGTTACCCACCGGGACTATGCTTACTCCCGGGTGGGGAACCGGGACTAGAGGGGGTTCTTCACCGGGAGTAAAGCTCTGTTCTCTGAAGCTCAATTCCAGTTGGACTGTTGGAGGCATGTACTACGTGCTTATATTTTGATTTGGATGTGGGGGGTTGGGGGTGGAGCACCTATATAGCTATATATATCGCTTTCATTTTGTTAATGAATCGCAGCACCGTACCGGCCTTGCAGCCGTCCCACCATTTCTTCCTCTCTTACAGCAAACCAATGGCGAGCTGATGAGCAGAGTTGTTGGAATTTGGAAACTGGAACGACCGACGACGACGTCGTCGTCACGGGGGAACACTGTAACAACTCGCCGGCTTCTGTGGCAAACTGGCAATGGCTGCTGTCCTGCTAGCGCTGTCATGCATGACGAACGCCTCCTGCTCTCAATTCGTCTCTCTCAGATCCGATCCGATTCAGACTCGCAATTGATTAAGTCACAATATAATGCCAAAAGGTTGGACAAATATGTTATATATATGCAGAGAGGAAGCAGACAAGGGACCGGACCGGAAGGAAACAGTCAGTGACAGCTGATCTATACTGCCGGCCGCGCCGCGTGCTGCTGTAAACTACTCCTACTACTAAATCAGGTAGGAAGTAGGATAAAAGTAGGAAGGAAAGAGCCAGTGGCTCATCGCATCAGTGGCGCCAATTGACCTCCACAATCTTCACTCAGCGATGCTTCGTTCAGGTTTCCAACACACGGTTTCTAGTTATGATTTTCCCAACCGATTTATCTTACTAAGTATAGCTGATTGAACTTTTCTTTTCTCCTAGAAATATATCTCCTTTTCTTGCACGCCCGCCAGTGTTCGCCTACATGGCCGTATAGACCGATTTACTCGGCGTTTAAACTTTACTCGGCAGCTTGGTGTGTAGTTTAGCCCATAAACGGTAGGTGGTTACACGGTGAGTCCGGCCGTGTAAACTGTCAAAATCAGTTATACACGATCTCGACGGTCTACACGGCTCGTTGGCAACACGGTTTTGCAAGACGATTGTTCAGTTTTAATAGGTGTCCTTGTCTTCAACTGTCAGTTAGAGAGAGATGAGTTCCTCCACGTCTAGTGCTCTCGTGCTAGCAGCAGCAGTACTCCTAGCACTGACCTTAGCCCAGCATGGCTCCCTCGCCGCAACCGTCGGACCCAGGGTCATCGTCGTCGGCGCCGGCATGTCCGGTAAACATATATATGTCATACATATCAAACAACACGTCTGCCCTGACGACGATGTTGATGAGATGATGAGGTATTTTGTTATATATGTGGATACTTTTTCAGGGATCTCGGCGGCGAAGAGGCTGTCGGACGCCGGGACAACCGACCTGCTGATCCTGGAAGCGACGGACCACATCGGCGGCCGGATGCACAAGAAGAACTTCGCCGGCATCAACGTCGAGGTTGGCGCCAACTGGGTGGAGGGCGTGAACGGCGGCAAGATGAACCCCATCTGGCCCATCGTCAACTCCACGCTCAAGCTCCGGAACTTCCGCTCCGACTTTGATTACCTCGCCCAGAACGTCTACAAGGAGGAGTACGTCGACTATAGAGAGCTTATGAGCTCTGCTAGCTATTCCGTTCCATCCGTTAAAATTATAGTTCACCTTGATTTGTTATAAGTCAACATTTTTTAACTTCAACGAAACCTTTAGAAAATATACATAAAATCTAAACAGATGCTCAATCAAAACATATTTCATGGATAATTTAATAAAACTGCACTTTGGCCACGGTCGACTCTCAATAGCTAGACTGTTGGATCCCCATGGCCGCCACGGCGATGAAGACGCCAAGATCCGATGGCTCTTTCATTTCGAGAGGTGGCTTGTTTAGGCATCTGCCTCTGAAAATGTCAAGGGTATTTTAGGAGGTGATGCACATGAACGTCTCCGAAAATAAATTGGGTTGTCTTCGGTAATCTTTTTTATAGGCAAAGCATCAAATATTTTTTGACCGTAAAATAAATCTTTTTTACGCTGACTGTAGATCATAGGCAAAGTATCAAATATTTCTTCCTTGAGGTAGTACTATAGGATAAGTTAGCCATATATCATAGCTTGGTTTGAAACATTGGATGTAGAAAAAACGCGCTTCATATTTTTTTTTTTAAAAAGGAGCATGGAAATAAGATCTAAGAAAGGCTAATTAATATGAAAAATGTTGGCTAGATCATTGTAAACGGTTTCATCCTCAAACTCCCGGCAAGAGCTTGCGTGCTGTTCGCCTGGCTTCGAGATGGAGGTGGAGCTTGTGCTTGACTTCCCTGCACCAATCTTACCCGTCTGTTTTTCAATTCCGAGCAATTTGGGAGTTACTACAGATATTATACTTGACAACATGTTATTGTATTTATTCATGTGTGCATTTTGCTGTATATATAAACTGCAGCGGTGGCCTCTACGATGAAGATTATGTTCAGAAGAGAATTGACCGAGCTGATGGTGTGGAAGAGCTCGGGGAGAAACTCTCTGGCACTTTGCACGCCAGTGGCAGGGACGACATGTCTATCCTTGCAATGCAGCGCCTCAACGATCAGTACGTCCTATATATTATATACCGATGGAATAATTTCTGAGCTAGAGGTGTTGCTGAATAGGAGTGGTCTGTAATTTGAAAAAAAAAGGACTGTAAAACTGCAAACTAACTAATGCATGCAATGGGCAGCCAGCCGAACGGGCCGGCGACGCCGGTGGACATGGTGGTAGACTACTACAAGTTCGACTACGAGTTCGCGGAGCCGCCGCGGGTGACCAGCCTGCAGAACGTCGTCCCTCTCTCGACCTTCAGCCACTTCGGCGACGACGTCTACTTCGTCGCCGACCAGCGGGGCTACGAGGCCGTCGTGTACTACCTCGCCGGCCAGTTCCTCAAGACAGACAGGTCTGGAAAAATCGTCGACCCGCGGCTGCAGCTCAACAAGGTCTACATGCTTGCATTTTTCTTCTCTGATGCTGCGATGTATAAGGTCGTAGATAATACAACAAATCACATGCATGTATATATACATAATAAATAGGTGGTGCGAGAGATCAGCTATTCCCCGGGTGGCGTCACCGTGAAGACGGAGGACAACTCGGTGTACAGGGCAGACTATGTTATGGTTTCTGCAAGCCTGGGTGTCCTGCAATCCGCTCTCATTCAGTTCAAGCCGCAGCTACCTGTCAGTAGTTCCTACCTCAACTATATATTCCCATCCATATATGTATATATATAAAGGGTACCTTGTACCTTGCATATATATTTCCTCAGCAATTTCCTTGTCTGTCCCAGGCATGGAAGGTTACGGCGATCTACCAATTCGACATGGCCGTGTACACCAAGATCTTCCTTGAGTTCCCCAAGAAGTTCTGGCCTGAAGGGAAAGGAGAGAGTTCTTCCTCTACGCGAGCAGCAGGAGAGGTTACTATGGAGTGTGGCAGGTACAGAAAGCATCAATGATGTTATTGTTAGCATATAGTTTTTTTTTTATGGGCAGAATTAAATCAGATTTTGAACGAATACTGAACATTTTGCAACAATATATGATCTACTCAGGAGTTTGAGAAGCAGTATCCTGGTGCCAACGTCCTCCTTGTCACCGTGACCGACGAGGAGTCGAGGCGTATTGAGCAGCAGTCGGACAACCAGACCAAGGCAGAGATCATGCAAGTGCTGAGGAAGATGTTCCCCGGCAAGGACGTCCCGGATGCCACCGACATCCTTGTCCCGAGATGGTGGTCTGACAGGTTCTACAAGGGCACCTTCTCCAATTGGCCAATTGGTGTCAACCGCTACGAATACGACCAGCTTAGGGTACTACCATATGGATCTTCAATTTTGTGCTTCTATATATGTTGCTATTATGCTCCTATTTTTGAAGGCCTCATCCTTTGACTTTGAACCTCTCATTCTTTTTTCTGCATTCTAGGCACCGGTTGGAAGGGTATACTTCACCGGTGAGCATACCAGCGAGCACTACAATGGCTATGTCCATGGCGCTTATCTTTCAGGTAGATATATGTATTCACATGAGGTCTTCAATTGCCTACCCTTGAGCTTGCCAAGACTTCTAGCTAGTGATATAAGCTTAATTTGAAACTTACGGCGTGAATTTTCATTGTATATATGTTGACAGGTATCGACTCTGCTGAAATTCTCATCAACTGCGCCCAGAAAAAGATGTGCAAGTACCATGTCCAGGGCAAGTATGACTAGAAGCTCCAACAAATTAAACGTCTCCTCTTGTTGTACAACGGAGAATCTACCTATGGATAAGATGGCAGTTGGCAAGCCTTTTCATTATTGCAATAAGGCGGCTGATTTATAAAGCTTCAATGCCTGTTACCATGTATGATTTCTGATTAAGTATTCTGCGTAAGTACAATGTTGCTCTTTTTATATTGAGTGGTGCGTGGCTTATGATATTCTATCTATCGATCTGTCAAACAAAACTTTGTATCGCGTAGTTCCAGTGGGAACAGTGGCAGACCCACGATTTGTAAAAGACTATAGGGCCAAATTTTAGCGGCCAAACTCTGGAGAAATACGATACTAAAGTCCTAGTCCTTCATATTGTATACTGTAATTTTAGAATGTAACTGGAATCCAACCTCTACAAACTAAGAAGGATTGAAAATTGAAATTGGAAAACAATGCAAACCGGGGCTGCAGCTGCTCTGATCCTCAGTTGTCAGCTCCTGTCTTCAAGGGCGCTGGAACGGCCACCGCAGGGGCTGGGGGCTGGGGCGCTGCCTCGTTGGGCGGCGGGCGGGCAGCCGGCGACCGGCCGAGCCACCGAGGGCGCAGCCGACAGCCGCGCAGGCCGGAGCCGCTAAGGGCGGAACAGAAAGGGCGAGCCACGGTGCCGGCAAGCGGCGGAGCGCAGATGCGGAGCGAAGGGCCGGAGGGAGGCAGTGAGCGACGTGCGACGGCGACGCCCTTGGTGGCGAGGCGGGCGACGGTGCGACTCCAGACGGAGTGACGGACGAGGATGAGATGCGGCTCGCGAGTGAGGTGGTGTGAGTCGGGTGAACGAGCTGCCTTATTCCCAGCTGGGCTGACTCTTTGTTGGGCTGATGGGCCAAAAAAATTGAAGAGTTGCTACCTGTTTATTTGGGCCACGACTAGGGCCATGGCCCTACTGGCCCTGGTGCTGGGTCCCCCAATGAGTGGGAAGAGCACAATTTGTTGTCAAGAGTGGTGAACCATTTTGTTCTTCTGCTGTTCAAGATTCAGGATCCCTATAGTCAGCACTAGCACTGTCCGGATGCCCGCGGCTGCTCCGCCCCGTCTACTCGGATTCGCGCGCCGCCCGCGCCAGCTCTATTTCCAGCGCTCATGTCCGATCCGCCCGCTTCAGATCCACTGTTCACGCTGCTCGGATGACTCGCCCCGCCTTTTCCACACCGGCGCGGTGCCCGTCACTTACAGGCCGCCTGGAAGACTCGCCCCCGCCTCTTCCACAACAGCACCGTGCGCCCTGTGCCTCCTCCCCACGTCGGTGGCCGCGGCTTGGCCCTACCCGCCCTCATGGACAACAACGTCAGCGGTCTGCACTTACAACATGAAATACTCGAATGCAACATACATTTGAAACAGATGAAACATTTTGGACACACACTTACAACATGTATGAAACATATGCAACATCCAGATAAAACAACTGCAACATGAAACAACATTTACTGCAACAAAAGACAGAAACAGCTGAAACATTTGGAACATACTGTTGCAACATATGTGTGAAAACATATGCAACATCCAGATAAAGAACGATTGCAACATACGTCTGGAAATAGATGAAATATTTTGAACAAAAGTTTGCAACATGCTTCTAAAACACTTGCATCATAAGCAACATATGCAACATCCCGCGATCTACTTTTGCAACATCCATAAGAAACAACTACAACATACCTTTGAAACGATTGAAATACCTTAAAACATACATTTGCAACATAGGAGAGGGGAAGCCTGGGCCGGTCGATTCTAGCCATCAGGGTCAGAGCCGGCGGCAAGCGGTGACGCACGAGCACCAGCGCCACCAGTACTAGGCTTGGCTTGACGGCGACGGTGGGAGATGGGGGGCGAGGAGTGCCATGGCCGCCAGGGTGGGAGGAGCTCAGTCGCCGTGGTGAGAGAGGGCGCCACCGGGGGTGGGGGAGGGCGTCGCGCCGGGGTGGAGGAGAGCCGCCCACTCCCTTGCAACATCGTCGCGCCACCTCCATTGATGTCGCCAGAGGCGAGTGGATCTCGCTCCTGCTTCATGGATCTCGCCGGGGTGGGGGAGAGGGCCTCTAGATCTACGGGCATTGGGGCTCCCGGTGGGGAAGGACGACGGGCGTTGGTGCGCTACGGCAGGGGTGCGGAGCGCGGAATGGGTAAGGGTGGGAGCGGAGCGGATCAAGGCATGCATGAGTTGACTTTGTTAGGTGAGGCGTGTTTTTTGACATGAGCGGCGCATGCGGCATTGAGTGGAGTGAGGCGTCTGGCCTTCCGGACATCTTAATGGTAGCATTACCATTTGTGTTTTCTCTCACCCCAACATTACAGAAGCGTCAGTTTTGGATCAATCAACTCCATGGGGATTAGGGGAATGGATGTGTCGGATACCACAAGAAGGGGTACCCTAAGCAAGAACCAAAAATATTGCTTAAAGCCTTGCAAAAATCAAAGCCAAAGGACAACCACGAGGTCTCAGCAGATTCTCCGACTCGCCCAAGGCTTGCGTCGAGGCCTCAGATGAAAGGCTAAAGCCCTCCGCCCCGCCGAGGCCCCGCCCCGCAAGGCCTCGGATGGGATACCAATTCTCCAATTCGCCCAAGGCTGGGCTCGGCAACAACCTCGTCACCTCCGTCCCGACCGACTCCCCTGACAAAGCATCACGTCCAGTTAATGCGCCCCACTACTCCCGCAACGTCAGCCGCACGTCGGCACTGTACAGACAGAATGACCGACGGGACAGGGGACCGGGCGCAGCAGGGGTTACCTACCACTGTGCTCATCACTGTGCCCCCTGCTGACACCCGTACTGCCCTGTGCTGCCTAACTCCTGCGCCAAGGACAAAGTGGCGTGGAGGGTCAAGTCCGGGTCCCAGTAGTTTTGGAATCAGCATGAAAGACCAAACCGTTCGTCCTCCGCCTCGTCCGAGACCCCCCAGCAAGGCCTCGAGCGTACTATTCCTTCTCCGCCTCGTCCGAGACCCCCCGGCAGGGCCTTGGACGTACTATTCCTTCTCCGCCTCGGCCGAGGCCGGGCTCGTCCCGCATCCCCGTCGCCTCCACCTCAACCGTCCCACTGGCGAGCCGTCACATCCATTTAAATGCACCTGGTCACACCTACTACGCCAGCCACAACTGACAGGGTACAGCGACAGGGGCGATGGGACAGCGGTCAAATCTCCTTTTTACCATCCCCTACTGATGGTGCAGGGGTTATCGTGCCCTGTGGACGCACGCTCCGCACTTCTCCACCTGAACCGGGTACGACGCTGACCGCCGAGACCCCCGCATCATACACAGGTCACCTCCGAGGCCTCGGCAAAGCAGGCCTCAACATGATCAGCTACAGCACCCGCCAGGCCTCGGCACTCCACCAAGTCAGGAACACACAAGGCACGGCATGCCTCCTACAGTGGAAGCCATACTGGCTAGACGTCAACAAGGACTCCCACGACCTCAACAACCTCGTGCCTGGCCAGCACGACACGCCAGTCAAGTACCAATCGCCATCCCCAACGCCATACTACTATAGGACTGAACTACAGTAGGCTCCACGTATAGCTCACTCATGTACTCCTGGCTCCCTCCTTGTGGTTATAAAAGGAAGCAGCCAGGGATAGCTCGGGGAGGGGAAAAAGAGGAGAAAAAGAGGAGAAAAAGGGGAGAAGAAGAACACCTGATAGCACACACACATACGCATCCCAGCCGCCTAAGAGCAGCGTCTCAAGCCACCCACACGACACCTCGCCGAGACCTGGGATTAGCTCCCTCTCTCACTGTGCTTGTAACCCCCTACTACTAGCACTTCGGTGCAAGGAATACAAGATCGATCTCTCAGACTGGACGTAGGGCATCGATTGCCTGAACTAGTATAAACCTTGTGTCTCTTTGCATCACCATCCGGGATTAGGGGCACGCAGTTCACATTTACTGGTTGGTTGAGGACCCCCGGTCCAAAACACCGACAGTTGGCGCGCCAGGTAGGGGATCTACGTGTCAGTTTCGTCATCCCAACAAGTTCCGGATGGCAGACCCCGTACGGCCGTTACGTCTCGGCACGATGATCTGGTTCGGGGGCCTAGAGTTCATGTCCCTGGGGCATGAGTACGACATGGTACTCCTCACGCCCCGAACCCCACCAACCGACGGTGACATCACGCACCGGCAGCCTAGGCGCAGGCGGCGCCCGGGCGGCCGCTCTCGCCGTGCTCGCCAGGCACGACACGAACAAGACCACCCCAATGCTACTCGAATCCAGGACGGCAAGCCGCTCCCCGCCGACATCCTACGACCAGCTGTTGGCACAGGCTCCCTGGCTGGGGACCTGTCTAGCCTAAGCTTGGATGAAGGAAAAACGCCGGTGGCACATGGCGACGCCCAGTCACCAAGCTCCGCTCCACCACTCCCTGAAGAGCCAGTTTCGGTGGAGCAAAGTCCGGCGACGGCACCATCCTCATACCCCTTTGGGTTGAGAAATGCCGCCACCTCTTATGCTTACGCTTACGCCGCCGCTCCCAAGGATCCCCCGGAACGCCGCCAGCGCTTCACTCTCGACCTGGGCACCCACGCCGACTCCTCGGAGGAGGACGAGGCATGGCCCGGAGTGGATTTCTCTGGACTCCACGACCCCGGGGCTATGCGCCGTTTCCTGGCCGCAAGCGACTACTGCTTCGGCTACTCCGACTCCGACAACGAGGGCACGTACGACCCCGCTCGCGAGTGTTTCCACGTCGGGCTCGGGATGCCGAGGGCGGGCGAGGAAGACGAGGGGGCGGGTAGCCGTTCCCCGCTTCGCCCAGGTACAGGCGCCGCCACACCTCCGCGCATTCTCCTACCGGCAGCACGGAACGAGAGCCCTGCTCTTGCGCGACCTCAACGTCCAGACCTGGAACAGCTCCGTGAGCTCCAGGCCAAGGTCAAACAGGACTGACTCCTTCTACAGTAGCTTCGAGACTCTCTCGAACAGGAGCAGCGAGGTCACGGCGAAGGCGGAGGAGCCCGATGAAGGGCCCGCGATGTACATCATCGCATCCACGACGACGACGAAGGGAGCGAGCAACCCCCAGTCTTCAATCGCGCCAGCCAGAACGTCGTGGCCACGGCAATGCTGGTCCGCGCGATGCCTGAGCCTTCTACCACAGAGGGACGGTGGGTCCATGGCGAGCTCCGAGAGCTCCTAGAGACCGCCGCGGTTCAGCAGGCCGAGAGTTCCGCCTCTCGACGGCACGGGGGCGTCTCGAACCTGCCCGCGGCACCGCCTCGGCAAGACAGGGAAGCCTCGGCTCGTCCCGAGCCCGCTCGAGCACCAATAACCCACAGAGCCCCCGTGCTTCTGGACCACCTCGGCAACCGACGCGAGGTGCAGGGAAACCATGAGGTGGTTAGCAGGCGACGACACCATGACAGCGAGGGGCCCGCTCGGGGCTACCACCCACACCGAGGTGGCCGCTATGACAGCGGGGAAGACCACAATCCTTCCCCTGAACCGCCAGGCCCTCGGGTCTTTAGCAGGGCCATCCGCGCTGCTCTTTTCCCCGCCCGATTTCAGCAACCAGCCAATCTCGCGAAGTACAGCGGCGAGACCAACCCCGAACTCTGGCCTGCCAGCTAGGTGGCACGGATGATGACCTGCTCATCATCCGCAACCTCCCCTTGCTCTTGACAGACTCGTCACGAGCCTGGCTCGAGCACCTCCCTCCCTCGACGACACCACGACAGCGAGGGGCCCGCTCGGTTCGAGAGTTGAGGAACACCCCAAGCCGAGCCACGAGGTTGACGCCTTTCTTCCTGGTCTATGGGGCCGAGGCCATCCTCCCCACTGACTTGGAATATGGTTCCCCGAGGCTACAAGCCTATAACGAACAAAGTAACCACACCACCCGAGAGGACACCCTCGATCAACTGGAGGAAGCCCGAGACGTCGCGCTACTACACTCGGCCAAATACCAGCAGAGCCTACGACGTTATCAGGCCCGACGCATCCGAGGCCAAGACTTGAAGGTAGGCGACCTGGTGTTGAGGCTAGCACAGAGCAATAAGGGCCGCCACAAGCTGACCCCGCCATGGGAAGGGCCGTACATCATCGCCCAAGTACTGAGGCCCGGGACCTACAAGCTGGCCAACGAGAAGGGCGAAGTATTCACCAACGCTTGGAACATAGAATAGCTACGTCGCTTTTATCCCTAAATTTCCAAGCATTGTATATGTCATTTCTCGAAATACAATTAAAAAGCGTTCTTTAGTTGGTCTAATATTTCGAGAAACCCCCCGAGCCCATCGTAGGTCTCGGCAATACAGTAACACGACAAGGGAGGCTCGGCTCTGCCTCGGCAGAACCAAGCCTCCCTCGGGGGCTAGATGGGGGACTCCCCTAGGTCCCACGCACCATTCTTCAGTCGTTTTTCGCAAAAATTCCTACACCTAGACTCTAGCATGCTCTGACGAATCGGTTGTAAAAACCCCTCGGACCAAGGTCTGTTTCCTAAGCAAGAGGCCGGTAGAGTCTCGAGACGGCCTACGCCTCCGGGCCACGGCACTCCCTCACTACCTCTCGCCCAAGGGACGGCTTAGGCGCCAAGGGGGTGTTTTGCAAAACGAAATCTGATCAGGAGCAACAGAGGGCAGAGGCTCGGAAACATGAGAAAAACAACTAAGAAACACAAATACTTCAAAAATAAAGGCCTCGACGGCCACAAGCGTTACGATACAAAAATAACTCCTACTCTATTTTTACATAGCCCCCAGGGCCCAGATCAAGGCTCAGGGCCTCCAGCACCGGCAGATGGTAGGGGAGGAACCACCTCCTCTTCAAAGAGCGTCGCCAGCGCTGTGGCGGGGCCTTCCGCCGCCTCCATCAGCTTCATGACCGCCGCGTCAGCCTCCTCGTCATCTTCAGGCAGGACATACCCATCACTGATGGCCGGGAGGTCGACGCCGACGTAGTGAGAAGAGATGACGGCCAGCGCGCGCTTGACACCCGTGTGCAGCGCTCCTCGGAGCCGCTCGCGCATCTGGTTGCTCAGCGCGATCAAACGGCTTCCTATGGAGCTGCCTGACTGAACCCCTTCAACCTCCAAGGCCTCGCAGGTAGAAAGGGCAGCACGTTTCAGCGCCTTGTGCTCCCCGATCTCGTTATCGAGCACCGTCTGCACCGGGTTGGAAGCCTCGGCTGCCTGAGTAACCTCCGCCTCTGACTCTGCACCATGGAGAACAGAGTAAGGTTGAGCGAGGGGAAAAACAACCTAAATTAGGAGAGGAAGCCCACGGAACTCACCCTTGGCCTTCAGTTCCTAGTGTCGGGTCTCGACCTGGCAGGCCTCGGCTTTCTCCTTCCAGCGCAGGGCCTCGGCCCTGGAAGCCTCGGCCTCCTCCTTCAAGCGCTGGGCCTCGACCTGTGAAGCCTCGGCCGCCTTGGAAGCTTCACTCCCCAGCTCTGCGTCACACAAGGGAGTTAGGGAGCGAACATAAGGAAAAGAAAACAAAATGAGGGGACTAAGACTCACCCTCGACCGTCCCCCTCCAAACCATAGCCTCGGTTCACAAGGCCTCAGCTGCAGCAAGGGCCTCATCCAAGGCACCTTCCGTCAGCTGGTGCGCCCTCTGTTCCGCCCCCAGCTGCCCCTCGAGAGCCACGGCCGAGGTCGTAGCATCAGTAGCTCGGCCCCTAAAGGCATCCCGATCGCTGACCGCGTGGGTGAGCTCCTCCTCCAACTCCTTGACCCGCGCCGCCAGAGGGGCGAGCTGTGTCTGGGCCATGGCCGCCTCGACCTCTACGTCAGCACAACGAAGGCGGAGGTCCTCTACCTCAGCGCTCCGCGCCGATAGGAGCTCGTTGGCACCGGCGAGAAGGCCCTCCTGCCGCTGAAGCTGGTCCCAGACGCCCCTCTCCCACCGGAGAAAGACTGACTTCCCAAGGGACCGAGTCTCGAGCTCCTGGGGAAGCAGAACAGGGGTCATTGATTGTAACAAAACCAGAAAAGGACAACGTCGCGCGAGAAAGGAAAACGCAAACCTGGGCGACTCCGGGCAGGTCATCGGCCACCACGGACAGGGCCGTCCGTAGCGACCGCTCCGCCAGCTGACGGTATTTCTCGAAGGTGCCCCAGTGCTCGCCCTCGGCTGCGTCCTCGAGGGCGAACAGAGGCTCCCCCTCAAGGTCATCCCGGCTCCGCCACAGTACCCGCGGATGATCCCACCCACGAGGCTTGGGTCGCACCCACACGAGGGCCGAGTTTCCCTCGTCCAAGATCGGCGCCAGCTGTCCCACGGCACCGGCATCCTTGGCGTCGACCACCTCCCGCGCCCCGGGAAGTATCGTCGGAGGAGGTCGGATAGACCTCTGTCTCCCGGGCGCTCTCTCGCAACAACGGCGGCCCCTGAAGCAAGGGCGCCACCAAGGCCTCCGCCGCCTTCACCGCCGCCTCCTGGGCAGATGGCCTCGCCGCAATCACGACAGCCTTGGTGGTCTCGGGGGCTCTGGCCTCCGCCATCGTGGCCTCGGAGGACGCAGAAACACCGACCGCAGCCATTGCGGCCTCGGCAGTCTTGGACGCCCTGGCCTCCGTCGCCTCAGCCTCGGAGACCCCGGGGGCCTCGGCAACTAAGGACACGCTGACCCCATCCGACTCGTGAGCCCAATGGCTATGGTCGGTGTTTCTGCGTCCTTAGTTGAACGGGGCGGCAACCGTTTCACCACGGCCGCCCTGACCCTGCCAAAAACACTCTTACCTTGAACGGGGCGGCAACTGTTTCGCCACGGCAAACCTCGTCCGCAATGGCGGAGGCGGCGGCAGAGGCGTCGCTTCCATGTCCATCGGCGCCGGTCGGTCCTCAGTGGACCCCGGTGCCCCTTCGGTCCTCTGCGGGGGCGGTGGTGTCGCCTCCACCGCCGCTTGTTCCATCACAGCCGCCGAGCCCACCGGGCTGATGACGTGTTTGCCCAACGCCCGCGCCTCGAGCGTGTCAGCCTCGGCCCCGGAGCGGACAACCGCTGACCCCGGGTCCACCTCTCCTCCTCCTCCCGGGAGTACCAGGCTGCTTGCCATCACCCCGGGCACCACCTCCACTATGTCAGGAAGATGGTCCAGGGGACCTCGCCCCACCTCGCTCCCGTCATCCCCGTCCGAGGCCTCCATCGACAGCGACGTCGATGGGGATTCCTCCAACGGGAGACCGTCCTTCCGTTGTTGACGGCGGCGCTTATCCAGCTCCTCGTGTGCGAGGATTTGCTTCGTGTGCTTCGCCACCTTGGCGTCTTTCCGTTTTTTCTGCGCATCGGCATGCGCGCGGTTGATCGCTAACCGCCTCGCGTCCTCGGGAATGGGCGGCGGAGATGAGCGTACGTCCCTTATCCCCTGCAGCAACGACAGACGTGCATAAGGAAACAAGGGGTAAGGGGAGGTTAAGGAAGCTCGGAGGCTACAAGCGGCGCACGACTTACCAGCGAAAGGAACCCCCGCGATGGCCGCATAGCGATAGGGGTCAAGTTGCCGCCCCTCAGCTTCGCCTTTACCGTCTCCCCCACCCGACGAAGAATTTCCTCATCGGAAAGGGCGGAGGAGGACATCCGGGTGCCCTCAATGGGCTCACCCGGCTTCATCTCGAACACCCGCCGCCGCCGAGCCATCAGCGGCAGCACCCTCCGGTGGTGGAAGGCGGCCACGACTACAGCCGCGGTGAGACCGTGGCCCCGCAGCCTCGCCAGCCCCTCCAGAAGCGGCTCCAGCTTGGGCTGGTCATCCTTCGGGACGCCGTACTTCCATCTCTCCGGGCAACTCCCCACAATCCGCCCGGTGTAGGGGGAGTCCTCCGTCGTCGTTGCGAAGGTAGAACCAACTCGTGTACCACCGGCGATTGGATGACGCGAGCTGGGCTGGAATGTAGAGGTGCAGGCGGTCCTGGCGCACTTGGAGAGTGCAGCCGCCGGCCCTCATCGCCTTCCTCGTACCCGATGTGCCCGTCGGCTTGGTAGTGTGCCCCGCCCGGAATAGGTGGAGCCACAACTCCCAATGGGGAGCAATCCCCAAGTACCCCTCGTAGACGGCAACAAAGATAGCCGCCTGAGCGATGGAGTTGGGGTTGAAGTTGTGGACCTCCACACCGTAGTAATGCGGGAGCGCCCGCATGAACCGATCCGCCGAGACGCCAAGGCCACGCTCGTGAAAGGAGACGAAGCTTACGACGTAGCCGTCGAGGGGCCTCGGCTCTCGCTCGCCGTACGGAGCAATCCACTCTGGCCTGGTGGGGTCTGTCACTGGGTGAAGGAGTCCGCTGTCGACAAGCGACTGAAGCATCTCCTCGGTGACGTCCGATGGATCCTAGGGGTCCGCCTCGACAACGACGATGTCGTCGGCCATGGGTGCGATGGAGGAATCGGGTGCGGCGGTGAGTTTTTCTCTCTCCCACGCTCTTACTTTTTCCTCGCTTTCTCCCTAGGCTCGCTCTTCTCCTCTCTTCTTCCCGGCACCCGCTGCTCTAGCGGCGGCTCAACGGAGGCAGTGCTAATGCGGGCAAGGTAAGACGAGGAGGGGCGGGACTCTTTGTTTATTTATGCAGGGAGGAGGCGAAACGAACGGGCGACAAAATCGAGGAAGTTTCCCCCCGATCCGGCGCAGTTAACCACGAGCCGATTTCACCGGCCCACGCGCCCACGTCTCCCTCATTAAATACGAGAACAGTTACGTCCCATCCACCACGTCACGCTCAGCCACTATGGCAGCAGGCGTCGTTTCGCCTCCAAATCACCTCAAAAGGCGCGCCACCCGTTGCCGAGCCAATAGGGAAGATTTTTCCCACGGCCTATTCCTTTCATATGAAGGAACCAGGCTCTGAGCCTATTACGGTCCAGGGGTTTGAAGGCTGGGCCCCAAGAGGTTTCGACAGCCGCCCTAGGATAACAGAGTCAGGGACGACCGCGGGCGAGCCTATACGAGGCCGAGACCCAAGCAAGCGAAACGCTTGGGACGCCCAAAGTCGTGTCCGAGACCGGCAGGAAGGTCTCTGAATGGGATTTCACCGTAGGGAGGCACCGAGCCACCGAGGCCCAGCGAACGGCCTTGACACCCACTAGAGAAATCCTCTGGTACTCTTGGAGTGTGTCTCTGGACCACTAGCCGTCCCCTAGCGAACGGGGTTCGGGCCTCCACTCGGACTACCCGATAACAGCTCACCGGAAGTGTCCGCGCTCGTGCCCATCGAGGGTAGCAAGGCACATTCCACCCCTCCTTCCAAGCGAAAAGGAAGCATGAGGGTCGTACAAAAGTCAGGGGAGCCCCTAACGTCCTTCTCGCTCTATACAGGGGCTAAGGGGCTCTTCCTGCAACCTTGCCGAGACCCGGCGACCCCGGCTCGCACTCGAAGGGGCTCGGCAAAACAAACCCTCCTTTCGAGCGAAAAGGAAGCGTGAGGGTCGTACAAAAAGACAGGGGAGCTCCTGATGGCCCTCTCGCCCTGTGCAGAGGCTAGGGGGCTCTTCCTGCAAATACGCCGAGACCCCACAACCCGGGCTGGCGCCCAAAGGGGCCTCGGCAAACAAACCCTCACGCGCGAGGGGCGTATAAAAAGCCAGGGGAACTCCCGACGGTCCTCTCGCTCCGCGCAGAGGCTAGGGGCTCTTCCTGCAACCTTGCCGAGACCAGCGGCTCCGGCTCGCACCAGAATGGGCTCGGCAAACAAACCCTCTGTCCGAACGAAAATGATATGTGAGGGTCGGGTGAAAAAACCAGGGGACCCCTGACCACCCTCCTGCTCCTGGCAGAGGCTCGGGGACTCCTCCCGCGCCCAAGACAAAGACACACGGTCTAAGTCCACGCTAAAAGTTCCGTTACAAATACGATAAAGGGCACCGAGCCCGTTACGGTCCAAGGGTTCGAAGGCTGGGCCTCCAGAGGTTTCGACAGTCGCCCCAGGACAACAGAGTCAGGGACGACCTTGGGGCAAGCCTACGAATGGCCGAGGCCCGAGCGAACGATCGCTCGATCGCTCGGGGCACCCTAAGTCGTGTCCGAGACCGGCAGGGAAGTCTCCGAATGGGATCCCACCGTAGGGAGGCACCGAGCCACCGAGTCCCAGCGAACGGCCTCGGCACCCACTAGAGAAACCCTCTGGTACTCTTGGAGTGCGTCTCCGGACCGCTAGCCGACCCTTAGCGAACGGGGTTCGGGCCTCCACTCGGACTACCCGATAACAGCTCACCGAAAGTGCCCACGCTCGTGCCCATCGAGGGTAGCCTGACACATTCCACCCCTCCTTCCGAGCGAAAAGGAAGCGTGAGGGTCGTACCCAAAGTCAGGGGGATCCCTGACGGACCTCTCGCTCCGTGCGGAGGCTAGAGGGCTTTTCCTGCAGCCTCGCGGAGAACCCCCGCAACCCGAACTTGCGCTTGTGGGCTCGGCAAATGCGATAAAAACTCCTCGCTCAAACGTGAAAACGAAAAAAGCCCCTGGAGGAGTAACTCCACTCCTCCAGGGCCTCGGGGGCTACACCCGGCGGGTGCGCTCGCGCGCACCCACCGGAACCACCAAGTACAAAACACAATCCCAACGGGAGCTGCTACGAGCCATGTCTCGTCAAAACCTTGGGAGAGTGCCCGCACTCCTCCCGAGGCTCGGGGGCTACTGTCGGATACCACAAGAAGGGGTACCCTAAGCAAGAACCAAAAATATTGCTTAAAGCCTTGCAAAAATCAAAGCCAAAGGACAACCACGAGGTCTCGGCAGATTCTCCGACTCGCCCAAGGCTTGCGCCGAGGCTTCAGACAAAAGACTAAAGCCCTCCGCCCCGCCGAGGCCCTCTCGCCGAGGCCCCCTCGCCGAGGCCCCGCCCCGCAAGGCCTCGGATGGGATACCAATTCTCCGATTCGCCCGAGGCTGGGCTCGGCAACAACCTCGTCACCTCCGTCCCGACCGACTCCCCTGACAAAACGTCACGTCCAGTTAATGCGCCCCACTACTCCCGCAACGTCAGCCGCACGTCGGCACTGTACAGGCAGAATGACCGATGGGACAGGGGACCGGGCGCAGCAGGGGTTACCTACCACTGTGCTCATCACTGTGCCCCCTGCTGACACCCGTACTGCCCTGTGTTGCCTAACTCCTACGCCAAGGACAAAGTGGCGTGGAGGGTCAAGTCCGGGTCCCAGTAGTTTTGGAATCAGCATGAAAGACCAAACCGTTTGTCCTCCGCCTCGTCCGAGACCCCCCGGCAAGGCCTCGGGCGTACTATTCCTTCTCCGCCTCGTCCGAGACCCCCCCGGCAGGGCCTCGGACGTACTATTCCTTCTCCGCCTCGGCCAAGGCCAGGCTCGTCCCGCATCCCCGTCGCCTCCGCCTCAACCGTCCCACTGGCGAGCTGTCACATCCGTTTAAATGCACCTGGTCACACCTACTACGCCAGCCACGACTGACAGGGTACAGCGACAGGGGCGATGGGACAGCGATCAAATCTCCTTTTTACCATCCCCTACTGACGGTGCAGGGGTTACCGTGCCCTGTGGACGCACGCTCCGCACTTCTCCACCTGAACCGGGTACGACGCTGACCGCCGAGACCCCCGCATCATACACAGGTCACCTCCGAGGCCTCGGCAAAGCAGGCCTCGGCACGATCAGCTACAGCACCCGCCAGGCCTCGGCACTCCACCAAGTCAGGAACACACAAGGCACGGCATGCCTCCTACAGTGGAAGCCATACTGGCTAGACGTCAACAAGGACTCCCACGACCTCAACAACCTCGTGCCTGGCCAGCACGGCGCGCCAGTCAAGTACCAATCGCCATCCCCAACGCCATGCTGCTACAGGACTAAACTACAGTAGGCTCCACGTATAGCTCACTCATGTACTCCTGGCTCCCTCCTTGCGGTTATAAAAGGAAGCAGCCAGGGATAGCTCGGGGAGGGGAAAAAGAGGAGAAAAAGAGGAGAAAAAGGGGAGAAGAAGAACACCTGATAGCACACACACATACGCATCCCAGCCGCCTGAGAGCAGCGTCTCAAGCCACCCACACGACACCTCGCCGAGACCTGGGATTAGCTCCCTCTCTCACTGTGCTTGTAACCCCCTACTACTAGCACTTCGGTGCAAGGAATACAAGATCGATCTCTCAGACTGGACGTAGGGCATCGATTGCCTAAACCAGTATAAACCTTGTGTCTCTTTGCATCACCATCCGGGATTAGGGGCACGCAGTTCACATTTACTGGTTGGTTGAGGACCCCCGGTCCAAAACACCGACAGTTGGCGCGCCAGGTAGGGGATCTGCGTGTCAGTTTCGTCATCCCAACAAGTTCCGGATGGCAGACCCCGTACGGCCGTTACGTCTCGGCACGGTGATCTGGTTCGGGGGCCTAGAGTTCATGTCCCTGGGGCATGAGTACGACATGGTACTCCTCACGCCCCGAACCCCACCAACCGACGGCGACGTCACGCACCGGCAGCCTAGATAAAGAACAATTGCAACATATGTGTGAAAACATATGCAACATCTAGATAAAGAATGATTGCAACATACGTCTGGAAATAGATGAAATATTTTGAACAAAAGTTTGCAACATGCTTCTAAAATACTTGCATCATAAGCAACATGTGCAACATCCCGTGATCTACTTTTGCAACATCCATAAGAAACAACTACAACATACCTTTGAAACGATTGAAACACCTCACCTTAAAACATACATTTGCAACATAGAAGAGGGGAAGCCTGGGCCGGTCGATTCTAGCCATCAGGGTCAGAGCCGGCGGCAAGCGGTGACGCACGAGCACCACCGCCACCAGCGCCACCAGTACTAGGCTTGGCTTGACGGCGACGGTGGGAGATGGGGGGGCGAGGAGTGCCATGGCCGCCGGGGTGGGAGGAGCTCAGTCACCATGGTGAGAGAGGGCGCCGCCTGGGGTGGGGGAGGGCGCCGCACCGGGGTGGAGGAGAGTCGCCCACTCCCTTGCAACACCGTTGCGCCACCTCCATGGATCTCGCCGGAGGCGAGTGGATCTCGCTCCTGCTCCATGGATCTCGCCGGGGTGGGGGAGAGGGCCTCTGGATCTGTGGGCATTGGGGCTCCCGGTGGGGAAGGACGATGGGCGTTGGTGCGCTACGACAGGGGTGCAGAGCGAGGAATGGGTAAGGGTGGGAGCGGAGCGGAGCAAGGCATGCGGGAGTTGATTTTGTTAGGTGAGGCATGTTTTTGGACATGAGCGGCGCATGCGGCATTGAGTGGAGTGAGGCGTCTGGCCTTCCGGACATCTTAATGGTAGCATTACCATTTGTGTTTTCTCTCACCCCCAACATTACAGAAGCGTCATTTTTGGATCAATCAACTCCATGGGGATTAGGGGAATGGATGGGCGATCAATCTTCCGAGAATTAGGAAACACCTCATGGTTCACTGTTGGCATACCTGATGGCGATGTCGAGGAGTGCGCATGTCAATCGACACTTCCTTCCTGCCGATCTTGTGCACCAACTCTTGGCACTGACTCCTCTCATGAAGGGTGTTGATTACCTTGTTCTCCGGGGTGTTGGGGAGCTCATTGTGCTTGTAGGTGAAGCGCTGGATGTAGTCGCGAGTTGTTCCTCAAGGCTTTCGCATTGGCAATTGCATTGGTGAGATCCCACGTGGTGCTTGGGCTTGGTGTAGGCCCCTCGAAGTTGTCGATGAGATGCCTTTCGAGGTCGCTCAACTCTTCAATGGTGTGCGAGGAAGATGCTCGAGCTAGACATGGGCTAAGTCGGTGAGGTACAACGGAATGTACTGTACATCAAAGTGGGTAGCCTACGTCCAGTGAAGAATAAATCACTTAGACAGTATGCTCGGTGATTTATAGGGGCGCTAATGAATGTGCCTAGTGTTCCTAACTATGAATGTCTAATATATGAATGACTTACCCCTACCTCTCCTTATATAGTCCGGAGGTAGGGTAACAGATGAAATGTTGAATGATATATAACAACAGTTTTCTAGTTTCTTACAAGGAGAATCTATCAGATCTTATTGGATCAACTTGGTCGTCAAGGCTATCTAATCGATATCTTGCTTTCCAAGTACTTGATGCACCCTGTCCGATTTGGGTCTCTTCCTTACCAAGCGGCAGTGACGATCATCGTATCACAAACGATTAAGGGGTTAGATATGGTAGTTATATCATCTTATCACTAGATATACGCCCATGCTTTGGACTGGGGCCGCATTTTTTTGACTGAACCTCAATAATCAGACACGGATGTGTAGCTCTCAGGATTTTATATTGGACGCGGATACGTGGATCCAGTTTTTCAATGTCTCGAACCGGGTAGGACGTGGATGCATGAGCTCGAGTGCAGGATGATTCTTATCGTACCCGGACGTGAACACGTGAGTATGGATCGAGAGTGGGTATCATCGAGTAGATGATGACGTTGCTGCTTTTAGCAACGGAGAAGAAATTTATTATAACGTACTTTTTGTTATTAAAAAGAAATAGTACCATCGCACACTAGACCTAAGCCTTTCCACCTAGCCACTGTATCAAGTTCTCTTGTTAAAATTCCACATGGATGTTGCGCCATATGAAAATTCCATTTGCATCTCTTCGTCAGAACCAATAACTGTCCTAACCGATCGATTTTGGCTGTAGGGGAGCGGCATGGTTCCTATTCCCTCCTTTCCCCAATAAACCAATTTTAAATTTGCTTAAAGTCAAATATCTTTAAGTTTAATTGTATTTATAGAAAAGTGCACCAATATTTATATGACACTAAATTAACATAATTAGATATGCTATGAAATATATTTTCATAGTCTACTTATTTGGTGCCATAAATATTTTTTACCTTTTCGATAAATTTAGTTAAATTTAAGAAAGTCTGACTTAAGACGTACAACTCTAGAAGTTTGATTATTTGGAGATGGAGACAGGCATTTCTTTCCATTGCAGACGAGTGGGAAACACAAACATTGAATGAATGAAACATATCAACATGCTGAAAATAGCAAGACACCTAGCTTGATCCGCCGGCAGGCGGGACTGCTTTTCCTTCCAGTTTGCACCACTGTCAATCAAACACAAGTATATACATAATCACGTCAATAATATACTCCTAAGTGAGATCAAACAATCGAGATAAATAAATAAAACTCACCACAGAATCTGTTGCTTACCTGAACGTCATGACGGTGGCGATAAGAGTGCCGAGGAGAAGGCAGATGAGCACGACATCAAGATACTTGGTAGGGAGATTCAGTGCCGGACTCCTCACAGTCGAGGCCAGCATCAGATAGATGCCAAGAATGATGGTGAGGAAGAATAGGAGCCCAACAGCCCCTGGCGCGATCTCGTCATTGTCTTTCCCAGCAGCAGTGATGAAGTGCCGGACCACGGTCATGATCGCGCTGACGAAGCTGCTCCAGTTAAGGATCAGAGCGGACATCTCAAAGATGCTGTCAAGCTCCTTGCTCGCAGCCTTGTTCCTCTCATCGGCGCTCTGCTGCGCCGCCTGCGCGTCCGGCGGCGGCGGCTTGGGCGGCCATAGCTTCTGCTGGAGGTGGGAGGCGAAGACGACGAGCGGGAGGAAGAGGATGGCGTAGGCGTGGTCCATGTCGAACGCGATGAAGATGAGGTACGTCATGAGGAGCAGGTGCAGCGATGAGAAGTAGACCAGGGCACTACCCAGCTTCGCCTTCGTCTGGAGCGACAGGAGGTCGGCGCAGATGGCGAGAAAGAAGGGTGCGATCGCCATCTTGAAGGCCGTGTTGGTTGATGCATTGGCCGCGTATCCGATAAACGTGCAGACGGCGAAGCCGAGGGCCTTCTGCGAGTATTTCAGGCAGCGCCCACGCTGTTCCTTATCGTCATCTGGGTTGCCATGGACAACGCCGACCTGTTTTTATTCCATTCCAAACAATACTAAAGATCAGTTGCAGGGTATATGAATAAAAGTTTGTGAATGAATAAAGCACATGCATGGAGAACAAGATCGGAGGTAGTAGCCGTGTGATGCTCCTGTATTTATTATCCTTTTTTTTCTTAATTAGCATATTACTCCGTATTATTTTTTGTTATTTTTTGTTATGAAGGAGTTATAAATTAATGACAGCAAGAAGTTGCACTCGGTGTTGGAAAATTTTTCATAATACAACATACATTTATTGCAAAACCATGACGATAATGAAAATAAATCTGGCTACATCCCTTGTCACAAACCGAGTATTTGTTGACAGAGAATTAAACAAGGACTTTTTGCAAAACTGATATATATGGCTAGTCATATCTAAATTCCTCGTGTCCGGAACTCCACGTACAGCAGCAGGCCAGGAAACAAACCTGTGCAGTTCTCGGCGATGCAACGTCCATTACAACCTCAGGTACTGAATTTTTGCTTCCAAACTCGGCTGGCTGTTGCGGAGATAGAGAAGGTTGTACCTGCAATGAAAAGGAAGGTGTCAACTACGCATTCGCCGCACATGCTTAGGGATGAAAATAGGATGGATATTTTCCGATATCCATCCGTCCCGAAAGGGTCAAAATTCTACAAGGATAGTTTGTTTTTCGATCTGAATATTTAATATCCGTACCATATTCGAATCTGAATACTCAAAATTGAATTTCTGTTTCCCTGTTCGCTTGAACTACTTCAGCGATACTTTTCAGCGAACGAACAGTGTTTTCCTCTCACAACAAATCAGCATAAGCATCAGCATAAGCCGAATTTATCCAGTTCCAAGATCCAAACAATTAGGAGATAGAATGCAGGATCACTGATGCCCGTCTGTATCCAATCCAGTTTCATTGCCACATGATCTTTCTAATAATTAAACATGCACTTCTATTATCAATCAGTTCATCAAAATTTTACTGGGCCTAACTGCAATAATGTTGCAGTTGTACAATATAACATGCTTCTTCTGTAAATTTCTTTTGTACGAAGGGAATATGCCATATTGCAATAGTCCAAGTAATATGGAAATTGCCATTGTATATCAAAATTCTGAATAAACCCGAGTGATGTGTCAATAACAGTGTTGCAAACTGTGGAAGGGAAATCAATAGGCATTCCCCGTTTCCATGCAGAATACTACAGTTTGAGAGTAGTTCAGAAAGCAAAAGGTGCAACCAAATGGAAATGAATATACTCCCTAGTTCCAAATTATAAAACACTTTGACTTTTCTACATATATAGTTTTAGCTATGTACATACTGTCTAAGTACAAATTAAAAGCAATGTATCTAGAAAAATCAAAATGTCTTATAATTTGAAATGAATGGAGTAGTATATAGCTTTAGTTAATTGGATCATTATGAAATTATCCTTTTGACCAATAATACTTGGCTTAATATCTTTTTTTCTATGTTCTTGTTGATGAACTCGGAACATGTTATTATTTTTCTTGATTTTGATGAGGAAAAGACATAAAATAGATATTTTGACTCTTTATTTGTCTCGTAATATATTTTATTTGCTTAAGAGTTAAGAGAATCAATATCATCTTACATGCTCTTCGAATACAAAAAATCTACTTAAAAAGTTTATGGACTAAACTTGTATATAATTTGACTAGGGAAGGGCATGGCTGACCGAGTGGTCAGTGCAGGCTCAGTACCACCCCACTGGGGTGGTTAAAGTTCGAGTCCCAAGGGACTCACTCTTTATTTGTGACTTCGCCCGCAACGACCAGAGAAAAAAAGCTCCCTTGTTTGCCCCACATCTAAAGCACAGGTCTGTGGCCAGCTCATCGCGGTGCCGTTGTGTATGGGTGGGGTAGGGGTTCAGGGGGGTTTCTCGATCTATGTGAGAAGATCTTCTTCTTAAGCCAAAATATCCGGGGGCTGTCTAGCCACCGTGGATTGAGTTTTATATAATTTGACTAATTGTTGGTCAAAGCTTATGACGTTTTTACTTTTCTCTATACATACAAAATATACTTATATATCATCCGAAGGGGTTGATCCAAGAGTGTTTTCTCGTGCAGTAGAAGGCAAACCACTTGTACACCATGAGATTGCGAAATTTGATGCTTCTTTGGCATCAAACTACATAATTCCTTGAATGTGGCTACAAACTTGTTTTGGAACTATGGCGTCCGTACGTTTCTCTCTTAAGATGTGCAAAAGAAAATGTTCACCAATCCAATTCTTATAAATTGGACTATGAGTGTTAACTCTTTTTGTTTCAACAAAACTTTTGGATGGACTTAATGCGAATTTCTTTATAGACTTGTGTTGTGAGTGTCCGCGTTGTACTGTGTAATCTAAACAAATATTACAAAAAGCTAAGCAAATTAAAATGTGAAAAATAGTAAAACAAAACAAATTAACCACCCCTTTATGTGGTGATTGGAACAAAAAAGGTATGCATGACAACCAATTATGATTCAAATCAATATATATATACCCATGATTTGCACACTAGAGAACTACCAATGGTTTTATTTATAGGTTTTTAATAGGAACCACACACTTGTTGCAGCAGTTGGTGTGCACTGTGCGTGTATGAGTTGGTGTGCGTTTGGTGGTCTTCCCTATTGGAAAAAACACTACTAGCTTCTTACCTACCATTACATTTTTTTTCAATCCATTATGTGCCACTGTTAGTGATAAGGGATTGCAATTTCCATCAATATGAAATAAGGAATTGTTAAAGAAATAAAGTTTAGAGAAAGGGTACGGTCACGGACAGAACAACCCATGCTATGTACATGGCCGTACACCGGACTAAGGGCCTGTTTGGATGGCGAAAATTTTTACAAAATGACATTGTAGCAGTTTTCGTTGTTATTTGGTAATTAGTGTCCAATCATAGTCTAATTAGGCTTAAAAGATTCGTCTCGTGGATTTCGTCTAAACTGTGTAATTAGTTTTATTTTTTATTTATATTTAATGCTTCATGCATGCGTCCAAAGATTCGCTGTGACGGAAAATCTTAAAAAATTTGGAATTTTGGAGTAGAACTAAACGGTACCTAACCTGAGCAGTGGTCCTTCGCTGTGGACTGTTCAACCAGGGCCCTGTGTTCAACTTGCTGACATCTACCTCATGTGTCCTTCGCTGTGGACTCCTCAACCTGATATCTGCCCCACGTGCCGCCATCCGTGACTGATCATCACTTCGAGGCTCTTGGGGTGGATACAGGGGCTCCATTTCCTGACATCAAAAGCAGGGCTTATTAGGCATCAAACATGGATTCAGACGTAGCAAAGGCTCCAAAGTACGCATCGCAGAGCACGTTGATGCATGAAGTTGAATGTCTAAGTATTAGGAATATTTAAGTATTAGGAAGGCATTTGAACTTTGAAGTTTAAAATTTATATGTAAAACGAACCAGCTAAAAATTGGAATTTCAAAATTATTACACAAATATGTTCAGGAATTGATTGTAGCTCAATTAGTTATGTTTGTTGCGGTGAAACACTTGAATGTTGAAACTCATGCACTTGAGTTGTAGTCTCTAACTTATCACTGGTGCTTACATTTTAAGGTTCCTGTAACTGTTCCCAAGTGTTCAGGTGTGTATGTGTATGTATTGTGAGTCTTAAAAAAATGTTAGCCAATTCTAATATATTATTTATTGTTGTTGATGCTGTTGTTATATATAATCATCTCTATTTCTGGGTGTAGCTACCTAGCTAGCTATCTAGAAAATACCCTCCATAAATATTAGTGGTGAGTCCAAGATGACAGGTGGGCCTGAGACACATGAAAACCATTTATGACAGGCTCTAGGATTAAAAGGAACGTTTTAATAGTTGAGATGTCAAAATTACCTAATTTTGTAGTTAACAGTCAAAATTAGACAAAGACAAGAGCTGAGGGACCAAACCTAGACCTAATCCTATAATTAAAGTTCTCTAATAACTCTTTCCCCGAATGCAGAGGAGGGATGCGAAGCGTCGCGCCATGGCATTGGCATGGTGTGTGCTCTCCAAGCCTGACGAGGCGACCTACTAAATTAATGCACTACTAGTATATGCCCGTGCTCCCCTACGATGACATTTAAGAAGTCATTAATTCTTTCAGGATTGATTAATAGTGTACGCTCCTCTCCAAGCCTGATGAGGCGACCGAGTACTCAATTACAAAGGAAGTCGTTAGTACTCGGAGACTATAAACAACCTAAATAAGGTGCGTCACTCCCACATGAACCAATTGGCCAGAGCTTGCTCCTTGGTCATTGCTAGCAGTTGTTGATCCGTGGTGCGAAAAGGGAGTCAGAGCCGTACGCTGGTGTTACTAATAAGTTTCAAGATGTTCTAGATAACTTGTCCATAAAATATGTTGCATATATGTTCAGTGTAGTGCTATTATAAGCCCTTTTCAAGACGGATCCAAAGTCTCTCTCTCTATTCCTTCATCCTTGTACAGTCGTTGTGTATTGGCTTGACATTGCAGGCTAATTGTTAACACCATAACATATGTGAAAAGTATATATCAGATTTTTTTGGTTGGTTAATTAATTTGATTGGTGCTATGTCATCTCATGCTACTTTAATTAATATGGAAACACGCATGGAAATTGTGAAAAGGAAAGTATCAAGATATTTTTATGACATAATTACGAATTCACATACATATGACACTATGATATGAATTACTCCTATTTAAACTTAAAAAGCATCTTATTTAAAAAGAAAAAAGAAAAACAGCAAATTAAAGTTAACTTTTATTAGGATTTTTTTTATAATTACTTTTATTAGGATTGAAGTTGTTGATCTAGCTAGTCACAAATAAATAGTTTGGGAGCAAAAGTACATACAGGTCAAGAATTTGTGATGAAAGCTAAGCTAGTGCACAAAGGATGAAGACGAGGAAAACAAAGATGAAGAGGGGAAGCATATATTTTACCGTGTTCGTTGTCGTCTTGTTGGGGCGGGCGGTGAAGACCACCATGGACACGGCCTTCAACCATCGCCACCCCTTCACCATAGGATCCCTTCTGATCTCAGGGTCGTCGTCGTCGTCACCGCCTGCTGCACCTGCATGATGCTGCGCTCGACGATCCCATGACTCGTCGTCTAGCTCTGCTGCCGACACCACCACCAAATCCTCCGTGTCAGCCGCTCGCTGGAGCCGTTGCCAGCGCTGCGTAGATCGCTGCTCCTCCTCGGTTTCCATTATCCGCGCACCGATCCTTGAAGAAGCTCAATTCCAGTTGGACTGTTGGAGGTATGTACTACGTGCTTATATTTTGATTTGGATGTGGGGGATGGGGGTGGAGCACCTATATAGCTATATATATCGCTTTCATTTTGTTAATGAATCGCAGCACCGTACCGGCCTTGCAGCCGTTCCACCATTTCTTCCTCTCTTACAGCAAACCAATGGCGAGCTGATGAGCAGAGTTGTTGGAATTTGGAAACTGGAACGACCGACGACGACGTCGTCGTCACGGGGGAACACGGTAACAACTCGCCGGCTTCTGTGGCAAACTGGCAATGGCTGCTGTCCTGCTAGCGCTGTCATGCATGACGAACGCCTCGTGCTCTCAATTCGTCTCTCTCAGATCCGATCCGATTCAGACTCGCAATTGATTAAGTCACAATATAATGCCAAAAGGTTGGACAAATATGGTATATATATGCAGAGAGGAAGCAGACAAGGGACCGGACCGGAAGGAAACAGTCAGTGACAGCTCATATCTATACTGCCGGCCGCGCCGCGTGCTGCTGTAAACTACTCCTACTACTGAATCAGGTAGGAAATAGGATAAAAGTAGGAAAGAAAGAGCCAGTGGCTCATCGCATCAGTGGAGCCAGTTGACCTCCACAATCTTCACTCAGCGATACTTCGTTCAGGTTTCCAACACACGGTTTCTAGTTATGATTTTCCCAACCGATTTATCTTACTAAGTATAGCTGATTGAACTTTTCTTTTCTCCTAGAAATATATCTCCTTTTCTTGCACGCCCGCCAGTGTTCGCCTACACGGCCGTATAGACCGAGATTTACTCGGCGTGTAAACTTTACTCGGCAGCTTGGTGTGTAGTTTAGTCCATAAACGGTAGGTGGTTACACGGTGAGTCCGGCCGTGTAAACTGTCAAAATCAGTCATACACGATCTCGACGGTCTACACGGCTCGTTGGCAACACGGTTTTGCAAGACGATTGTTCAGTTTTAATAGGTGTCCTTGTCTTCAACTGTCAGTTAGAGAGAGATGAGTTCCTCCACGTCTAGTGCTCTCGTGCTAGCAGCAGCAGTACTCCTAGCACTGACCTTAGCCCAGCATGGCTCCCTCGCCGCAACCGTCGGACCCAGGGTCATCGTCGTCGGCGCCGGCATGTCCGGTAAACGTATATATGTCATACATATCAAACAACACGTCTGCCCTGACGACGATGTTGATGAGATGAGGAGGTATTTTGTTATATATGTGGATACTTTTTCAGGGATCTCGGCGGCGAAGAGGCTGTCGGACGCCGGGATAACCGACCTGCTGATCCTGGAAGCGACGGACCACATCGGCGGCCGGATGCACAAGAAGAACTTCGCCGGCATTAACGTCGAGGTTGGCGCCAACTGGGTGGAGGGCGTGAACGGCGGCAAGATGAACCCCATCTGGCCCATCGTCAACTCCACGCTCAAGCTCCGGAACTTCCGCTCCGACTTTGATTACCTCGCCCAGAACGTCTACAAGGAGGAGTACGTCGACTATAGAGAGCTGATGAGCTCTGCTAGCTACTCCGTTCCATCCGTTAAAATTATAGTTCACCTTGATTTGTTATAAGTCAACATTTTTTAACTTCAACGAAACCTTTAGAAAATATACATAAAATCTAAACAGATGCTCAATCAAAACATATTTCATGGATAATTTAATAAAACTGCACTTTGGCCACGGTCGACTCTCAATAGCTAGACTGTTGGATCCCCATGGCCGCCACGGCGATGAAGACGCCAAGATCCGATGGCTCTTTCATTTCGAGAGGTGGCTTGTTTAGCATCTGCCTCTGAAAATGTCAAGGGTGTTTTAGGAGGTGACTTTCATAGTTTTTTTTTAAAGGAGCATGGAAATAAGATCTAAGAAAGGCTAATTAATATGAAAAATGTTGGCTAGATCATTGTAAATGGTTTCATCCTCAAACTCCCGGCAAGAGCTTGCGCGCTGTTCGCCTTGCTTCGAGATGGAGGTGGAGCTTGTGCTTGACTTCCCTGCACCAATCTTACCCGTCTGTTTTTCAATTCCGAGCAATTTGGGAGTTACTACAGATATTATACTTCACAACATGTTATTGTATTTATTCATGTGTGCATTTTGCTGTATATATAAACTGCAGCGGTGGCCTCTACGATGAAGATTATGTTCAGAAGAGAATTGACCGAGCGGATGGTGTGGAAGAGCTCGGGGAGAAACTCTCAGGCACTTTGCACGCCAGTGGCAGGGACGACATGTCTATCCTTGCAATGCAGCGCCTCAACGATCAGTACGTCCTATATATTATATACCGATGGAATAATTTCTGAGCTAGAGGTGTTGCTGAATAGGAGTGGTCTGTAATTTGAAAAAAAAAAGGACTGTAAAACTGCAAACTAACTAATGCATGCAATGGGCAGCCAGCCGAACGGGCCGGCGACGCCGGTGGACATGGTGGTAGACTACTACAAGTTCGACTACGAGTTCGCGGAGCCGCCGCGGGTGACCAGCCTGCAGAACGTCGTCCCTCTCTCGACCTTCAGCCACTTCGGCGACGACGTCTACTTCGTCGCCGACCAGCGGGGCTACGAGGCCGTCGTGTACTACCTCGCCGGCCAGTTCCTCAAGACCGACAGGTCTGGAAAAATCGTCGACCCGCGGCTGCAGCTCAACAAGGTATACATGCTTGCATTTTTCTTCTCTGATGCTGCGATGTATAAGGTCGTAGATAATACAACAAATCACATGCATGTATATATACATAATAAATAGGTGGTGCGAGAGATCAGCTATTCCCCGGGTGGCGTCACCGTGAAGACGGAGGACAACTCGGTGTACAGGGCAGACTATGTTATGGTTTCTGCAAGCCTGGGTGTCCTGCAATCCGCTCTCATTCAGTTCAAGCCGCAGCTACCTGTCAGTAGTTCCTACCTCAACTATATATTCCCATCCATATATGTATATATATAAGGGTACCTTCTACCTTGCATATATATTTCCTCAGCAATTTCCCTTGTCTGTCCCAGGCATGGAAGGTTACGGCGATCTACCAATTCGACATGGCCGTGTACACCAAGATCTTCCTTAAGTTCCCCAAGAAGTTCTGGCCTGAAGGGAAAGGGAGAGAGTTCTTCCTCTACGCGAGCAGCAGGAGAGGTTACTATGGAGTGTGGCAGGTACAGAAAGCATCAATGATGTTATTGTTAGCATATAGTTTTTTTTTATGGGCAGAATTAAATCAGATTTTGAACGAATACTGAACATTTTGCAACAATATATGATCTACTCAGGAGTTTGAGAAGCAGTATCCTGGTGCCAACGTCCTCCTTGTCACCGTGACCGACGAGGAGTCGAGGCGTATTGAGCAGCAGTCGGACAACCAGACCAAGGCAGAGATCATGCAAGTGCTGAGGAAGATGTTCCCCGGCAAGGACGTCCCGGATGCCACCGATATCCTTGTCCCGAGATGGTGGTCTGACAGGTTCTACAAGGGCACCTTCTCCAATTGGCCAATTGGTGTCAACCGCTACGAATACGACCAGCTTAGGGTACTACCATATGGATCTTCAATTTTGTGCTTCTATATATGTTGCTATTATGCTCCTATTTTTGAAGGCCTCATCCTTTGAATTTGAACCTCTCATTTTTTTTTCTGCACTCTAGGCACCGGTTGGAAGGGTATACTTGACCGGTGAGCATACCAGCGAGCACTACAATGGCTATGTCCATGGCGCTTATCTTTCAGGTAGATATATGTATTCACATGAGGTCTTCAATTGCCTACCCTTGAGCTTGCCAAGACTTCTAGCTAGTGATATAAGCTTAATTTGAAACTTACGGCGTGAATTTTCATTGTGTATATATGTTGACAGGTATCGACTCTGCTGAAATTCTCATCAACTGCGCCCAGAAAAAGATGTGCAAGTACCATGTCCAGGGCAAGTATGACTAGAAGCTCCAACAAATTAAACGTCTCCTCTTGTTGTACAACGGAGAATCTACCTATGGATATGATGGCAGTTGGCAAGCCTTTTCATTATTGCAATAAGGCGGCTGATTTATAAAGCTTCAATGCCAGTTACCATGTATGATTTCTGATTAAGTATTCTGCGTAAGTACCATGTTGCTCTTTTTATATTGAGTGGTGCGTGGCTTATGATATTCTATCTATCGATCTGTCAAACAAAACTTTGTATCGCGTAGTTCCAGTGGGAACAGTGGCAGACCCACGGTTTGTAAAACACTAGGGCCAAATTTTAGCGGCCAAACTCTGAAAGCCAGGAACTCGAGAGAAATACGATACAAAAGTCCTAGTCCTTCATATTGTACACTGTAATTTTACAATGTAACTGGAATCCAACCTCTACAAACTGAGAAGGATTGAAAATTGAAATTGGAAAACAATGCAAACCAGGGCTGCAGCTGCTATGATCCTCAGTTGTCAGCTCCTGTCTTCAAGGGCGCTGGAACGGCCACCGCAGGGGCTAGGGGCTGGGGCGCTGCCGCGTTGGGCGGCGGGCGGGCAGCCGGTGACCGGCCGAGCCACCGAGGGCGCAGCCGACCGCCGCGCAGGCCGGAGCCGCTAAGGGCGGAACGGAAAGGGCGAGCCACGGTGCCGGCGAGGGGCGGAGCGCAGATGCGGAGCGAAGGGCCGGAGGGAGGCAGTGAGCGACGTGCGACGGCGACGCCCTTGGTGGCAAGGTGGGCGACGGTGCGACTCCAGACGGAGTGACGGACGAGGATGAGATGCGACTCGCGAGTGAGGTGGTGTGAGTCGGGTGAACGAGCTGCCTTACTCCCAGCTGGGCTGACTCTTTGTTGGGCTGATGGGCCAAAAAAATTGAAGAGTTGCTCCCTATTTATTTGGGCCACGACTAGGCCCATGGCCCTACTGGCCCTGGCGCGGTAGGGTGTGGACGGAGCGGGTGACGGTGGAGGTGCTTGGTGATGTTGTACTACATATTTAACAGAAGAAAATGTATTTGTAGCACTCGATTTCCCCTCTCCTTCCGGCCTCTCCCTCTCCCCTTCTCCAAATGCGATGGCTTTAGAAGGGGGTTTCGGGGGAGGCAGGCCGACCAGGTGGTGGGGATGGCAGGAGGATGGCTTTCGGGTTCTGGCGGTGGTGGTGGCGGCGGCCAGGCCAGGTCGGGCTGGGGTGTCCGTGGCGGGGGCGTGCCATGGAGGATGTACGAGGGTAGGGGAAGAATGAGGCGGGTGGCAGCCGCGCTATGAAGAGGAAGGAATAGTGAAGCAAAAAGAAACCGAGTGTACGAAAGTATTTCGTTTCTGGTACTATTGGACCAATTTCTGCAGTATCTAGTCTACAGTACATATGTCTATTACAAATAAAATCAGTAGTAGTTGTCCATTGTGGCCGTGCAGATCTGGTTTGTACTATCTATTCTATATGTATAGTACATCTGTCTATTACAGTTGTGTTCGTTTATTCAAAGATTGCATAAGGAGATGAAAGACTCCTTTCTCTATGCACTTTTCATTTTTTCTTATACAAATGTTTACTATTCACAGGGGATGGATGGAGTGAGGACTTTGCTTGGTGTGCTCACTGTTCATGTTGATATTGTCCTTTCACCCTAGAATCCTTTGTATGATGGAACTGAGGAGTTTCAGTTAGTTCAGAGGAGGAGGAGCTCTGTCGATACCCTATCGTGCTGCGGCGGGGCGGTTGGAGGTGGCGGCGGCGGCGCTTGGGTTTAGGGTACTACATATTTAACACAAGAAAATGTTTTTGAAGCATAGTTGTGTTCTCGTTAAATTCCAAAGTATTTCGTTTCTGGAAGTGGGAGCAAATTTTTTTCTCAGAGATCTCCCTCTGTCCAGTGTACATGAGTTTCTTAGTCCGTTAATACATGAGTTTCTTAGAGTTATCTGAATTTTGCAGGAATATTGCGGTTGTCGGGATAGCTCTTGAGCAGGAAGATGTCAAAAAGATGCTAACTTGACTAGTTCTATGAGTCAACAGTTCCTTTTAACTTCTCCAGATAACTACTCCTAGATGTGGCAAACTACTATTGGCATCTTTTAGACAAGTGACGAGTTTTTTTTTTTTTTTGAATATGGTCCACTGTTTGCAGTTGAAATTAAAGTGGTGCCAAGAAGGTAACTGCATACGTTTAGTAGGTTAGTAAAATGGAGTAACAGTGACACTGCTTATGCATGCAGCTGGTCGCCTGTTCGTGGCAACACGCAAATTAACACGGCTGCATATATGCTTTGTCCATGTAGCGATAAAAGCGATGCATGGATTAAATTCCTGAGCCATCGGTGTTGAGTTGCAAATCGTAGTAGCTGATTTGGTGCCCTGACGACCTTACCTAAATATACTAAGGCCACAGGGTGCTTATGAGCCGTTTTGGGCTGTTATTCTGTTTTCCCTCCACGGTGGACTCCAGCGTGGCCCTTCTGCGGCGCTTTGCGAGGCAGCGGCGCCAGGACCGACTCTTGCGTGATCCCCAGGAGGCGGGCGCTCGAGATAACACTGCAAACTACCTCAACAGACGACAGTTGATTCAGTTCTGGGATATATTGGATAGCGTTTGCTTCTTCTCCTCTACCCCTCTGCTCTATATATACATCATTTAGCCTATAGGAAAATCACACAAGCACTCACAAATGGATCATACGCCTCCCGGTGGCTTCATGAATTGGCTAAACTACTCAGCCAATCACCCATCCGAAAACCTAGAGCATTGCCCATATCCACAATATATATCATTATTCATATCCTCGTGTGTCCCAGCTCAACAGTATGCACAGAATTTTTTTGAGCCTTCTTGGTGGATGGAATATATCCTGGATGGGCAGCATTTGTCAAGTCAATCCGTGCACCTCAAAATGCTAGAGATAGACTATTTGCAAAGAAACAAGAATCAGCCAGAAAGGACGTCGAACGAGCATTTGCAGCTTTACAATCTCGCTTCGCCATCCTACGATATGCAGCCCGTTATTGGCATCGATCAACCCTTAGTGACATCATGTATGCTTGCATTATATTGCATAATATGATAGTGGAAGATGAACGAGATAATGCTTTTTTTTCTCGAATACGCAAGAGCATTGCGTATCATTGTATTAAGAAGGTAGAAGCTTAAAATACAATAGAGACCGTTTCTGGCCCGACTGTTACGTCAAAGGGACTACATTTTGACTACGACAACCTTGGGATCCATTGGGATCAACCTAGACTACGATCTAGCTAAAGTACAAAACCACGCTGCTCCACCAGCCATCGCCCTGGATGCTGGGAACAGCGCCTCAAGCGCCTCGACGTTTGAAAGTTATTGTGCTGCATCTAGATGACTAGACAAAAGGTATCCTTTGTTGTAGCCATTAGACAAATTGCATAATGGAACCTGATGAGAAATTTGTCTTTCATTCGGTACTGCCGTACCTGTAACAGGAGGAAAGGTAATACGTTAAATGATTACAGAAAAGATGGGTGAAATGCATGCAAAACCAGACTCCATACATATTTAAGATTGCACAAAGAGAAGGTAAACGAAACTTCCACAAATTTATGCCGACCTGATGTTCTTGTATGATCAGCATAGCCCTGGATTATGCCATCATCAGGACCATTATCATGATACCTGTTCACATGCAAAATTCTTCGAGCGAGCTTTTGTATCATTGCTCTGTATCAGCTGGAGAGTTATCTGAAAGAGCACTTATTGCAGCAGATCGTAGCCTAAGGATCGAATTGATTGAAAGGCGAGAGGAAAATTCATCATTGCAAAGAGGGAGGATACATAAGAACAGAAGAGGCAGAAATAAGAGGGAGTTACTTTATTAATCCATCCAAATCTTCCATAGTAAAAGCACATTCTCTGCATAATCCGTCAGTTATAAAACAATCAGCTCAACTAACTATACTAAAATTGGAGTTCCAAAGTGTAAAATCTCTGGACTGCCACCTACAGATATTTTGCACGTCCTAGGCAGCACAAAGCTTCTCGAATTCCGTGGTCGAACACTTCCCTGTAATGAGCTTTCCATGCCATATCATGTGTTGCATAAAATGATCGCCACCTCAATATGTCACAACCCGTGAAGCATTGAACAATGACCACAACCCAGGAAAGGATAAGAAATAAAGCAATAAGTGCTCGTCCTGAGACCTGATCAGCTTCATCCTGTCCTAGATTATAAACCATGCAAACCAATTATTCAAGCCCAAGTAGAAGAGTGGATTAGTACAGCAGAAAATAAAACCTTAGGATAGTATAATGAAATCCGCATACTCTTAAGAGTTGCTCCTAGATTCTATTGATTAACTATTTTTCAGTACATTTATTGGAGGCAAAAGCTGCTCAAAGCAAGAGTATTTATCATGTTTGTGGTACCATTCACTCAAAAAATCCATATGGAAACCTCAAGATAAATGTGCTCACAAGTTATTCCCCCTTTATTTGCGTAGTTGTGTGTATGAAGCTCATGTGACTGTAAACTACCAGCAAACAAAAACTTCTTGTAAAAGATTATGTCCAAAGTTAAGAAATAAATGGCTCATAATGGCAACCAACATGCCAAAGAAGCAGATGCATCAAATTGAGGTGCTTTTAAGGAATAAGCAGTATAGGCAGCAAACAGCGAGGGTATGGGTTTCACATGACAAGGAAAGCAAATGTGCTAAACAGTGTAGTGTTTACACAAGACTAGGCCATTTTAGTTACCTTTGGCAAATCATATATCCGGCACACTCTCAGGGAGCATTGTTTCCTACAAATGAAGAGGAACATTACCCATAAGTACACATGCCACAGACAGCCAGTTTTCAGCTTTGATGAACATTACACTTAGCTTACCTCTTCTCTCTTGGAGCATGTTCACCGATTGTGACCCTCACCCTTACACAGGGTATGATGAGGACATCTCTTCCATTGATACAACCACACCTGCTGCACAACAAGGTCCGATGACAAGAGCTCGAGCACGACAACTTAATTATCAGGTAAAGTCGTTCCTCGCTGTTCATACAAACTCGTCTCAGAATTGGATGCTACTAAATCATAGTGATGATTGTCTTATTCTTAGGAATGTTGGTCAAGACCCCATTGCCTCATGTTTAGACCCCATGATGAGGATGGAGCAGCCGAACAAGTGGGAATCATCATTAATGGGGCGCTCAGCTCATCTCGAGACAGCAGGAAACACTCCATCAAAAGTACCATAACTCCTTGATACGAGATCCAATGAAGCTGGTTTTTGACTTGTTGGAAAGAGCGCGTCGTTCTCTTTCACATAGGTCCAACCCCACTATCAGAATCTACCGAAGCTGTGCACAGCAAGCCAAAGGACGCACAGACCTACAGCTTGGGTCTGGGCCTTGTACTGACTACATCCCATTGAGGGACGCCCAGATTAGGGTTTCCCACTCCCCCTTGTACTCTCCTCCTTATAAATAGAGCCAGCAGCCATCAAAATGAGGGTGGGTTTTGTTTAGATGCAAGATTAGCTTTTGCTTCTTCCTTGTAAACGCATGTGTCGGCTAGACCATCCGATTTGCTTGTTTCAAGACCCCAACTTGTGATTCAGATTTAGCCTTTGGCTTAAATCCGTGAGTTATTTGCTTGTTCATCTTGTTCTTGCTTGTTCTCGGTTGCTTGCAGGTTCATGGTGTTCTTGGCATGGCAAGAACATCACAATCGGAGCCGTGTACTGTTGCTAAGGCGCAGCAACCTTGTGGTCGTTGTAGTCGGACAGCCAACGTCGAATCCACCCCAAATCGAGTTTATCCACACTCACCAAAAGATCAGGAACAACCACTTGTCCCATCATGTGGTAATCAGAGCAAGGTTCTTTGGTGAGTGATTTACCGTTCATTACTTTACCTATAGTCCAGAAATATAAAAATAGGATAGAACTGAAATTCCAAACACAAGTTTGAGCCTTGCTGATCTGCTTAGTTCTTTGCTTGTTGAGTTTGTGGTTTACCTCGTGGTGTCAAGTGCTGGTTCTTAGGTTCTAATCCTTTAGAGTTTCGAGTTCTTGTCACGTTTGAGTCTCCACACAATCCATTGCTGCCTTTCCCCCACTTCACCACCGCAATCTCCACCAATACCACCACCACCACTACCAAAAGCACCGCTGCTCTCTCCACCTTTTCATTTGAAACCCTCACCACCATCACCTTCAGTCACGCCTACACAAACACTACCTTATGCACTTGTCCTTTTGGTGCAAATCTTAGTACACTCAGTTCTGAAAATAAGAGAGTTCAAATTGCATATTTGTACTACTTGTTGCAATCCTTATCCCTAGTAAAAGAAAGTCTATGCTACTTGCTGCATTCTTGTTATAATCATATTGCAAAAGTTCAGTTTGTGCTACTTGTCGAAAAGAAAAGAAAAGAAAAGAAAAGAAAAAGAAAATAGAAAAGAAAAAGAAAGGAAAAGGAGGAAAGAAAGAAAGAAAGAAAAAAGAAGGGTTAAGTTGATGCTATTTACTCTCATCATTTCCATTGTTTGCTACTGTCCGGTGACAACATTTGTGTCTAGGCTCGCGTCTCTAGCACGGGTTAGCCTAGGACCAGCACAGTAATATCTTTGAACACTTATTCAACTTGCATTGACTAACGTGGTTCCAGCTGTACCTTGATTTTTTTAAGCCACCTACAGCTCCACAAATTATCTACAACGTCACAGGGTTCTACTTGCTACTACTTGTGTTGTTCTTGTCGTCGCCAACACCATCTGCATAGCAAGGTAAGGACATGTAAGAACTCGGTTGCACATGCTAAGAGAATAAAAATTGTTGCCACCTAATTCAGTTAGTTGGTAGGACATATTTTCTTGTGATTCCCTTGCTACATACTAACCATGGTAGGAGAAGGTGAAAGGACCCTCCACAATCACCTCGATCAAAAGCCTTCTTTGCAACACTTTGAACATAAAGTGAGGCTCCATCTTGAACACCTTGATGAGGATGTTCGTGTCACCAATGAGCACCTTGGTCAATTGGAGACGGCTCAAATTGAGACCAACACCAAGTTGGCTTCCTTGGAAGGCACTCTTGGTTCTGTTAATACATCTCTTGTAGGTGTCTTGGAGCGATTGGAGAGGATGGAACAGAATCGCTGTGATGGTTTCGAACGACGCAATCACAACAACAACAACACCATGGGCAAGTCTTCTTTGTCATGATGAAGAAGAATATGCAAATGGACACCGAGCTAGATGAGGAGGTGAATGGTCATCGACGCATCGAACAACATCGCCGCCGCCATGAGATAGGTCCTCGCCCACCACGACAAAGAGGTACGTGCCAATGACTCATTTGGAAAGATTAAATTCACCATACCTCCTTTTGATGGCGGGTATAATCCGATATGTACCTTAGTTGGGAATTAGCTATTGATCGAAATTTACTTGCCATGATTTCCCCGAGGACAAACGTGTTAGGGCTGCAACTAGTGAGTTTACTAACTTTGCCTCTGCTTTGGTGGTATGAATACCATCGTAAGAACCTAAATAACACACCAACTTGGGATGCTTTGAAACGGATCATGTGGGCCGATTTGTTCCTTCTTATTATGCCCGTGATCTTTTACATAAGTTGCAACAATTGAGGCAAGGATCCAAATCTGTGAAGAGTACTATCAAGAGCTACAAATGGGTATGCTTCGTTTGCGGGCTAGAGGAAAATGAGGATGGTGCCATAGCTAGATTTATGTGTGGCTGAACCGAGATTCGTGACATTCTAGCTTACAAGGAATATAATTACATCAATCGTTTATTTCACCTTGCTTGTAAAGCTGAACGAGAAGTTCGGGGACGACGAGCTAGCATGAGGGCTAACATTCCTGCAGGTCGTGCTAGCCCGTGGACACCCTCCAATGCAGCTGCACCGTCAACACGTGCTCCCCCACAATCTTCCTCGACCATCAAGCCACGCTCCTCTACAACAAATTTTGTACCATGCCCAAGTGAACCAACTAGAGGAGCAATGGCTACATCTACCAAGAGTTCATCCTCGGTGGTATCCACGGGGGAGAACAAGGGATATTCAAAGGCCTCTGTTTGCAAAGGATATGGCCACGTCACGCAAGGATCTGTCCAAGCACACGCGTGTGATGGTTGTGCGAGGTGATGGTGGGTACTCCTCTGCTAGTGATTTTGATGAAGAAACATATGCTTTGCTTGTTGCTAACAATGTAGCGGAAGGAGATGATTTCCAACAAGACGAAGAGCACATTGGGGCTGAAGTCACTGAGCACTATGAGAGCCTCATGGTGCGGCGGGTGCTAAGTCTTGCAAATGGAGAGGGTGAACAAAATCAGCGCCACACTTTGTTTCAAACCAAGTGTGTGATCAAGGAACGCTCTTGCCGTGTGATCATAGATGGAGGAAGCTGCAACAACTTGGCAAGTGCTAAAATGGTGGAGAAGCTTTCGTTGAGCACAAAACCACACCCGCATGCCTTACTACATTCAAAGGCTTAACAAAGAATGGCAAGGTGAAGGTAACACGATTGGTATGGGTAGAGTTTGCCATTGGTTCTTATCATGATTCCATTGATCATGCGATGTTGTGCCTATGCAAGCATGCTCTATGTTGTTAGGTAGACCATGGCGGTTTGATAAAGATTCCTTGCACTTTGGTAAAACAAATCAATACTCTTTTGTGCATAATGACAAGAAGATTGTGTTGCACCTCATGTCCCCCGAGGCTATTCTAAGAGATGAACTTGCTAGAGCTAGCAAACTTAAGAATCAGTCATGTTGCTAGTGAAAATCAGATTGTCGCTAATGAACTTGAGAAACATAAGAAGAAGTCTAGCAAATCTGTTCATCATAATAAAAATGAGATCAAGTTGAAAGGCTCTTGTTACTTTGCCACCAAATCTGATTTGGATGAGATTGATGCTAGTACTCACTGTTTGCTATGCTTTGGTTTGCAAAGAAACTTTATTTTCACTCAAAGATACATCTATTTCTTTGCCTCCTGCTGTCACTAATCTTTTTTGCGGGAGTATGCCGATGTTTTTCTAAAGGAGGTACCACCGGGCTGCCACCAATTCGAGGGATTGAACACCAGATTGACCTCATCCACAGGGCTTCCTTGCCTAATCGTATGTCAGATAGGACCAACCCGGACGAGACAAAAAGAGATTCAGAGACAAGTACAAGAATTGCTCAACAAAGGTTATGTGTGTGAGTCTCTTAGCCCTTGTGCCGCTCCGTGCTTTTTAGTTCCTAAGAAGGATGGATCATGGCGCATGTGTGTTGATTGTAGAGCGATAAACAACATCACAATCGATATCGCCATCCTATTCCAAGGTTAGATGATATGCTTGATGAATTGAGTGGCTCAATTGTGTTCTCTAAAATTGATTTATGTAGTGGTTACCACCAGATTCGTATGAAGCTAGGAGATGAATGGAAAACAACGTTTAAAACTAAGTTTGGTTTATATGAATGGCTTGTCATGCCCTTTGGATTGACTAATGCACCCAGCACTTTCATGAGATTAATGAACGAGGTTTTACGCTCTTTTATTGGCGATTCGTGGTGGTATACTTTGATGACATCTTGATATATAGTAGATCATTAGAGGAACATCTTGATCATTTGCGTGCCGCTTTTCAATGCTCTACGGGATGCACACTTGTTTGGCAATCTTGAGAAGTGCACCTTTTGCACAGATCGAGTCTCTTTTCTTGGATATGTTGTGACACCGTAGGGAATCGAAGTTGATCAAGCCAAGGTTGAGGCCATACATACTGGCCTGTTCCTCGCATCAGTCACACAAGTGTGGAGTTTTCTAGGACTTGTTGGTTTCTCTGTCGATTTGTGAAGGACTTCAGCACCATTGCAGCCCATTGCCGCATGAACTCACCAAGAAGGGTGCAACCTTCACTTGGGCTACAGCCCAACAGGATGCTTTCAACACGCTCAAAGATAAGTTAACTCATGCACCTTTACTCCAACTTCCTGATTTCAACAAAACCTTTGAGCTTGAATGTGATGCTAGTGGAATTGGGTTGGGTGGTGTGCTGTTACAAGAGGGAAAACATGTGGCGTATTTCAATGAAAAGTTGAGTGGGCCTAGTTTGAACTATTCTACTTATGATAAGGAATTGCTTGCTCTAGTTCGGACTTTGGAAACATGGCATCATTATTTGTGGCCCAAAGAGTTTGTCATACATTCTGATCATGAATCTTTGAAACACATCCGTAGTCAAGCAAAACTGAACCATAGACATGCCAAGTGGGTTGAATTCATCGAGTCCTTTCCTTATGTCATCAAACACAAAAAGGGGAAGGAAAATATAATTGCTGATGCTTTGTCTAGACGTTACACCATGCTTTCACAACTTGACTTTAAAATCTTTGGTTTGGAAACTATTAAGGAACAATATGCACATGACAATGATTTCAAAGATGTATTGCTGAATTGCCAAGAGGGGAAAACATGGAACAGATTTGTCCTCACCGACGGGTTTGTCTTTAGAGCTAACAAGCTATGCATTCCAGCTAGCTCTGTGCGTTTGTTATTGTTGCAGGAAGCGCATGGAGGAGGACTCATGTGACATTTTGGTGTGAAAAAGACAGAGGACATCCTTGCTGGTCATTTCTTTTGGCCCAAGATGAGGAGAGAGACGTGGAGAGGTTTCGTTGCTCATTGCACAACATGCCGTAAAAGCTAAGTCACGCCTTAATCCTCATGGTTTATACATGCCTCTTCCTGTTCCAAGTGCACCGTGGAAGATATTTCAATGGACTTTGTTTTAGGACCGCCTAGAACAAAGAAGAGGAGGGATAGTGTGTTTGTTGTTGTGGATGATTTTCTAAAATGGCACATTTCATACCATGTCATAAGAGTGATGATGCTACACATGTTGCTTGATTTGTTCTTTCGTGAGATTGTTCGATTGCACGGTGTGCCTAACACCATTGTTTCGATCGGGATGCAAAATTTCTTAGTCATTTTTGGAGAACTTTGTGGGCTAAGCTAGGGACTAAGCTTTTATTTTCCACTACTTGTCATCCCCAAACCGATGGACAAACCGAGGTTGTCAATAGAACATTATCTACTTTGCTTAGGGCTGTTTTGAAAAAGAACATAAAAATGTGGGAAGAGTGCTTGCCTCATGTTGAGTTTTCTTATAATCGTTCACAGCATTCTACCACTAAGAAAATCCCTTTTGAGATTGTTTATGGGTTTGTGCCACGTGCTCCTATTGATTTGTTACCTCTTTCGACCTCGGAGCGAGTGCACTTTGATGCTAAACAACGTCTTTGAACTGATCTTAAAATTGCATGAAACCACTAAAGAGAAAATAGAGTGCATGAATGCAAAGTATAAACTAGTTGGTAGCAAAGGGAAGAAACATGTCATTTTTGAACCTCGGTGATCTAGTTTGGCTCCATTTGAGAAAAGATAGGTTCCCCGATTTGCGAAAAGTCTAAGTTGTTCTTTGCCTAGAGCCGATGGTCCTTTTAAAGTGTTAGAAAGGATTAATGATAATGCGTACAAACTTGAGCTACTACAGCTTTTAGGGTTAGCCCCACATTTAACATTGCGATTTGAAGCCATATTTGGGAGAAGAGGATGAACTAGAGTCGAGGACGACTCAAATGCAAGAAGGGAGGATGATGAGGACATCCTTCCATTGATACAACCACACCGCCGCACAACAAGGTCCGATGACAAGAGCTCGAGCACGACAACTTAATTATCGAGTAAAGTCGTTCCTCGCTATTCATACAAACTCGTCTCGAAATTGGATGCTACTAAATCATGGTGATGATTGTCTTATTCTTAGGAATGTTGGTCAAGACCCCATTGCCTCATGTTTAGACCCCATGATGAGGATGGAGCAGCCGAACAAGTGGGAATCATCATTAATGGGGCTCGGCTCATCTCGAGACAATGAGGAAACACTCCATCAAAAGTACCATAACTCCTTGATACGAGATCCAATGAAGCTGGTTTTTGACTTGTTGTTGGAAAGCGCGCGTCGTTCTCTTTCACATAGGTCCAACCCCACTATCGAGAATCTCACAAGTCAGGCACAAAGACAAGCCAAAGGACGCCTTGCACCTATAGCTTGGGCCTAGGCCTTGTACCGACTACATCCCATTGAGGGACGCCTTGATTAGGGTTTCCCACTCCCCTTGTGCTCTCCTCCTTATAAATAGAGCCAGCAGCCCATCGTAATGAGGGTGGGTTTTGTTTAGATGCAAGATAGCTTTTGCTTCTTCCTTGTAAATGCGTGTGTCGGCTAGACCACCCGATTTGCTTGTTTCAAGACCCCAACTTGTGATTCGGGATTCAGCCTTTGGCTTAAATCCGTGAGTTATTTGCTTGTTCATCTTATTCTTGCTTGTTCTCGGTTGCTTGCAGAGTTCATGGTGTTCTTGGCACGGCAAGAACATCACAATCGAGCCGTGTACTGTTGCTAAGGCGCGGCAACCTTGTGGTCATTGTAGTCGGACAGCCAACGTCGAATCCACCCCAAATCGAGTTTATCCACACTCACCAAAAGATCAGGAACAACCCCTTGTCCCATCAGGGTACATTTCTTCTTAGATTTATCTGAAACTGACTTCAACTTTTTCTTCGGGGCCCCTCTGCCAGGCACATGTATGGGATCAAAGACATCTGCAGAATCAACATCCAGGGCTTGCGGCAGCACAGGACCAAACCTCTTGCCTCCGTTCTCTCCTCCATTTGGAGGGATCATAGCAGCTTCCTCATGAAGAACGCGTTTGAGCCGCCCATATGCTTCAAGTGATTGAGATGCTACGAAGGATGCCGTTTGACTGATATTGTGTAGCTCATGGTACCTCTGTAGGCTATCGGAATAGTCATACATGGCGCTCTTCCTTATAGGAGGAAATCCACGCTTGGCCCCCCTCGTCCACCTTTCCAAAACACAGTAGTCTGGAAGCTTGTGTTCTCCTCGACGACCCAATACAAAGAAGATGTGTGAGCATGGGGTTCCAAGGGACTATAACTTTAGACAAGAACAAGAAATTTCCTTCAGCTTGCGTTCAACAATGCATATCTCACATTTCACATAGTATTGTTTGTCTCCTTTATCAACCCTTCCAACAATATACTCAACAATATCATAGCCATCTATAGTCTCAATCCAATAACACTTGTCGGCTGCTTTTACGTTGTACTACACATCAGCAAAATAAACACTTGGTGTGAACAAATTCGCAGCCTCTTTCTCAATAGTTGAAGCATCTGGTTGTAAGCATGGCTTAGAACTTGCTTGAAAGTCCAGATACGCTTCATTACTGCGCAACTTTGAAAGACAGTGGTCAACGTGCTGTATCAGCTCTAACAGTGTCATTTTCCGATCTAGATTAAACTGAATCCTAGAGTGTAGGCTCTCACTACGCTGGTTGCTCCTCAGTCCTAAGTAGCACTTACCAGCATGATACGCCGCACACCAGATTTCCCTCATCTCATACATCTGGTACAGCCACGAGTCCTTATCTGTAACTTTCTCCTTTGCCAAGAATGTTATCCATTTCCTCTCAATCTTTTCTATGGAGCAACGATCATAAAGAAAACCCCTAACCTTATCCTTCAGATCCTGGGTGTGAAGATTACGCGCAATGCACACCTCAATATGCCATACGTATAGCCTATGCGATGAATTCGGCCACACAATACTGATTGCTTTCTGCATAGCACGGTCTCCATCGGTGATCACAGAAACCGGATGCTTCTGAATCATGGCATCACAGAATGACCTAAGCAGCCACACATACGACTCAGTATCCTCGTGAGAAAGAATTCCACAGGCAAAAAGAACCGTGCTTTTATGGTGATTCACCCCAACAAAAGGAACAAGGGTCAGGTTGTATCGATTCGTTTTGTACGTGCCATCAAACACGACGACATCACCAAACGCTCTATAATCCATCTGACATTGAAAGTCACACCAGAGCAGTCCCATCAGGTGCCCTCTCCCATCAGTCTTGTACTAGAAAAAGAAATCAGGATCTCTACGTTTCGATTATGTCATGTAACTGATGATTGTTCGAGCATCACCACCAGAAGGTGTCTCCGCCTTGTTGCGATGGCAGAAATTGTAAAGGTCCCTTGATGTAAATCCAACCTTATCATACCCACCGTACCGCCTAACCATAATATCCATTATTTGGTGTTTGCGGATCCCAGAAATCTGCAGCTGCACAATCTCTACTTTCTGATCATCGCTGATTCTTCTATGTGAACGCAGAAAGCAAGCAAGGTCTGGTTCCGTCATCGGATGGTTGTGCTCGTCAATGAAATCCTTCACATACCACTGCTCTGTGTTCGGATCCTGTGCAATCACAAGTTGATCACGGCATCCACAACGAGTGATATTCCGCGGCCTCCGCTTCTTGATCTCCCTCCTCACCTCCTTCTCTGCGCGGAAACCTTCACAGCTGCAAACAAACTTCCGAAGGGTCCTCTCATTGTGGTCGTTGTCCCACTCGCAGTATTCCTTTCTCATAAGCGTAGTTGTTATAAAACTCAAATCAAATGCGTCCCCTCACCGCCAAACATCTTCATAACAATTTCATCAGACTCCGAAGAAAGAATCATCATCCGACATTTCCTCCTAAAAATGAAGCTTTCATTAGGATGCACAGGTTTTCATTATTGAAATTCACTTTGCACTTGAAGTTTCAAATTTCAGACACGCCATGTTCTAAAACAATGCCTATGTTTATATGCATTTAGAAACTTGGAACCAACCAAGATGTATGAAACAAGCTCCACCAAGGTGTAATGAAACCAGCCAAGGTGCATGAGCAAAGACCTATTATATCCAAAAATAATACAAGACAACCCCGACAAGAGGGAAAGACAATCACATAACTAAAACATCAATAAGCTTCACTAACACCAAGTGAATCCACAACTGGAGGAAAAGCAATAGCTATGATAATTAATTGAACACAAATAGATGAAATAACTCTGCCAATTTATCAAGGATGCAGAACTTATATCACCAGCAGAACAGTTAACAAGTCTGTAGTAGTAGACATATAAACAATAAACTGCTAGTCCTCTAATAAAGAGAGAAACCAAATCACTGTCCATTGCAATTGGATGAAATGTGCTCCGGGGAAATTAAACCTAGCTAAATTCTACAAAATCACAAAACAAAAATATGCTACCGAGATGGGTGGACAATTCGACATAGATAGAATACACTAATGAGACATGCTAGCAGTTTGCAGTGGAATTAATTAGTTGTTGTAGTTGTGCAGAGAAATTAGATTCTTAAGCAGGTTAAACAGAGTGCATTAATAGAGTGATTGATAAAAATAAGGGATGCAGTCATTGAGCAGAGTGCAGTACTGCAGTGATATATATGTACTTCAATTCTGCATTACTCAACTCTATAAATCCAACTGCTTTATTTTTTGGTAATGGTACTACACACATTCGTACTTCAGTTTTGATGGTATTATTATTTTTTCAGTTAGTAGGTTAGATTTCAGCACGGTCATCAGGAGTTGCTCACTGGTGCTTATTGCAAATGGGCAGCACTTGTTCTTTAACTGCCTTTATCTTACCTTAACATGGCTACAACCTACAAGCATTCTCATGTCAGTAAGGTGTACATCACACTGAAATTAACATAAGAGCACTTTGGTTTAAGGGATTAACTAGAGCACTTAGATGAATATAAAAGAATTCATGAAGTACCGAATGGTTTCGCACTAGCACTTAAATTAACATAAAATCGAGTTTATTTATGTCTTTCATATCACTACACAGTCTATAACTTAGTTCATTTATATGCCTTCACTAAAACATTTTTTAGAGGAAATGAATGGTTTTGGATAGCGAAATTGTTTCAATAAATTAGGGAATATTATAGTTTTACGGAGAGGTCTAGCTTGAATAAACCGGTGAGGCTTGAGAGGATCAGATAGGAGACTTGGTAGGCTGCTCTCCAAAATGCATTGTTCTCAGCACGAAAATTATGTTCTTTTTAGCTATATCATGTTCCCCTCAAAATATATGATTTACGTGATTTTGCACCCATTGCAACACACGGGCATGATCCTAGTAACAAGAAAAAAAATAAAAATGGATAGTGATTAATGCTACTCTACCTATTAACCAAGATAAAAGAATAATGCGTAATGCTGAACAAACTTAGAGTTGGGTATTCCATGTTAAAAAAAGACTAATCCATAGATTCAAAATAAGGCATAAATTGTTCAGCATCATGCATGAAACAAACTTATATGAAGAAATTAAAAAATACTTAATCTACATGATAACAAGAAAGATATATGAACACTATTAACTACAAATCACTAGCAATTAGGAAAAATGCTGTAAATCATAATTCAAAATCACATTGACACATTCACATTCCAAAATCCGGTGCTTTTGGCGGTCGAGAGCCGCACACACACTTACAGCTGCTTGGGCGTCCGGTGTCTGGCTGGTGTCTATTGCGGTGCGGCCTCGTCTCCCCTCCTACCGGCCGGCCCTAGTACCTAGGGCCTAGGCCCGTCTGCCGCCATCCAGATCAAGAGCAAGGGATCGACCACCCAGAGTCTAGGATCCCCGCCCGCCACTTTGAACAAATCGGATTGGAGCAGAGAAGTGTCGGGGGGAGGGTAACGGATTGGGAATTTGCCGAACCGGGAAGGGAGCACAGAGTGTCCATGCGTGGCAAATGGTGATCCCATCGCCTTAAACTAGCAGATTGGATTACTGCTATTGAGATCCAAAATAAGACAAAGATCCAAACCTCTTGCAATAAGAACTCAGGATGCCGGGAACGCGGACGATCGATAGGCGGTGCGGGGTCGCAGACGGACGGCGAGCAGGGCAGCGGTCGCTAGGGTAAGAGCACGGCAGTGCGGGTGATGGCAGGCCGGCGCGGCGCCGTGCGAGGGCGGCGGCGGCGGTGGCGGCTTTGGTGAACGCGACAGCGCTACCGCTGGAAATCGGGCGTCAGCGATGCCGATGCTTGAAAAGTAGAGTCGGGGACGACGGCGTCGGGCGCGGATCGGGGATGGGGCGCGGCGAGTAGTGATAGGCACGTGAAATGACCAACATACCCTTTATGATGATAATTAATATTTTATGGAGGCAATGGGAGGCAACGCGAGGCAATTTCAAGTACTGTAAAAGGGCTCTTATAAATATCTGTAATTAGTTCGTCGTCTTTGATTATAGGTGGAACTTGGGCCGTGCCGGCACCATGGCACGACCTGTCTTATGGTTCATGCCGGCACCATGCCCTTACTGCTACGACTACTAAGGCAATCCAGGTATATAACCCCATAGCCACCAATCATCTGAATCCTCTATTGAGATGCCGATGGATTCAAACTGTGTTGCCAATTTTTTTCTATTTGACTTGATCTTTATTAAATAAACGGTGCTAGTTACACGATTGTTCAGTTTTAATAGGTGTCCTTGTCTTCAACTTTTCAGCACTAGGCAACCTACATTAGTTGTAGAGAGATTTACTGTGTTGCAGCCATCATGGACAATCAATGGATGAGAGCACCTAGGTAATACTAGTTAGAATATGCTACTGTTCATGCTGCAATTGCAGAAATAATTATTGGTTAGAGGTGAGCATTGTATGCTTTCATGACCTTATCTGAATTTTGGAGCTTGTGCTCGATCATTGTTGTGTTGGTTAGTTTCCTCTCCATACTTCCATCTCGGTGTGCAAGGCCTATGAATGAACGCCAGTTTCAGCTTGTATTACTGACATTGCACAGATAAATAGCCAAGTTTACCTATTATTATTACATCTCATCCACGGGACAGCCAATAATTACATCTCATCCTGCGAACACAAGGTTGACAAGTACCCTTGTGTGTTCGTTTTGTGATGAGTGATTGTCAATGTGATCCACGAAGTGGGTTGAGTGGTGACTAACCCTATCATGGCGAAAGCTATGTGTGCGACATGTCTTTTGGCTTGTGTTGTGCAGGTGTGGAGCTCGGATGTGGTGGTCGACGGCGAGGTGAAGGTCAAGGAGGACATGCCGTGCCGACGGACCGGGAGCGGTGAAGGACGGACGTGAGGCTTGGACCGAGGGACCCAGAGGCCGGGTGACTAGCCGTGGTGGCTGACACTTGGGACATCGACAAGTGTAAGAAGACATGGGAGTGACGGTGTTGACCGAGTCAAGACGGCGGACATGCGGGTCGAGCGAGGCTCAGAGGACTTGGCGTGCCGGCCGGTCGAGGACGGCGGTGACACGTGTCGAGCGGCGGGGGGACGCGTACGGAGTACGCTACTTGCGAGCGGATTTGGTGGTTTGGGCCTCAAAACCATCGGTGACGGGTTTACGGGTTTGGGCCTCAAAACCCGGGCGGAAGTTCCGAGGAGGAACTGACGGCACGTGGCGGCATCGGGGAGTTCACGTCGAGGCGAAGCTATTGATGAGGAGGTCCGGTGGCCGTCGGATGAAGATGACACCGGCTTGGACTATAATGCCCTTAGGCTAAGTGGTTTGACTCAATAGTATCTAGGGACAAAACTGGGATTGTGTAATAGCCCTGTTAAATAGGATGAGGGAGCCCCCATCTCCCTCACCTCTTTCCCATTCTCTCATTTTCCCCTTCCACTTAGGGTTAGCTCTTCTTCTAGTTCTTAAGAGAGAGGTCCACTTATGAAGAAATTTATGAGTGTAAACTGAGTTTTGGTGTGGGAATGGAGGCCCGAATCCTCCAGTTGTCCTCCGGGATTCAGTGATTTTCGTCACTGTGTTCTTGAGTTTTTCCCCATTTTCGTCCATGCCTATGATCTCGTTTTCCTGGGTTTTGGATCAATCCAAGGCAATGATTTCTTGGGGCTAGATTCGTAGCGCATTGAATTTGGTCTGTGCAAATTTTGGGCGCGGTTCGTGTTGATTTGATCCAGTTCTCGTCAGATTTTTGGAGTCGCTTCTCTCTGTTCGTCGCTCTGTTCGTGCACTGTTCTTGGGCACTCACGTACAGGCGTGCGCACGAGCGGCCCCAGCAGCACTCGGCGACAGCAGCACCAACGCCGGCCCCAGCTGCCGTGCGCGCTCACCAGAGCACCGCTCGCCCCTGGGATATTGAGACTCGTCCGCTCCTGCGCGCTCGGTTCCTGTTCGTCAGTCTTCGTTTTTTAGTAACGAGCTTCGGATATTGCAGCCATTGTTTTGCCGTGTTCTCTACTGGACGGTGTGCATACCCTCGCCCGAGCTCTTCCGCATCGGTGAGCAGTCCCACCGGCTTCGTATTCCAGGCAACGCTGTTCGTCGCGTCTTTGGTTGCTGCCCCGTTTCAAGCAAGAGTTTTTGAACTAATTAAATATTCACTTGTTTGATTAGTTTGTTGACTGGCTTGAGCATGTGCTCTCGTTAGCTTCTCTCTGTACTTGTTTGGCCCAACGTCCAGGAGGCAGGCAGCACCTCCTGGTGGCTGCTCATTCTTCAACTCCGAACTGTTGTTGCTTGCCAGTTTGGCCCGAGTGCCCAGTCTGTTCCATCTCTGCAGGAGAGCCAGTCCCCAGCGCTTAGTGGTGTGCAGCCCAGCCATCGGCGAATTTCCAGCTGATTTTCTGGTGTAATTTTTCAGGCCTTGATTTCTCATTTTGAGTGCAGTTTGGTCATCTGAGCTCCAAATCGGATTTCGTCTGTTGCGTTGGTATTGTACCGTTCCAAAGAATTGATCTAAGTACTCTCGTTACCAGTTGGCTTGGGTATTTTAGTTTCGCCAGCTCGCTTGTGTTTGGGGGTAACTTTGGGACAGCAGCCAAATATTTTGCAAGACATTTGTGGCTCCCATTCACAACCCCCCCCCCTCTGGTCGCCGTTTCCGGTCCTTCAATTAGTATCAGAGCCGGTTAAGGATCATTCCACCTTAATCGGTCCGTGATCCACGAAGGCGACATGGAGCGTGGTTCCGGCAAACCACCATTCTTCGATGGAACCAACTACCCCTATTGAAAGATCCACATGTCTGCGCATCTCCAGGGGATTGATTGGCTTGTTTGGAAGATTTGCGAGTTTGCTACCTACGTTGTGCTTGAACCCCGTGCTCGTGTCTCGCAAGATCAAAAAGATCGGCACAACGCTAATAGCAGAGCTCGCTCAGTTCTTTTCTCGAGTCTTTCGCTTCAGGAGTTCGAGAGAGTCTCCGATTGTACTACTGCTCGGGAGATCTGGGTGAGGCTTCAGCGCTATCACGAGGGGACCGCACAGGTCAAAACCAGACTCTACGAGACATACAAGAGGGAGTACGAGAACTTCACCCAGCTTGATGGCGAGTCCATCGATGCCATGTTTTCTCGCTTTCAGACCATCATCAACAAGATGCGAGCAAACAAGGCACAGTTACCTTATGACGATCATGAGAGGGCACTCAAGCTTCTATATGCCCTAGATCGGAAGGTATGGGATATGAAGGTGACCGCCATCATTGAGTCTTCGGGGTATGAGACCCTCACCGTGAATGAGCTTTTCAGCAAGCTCAAGTCCACCGAGATCGACTACCAGACCCAAGCCAAGCTCAAGAATCCCTCTGCACCGACTATGGCTTTGGTCTCAGGTAACGGCTCAAGTTCTTTGGCTAACCCCTCACAGATGTCGTTTGCCTTGTCTTCTTTGGTGTCTGTCACAGAGGAGCAATTGGAGGCCCTTGGGGACGACGAGCTGGCGTTGATCATCAGCCGGTTCTCGCAGTTTCACAACAACCGCTTGAATCGCCGGCGTGGTGGTGGTCCGAAGGAAGGATGCTACGGCTGTGGAGACCCTGACCACTTCGTCGCCCACTGCCCCAAGAAGAACAAGCACTCCTCTGACAAGCACGACTCCAGCAAGCGCAAGGACAAGTGCGAGTACACCTCCAAGCACAAGTCGAAGGGAGGATTCGATAAGGAGGCGCTCAAGAAGAAGTACTTCAAGAAGGCCAAGGCCCAAGAGCGCGCCTTCCTCGCCTCCCTTAGCGACCTCGACAACGACACCGACGACGACCGTTCTTCTTCCTCGAGCACTGATGAGTCCGAGAAGAGACGTGAGGACAAGTTGACCGGGCTTTGTTTCGTCGCCAAGTCCATCCACGGAGGCTACTGCACCATGGCCGTGGATGAAGGGGTGAAGCCCAACAAGGACGTGCTTCCCGGCGACGACGACTCTACCGAGGTAAAACCCACCGTTGATGCTCTTATTGCCGAGCTTGATACCATGACTGATACTTTGATGAGTCAAGATAAGCTGCTAAAACGTGCTGCTGGTGAGGGAAAAGAGTTCAAGGACAAGCTAGAAGTTGTGGAGAAGGAGCTTGAGGAAGCTAAGAAGCTTGTCGTTCATGTGTCTGACGAGGCTGAGTGTGATGAATGTGTTGTTCATATGACCAACTTTTCTGAGTTGCAATCTAAGTATGTTGTCTTGTTAGATGAGAACGATGAGCTGAAGGCTAGGTCTAGCTTGTTGGGTGCGTGCAAGTATTGTTCGGGCTTGCAATTTGAGCTGGCAGAGAAGAATGCCAAGATCCTTGCTCTTAAGAAGGCCAGTTCAGATAGCACGGTTGTTGAGTGTGCACGTTGTGAGAGCATGGTGTTGGAGCTTGATTCTTGCAGGCGGGACAAGATGAGATCCAAGGAAGACAACACATACCTTCGGTCCATCTTGAATTGGGTGTCTTGTAGTGAGCCGCAGTTGGGCATGATGATGAGCCAGTTTAGGTGGGGAGCTAGGACATCGGGAGTAGGCTTTGCTTTAGGTGGGAAGGGTGAACATGTCTATGGCAAAGTTGGTGAGTTCAGTGGTTTAAGCCCAAGTGAGAAACTTTCCACTAATCCCAAATTGATCAAGATCAATCCACCTAAGCCTACCGAACTCACTGTAAAAGATGGAGTGTTAGAAGAACCTCAAAGAGCTCCACCCCAGAAACAAGTTTGGGTTCCAAAACTGAACTATCTTAGAAACCCACTTGACACTCTACCGAACATCTCTGAGGATCCCCTTCCTAAAGCCAAAAAGCTACCAAGAGTGACACATACCCACAAGAAAGTGAGCCAACAACCACCCAAGAGAGAGGTGAGGTATCACTGTGACTATTGCCATAGGGATGGTCACCTTGTTGAGTTTTTCTTTAGGAGGAAGAGAGATGAGCGGCGGGAGTATGAGTTGAACAACCGGAACATGTACCGCCCGCCCCATGGCGTACATGTGCCCCCTGTTCAGAGGCGCAATGCTAGGCCTCGAGGGGCATTGCCTCAAGGTGCTAGGCCTCAGGTTGTGAGACCACACGGTGGTCGTGGTGGTCGTGCCCGGCGTGGTTCAGGTCATGATCAATATGACTTTGGACCTCGCGGCAGTGGCTTTCAGTCCTACAGTTCTAGCGGACCACGTTTTCCCCCACGTGGTGCCCACTTTCCTCAAATGGGACATGGCATGTTTGGTGTTTTTTCTAACACTTTTCCAGGGCAAATGAACCAACACTGGTATCCTTCACAGTTTACTAACCCCAGTGTTGCGCCATTTGCTCATCCCATGTCCTTCTATTGATGCAGGACGGAGGCCTGGAGAACACGTGGCTTATTGATTCCGGATGTTCGCGCCACATGACCGGAAGCTCAAAATGGTTCTCCAGCCTCGACCCCGTGCAATGCAAGGAGTACATCACATTCGGGGACAATAGCAAAGGTAAGGTGCTTTCTCATGGAACCATTCGGGTCAACGAGAGTTTTGTCTTGAAGGGTGTTGCTTTGGTTTCGAATTTGCATTTCAATTTGCTTTCAGTTTCGCAACTCCTTCGGGATGGCTTTGAAGTGTGATTTAAGACCAGCTTGTCTCGAGTCCTTGATTCTCAGGAAAATCTTGTTTGCCAGATTGTTCCTTTAGGCCATGTCTTTCGAGCTGATTTTTCTCACTCTTTTGGCTCTTCTCGATGCTTGGTGGCCGGATCCTCCTCTGAGCTTTGGAAGTGGCATAGGAGATTGGGTCACTTGAGTTTTGACTTACTAGCTAGGTTGAGCTCACTTAACTTAATACGAGGATTGCCCAAGTTAAAATTTGAAAAGGATTTGGTTTGTCACCCTTGTCGTCATGGGAAGATGGTTGCCGCCTCTCACTCACCTGTGAACCAAGTCAAGACCAAGGAACCCGGCGAGTTACTTCATATGGACACAATCGGTCTAGCTCGGGTTCGGTCAGATGGTGGGAAGTGGTACATTCTAGTGATCGTGGACAATTTTTCTCGCTACTCTTGGGTGTTTTTCATGAAGAGTAAGGATGAGGCTTTTTCACATGCTCGGGATTTGATTCTTCGGTTGCAAAATGAGTTCCCTAAGAATGCCATGAGAGCGATTCGCAGTGACAATGGTACAGAATTCAAGAATACTCATTTTGAAACCTTTTGTGCTTCTTTGGGCCTCGAGCACCAGTTTTCCTCTCCTTATGTCCCTCAACAGAATGGTGTTGTTGAGCGCAAGAATCAGACCCTTGTTGAGATGGCTAGGACGATGCTCGATGAGCATAGGACTCCTAGGAGATATTGGGCCGAAGCGATCAACACCGCGTGCCATGTTTCAAATCGTATTTTCCTTCGAGCTTTCATGAAGAAAACTTCTTATGAGTTGCGATTCGGACGACCACCCAAGGTAAGCCACTTTAGAGTATTTGGATGCAAGTGCTTTATTCTGAAACAAGGTAATTTGGACAAGTTCGAGTCCAGGTCTTCCGACGGTATTTTTCTTGGTTATGCTTCTCATTCTCATGCATATCGTGTTCTTAACCTTGAAATTAACCGAGTTGTGGAGACATGTGAGGTCACTTTCGACGAGACCATGCCTTGTTCTGTTCCTGTCTTTGAAAGTGCAGGTGATCAGGAGATCGGTGAAAGCATCTTTGTTGAGGAGAATGAGGAAGATGATGATTGGAGAGATGCCGAGCCGACCTCTTCGGCTGCTCTAGTCGAGTCTGCGATGACTACTTCGGCTCACGGTCCCGACCCATCTTCTTCCACTACTTGGGTCCGCACGAGCCGCCTCCTCAGCCTATGCCGGCTGCACCTGAGGAGGCCCCAGCTGCTATGGAGGGGGAGGCGACTTCTTCGAGAGAAGCACCTCGGCACATTCAGCGTCGCCACCCGCCTCAGACCATGATCGGCAACATCGACCAAAGGGTCACATGGTCCAGGTCACATCAGATCTCACACTTCGCTCATTCTGCTTTCGTAGCTTCTTTTGAGCCTCAAGATATTGGACACGCACTATCTAATGCCGATTGGGTTAATGCTATGCACGAGGAGTTAGAGAACTTTGAGCGGAACCAAGTGTGGGTTTTAGTTCCACCTCCACCAGAGTGCCACCCCATAGGTACAAAGTGGGTTTACAAGAACAAGCAGAGTGAGGATGAGGTGGTGGTGAGAAACAAGGCGAGATTAGTGGCTTAGGGTTTTTGCCAAAAAGAGGGAATAGACTATGAAGAAACCTTTGCTCCTGTTGCCCATCTAGAAGCCATTAGGATCCTTTTAGCATTTGTAGCTTCGAAAGGGTTCAAGCTATATCAGATGGATGTGAAGAGTGCCTTCTTGAATGGGTACATAGAGGAAGAGGTTTATGTGAGGCAACCCCCTGGCTTTGAAAATCCTAAATACCCCAACCATGTTTTTAAACTCCACAAAGCCTTGTATGGTTTGAAACAAGCCCCGAGAGCCTGGTATGAGCGTTTGAAAGCTTTCTTGCTTGATAAGGGTTTTAGGATGGGTTCCGTAGATAAGACTTTGTTCCTCCTCAAGCAAGGCACATACATCCTTTTGGTTCAGATATACGTGGATGATATAATCTTTGGTGGCTCTTCTCATGCTCTTGTTGCCAAGTTTTCAGATACTATGAGCAGGGAATTTGAGATGAGCATGATGGGCGAATTGACTTTCTTCCTCGGACTGCAAATCAAGCAAACTCACGAGGGGACGTTCGTGCACCAAGGCAAGTACACCAAGGACGTGCTCAAGAAATTTGATATGGGTGAGGCCAAGCCTCTTTCGACGCCCATGTCAACCACGATGGCCCTGGATGAGGACAAGGAGGGAGAAGCCGTGGACTAGAAGGAATACCAAAGCATGACCGGGTCCCTGCTGTACCTAACGGCGACGAGACCAGACATCCAGTTCGCAGTCTGCTTGTGCGCGCGCTTTCAGTCTTCGCCGCGCACGTCTCATCGACAAGCCATCAAACAGATCCTCAGGTACCTTCGTTTCACACCTGAGTTTGGTCTTTGGTTTTCGGCCTCCTCCTCTCTTTCTCTTTGCGGGTATTCTGATGCGGATTATGCTGGTTGTCGTGTTGAGAGGAAGTCCACTTTGGGACTTGTCAGTTTCTTGGATCTTCTCTTGTGTCTTGGTCTTCTCGCAAGCAGTCTAGCGTCGCCCAATCCACCACAGAAGCTGAGTATGTTGCTGTTGCTGCTTGTTGTTCCCAGTTGCTTTGGATGATAGCTACTCTGAGAGACTTTGGGTTAGAATTTAGGCGAGTGCCTTTGTTTTGTGACAGCACCAGTGCCATAAGTGTAGCCAAAAACCTAGTCCTTCACTCAAAGACAAAGCACATAGAAGTTCGCTTTCACTTCTTGCGTGACCACTATGAGAAAGGTGATATCGATCTGCACCACATTGATACCCAAAACCAGCTCGCAAATATCTTCACCAAACCACTTGACCAAGCTCAGTTTGCTCGCTTGCGAGGGGAGCTTGGAGTTTGTTTCCCTTTTTAGAGGAGGGGAACTTTGGTTGTTGTATTCTAGTTTTGCCTTTCTTTGTAGTTTAGCCTTTGTTTTTGTTTTTATATCACACTTGCATATCATATCATCATGTATCATATTGCATCCTGAGCTTCATCCTTATAGTAGCTAGATTGACACTATGCTCTTGTTGGGGATGTTATGGATATACATGATGTGCTTTTGGCTTAGGCTCCTTTTGACCAATTGATGCATGTTATGAGCTAAGTTTGTTTTCCAAACTGTGAACTTGATTAAAACTTGTTGAAACATGAAATGTGTTCACCACTACTTGTGGCACTAGCATGTGTAGATTGTGTCGAGATCTTTTTTTTGCTTCATATATATGCTTAGTTGCTACGGCTCATACCTTGAGTTACACACTTGCTTGAGAAACTTGAATTTGTGCTAAAACTTGAAAAACAAACTAAGTGATTTGAAAAGATCGGGATGGGTCTGTACTATCCTATGTTAGAGTATCGAGACAGCTCCAAATTGCACTTATTGGTGAACTTGAGCTCTGTAATGGATACCGAGATCATTGTCTTAAGCTTCTGATTGCCTTTGGCATAGGCTTGACATGGTCGCTAAGTCAGGTTTTGATGGCACAGATAACCTCCCGCACACACTTGTCTGACAAACTTTGGTAATAAGCTGCATAACTCCGATAAATTTTAATTGGTATCTAAAATTTGATGAAACCACAAGTTTGTCTCATGACATGATGTGTGAACTTTGTTTGGGGTAGTTCACTTTGCATACATGTGTAGCACAAGGTCGATTTCCTGTCTATTTTTGCTATGTGCTCCTTTGGTGGTGAACCCTCTTTTAAAATTGCTCAAACTTGATCAAACTTGCTTAAATGCCATATTTCGTCTCATTTGGTCACCTTGAGCATTTGCTAGCACTTGTATGTGTTGCTATATATACATGACAGCATCAACTAGAGCATCCTTTCAATCTACTTGCTATAATCTTGAAGCTTCTGCATTCGTGCATTTCTGCATTCATAGCTTGTTTTGAGGGGGAGTTGCAATCCTTGGGCTCTAGCTTGATAAGTGCATGTGTCAACAAGGGGGAGAAGTTTCCACACTCACAATGTCACAAGGGGACACAAGGGGAGAAATATTCAGAAAAGGGGAAGAAACTTCCAATTCAACCCAAATTTGAGAGATATGCATTCATTTGAGAGAGATTGCACTTGTTCAGGGGGAGTTGCATTTGAGTTGTTTTGCTAGATGTGTTGAGCCTTTGCCTCTTCTGGAGGATCTAGCATTTTTTCGGTTTTTTCGAGCTTTGCTAGTGGTGTTGAGCCCATTGCCTCTTCTTGAGGGTTAGTTTTGTTTTACTTGGTTGCGTCGAGCCGTTGCCCATGTCTTTGGGGACCAAGTTTTGCTCATTTTCAAATGACCCGGTTCTTGGCTTTTCTTTGGCTTTTGGTCATTTGGGTGAGTTCTTTGTTTTCTCTTCTTCTTCTTTTTTCTTTTGCTCAAGCTGTTCGTGTATTGGTGTTGACAATGCACTCATCAAGGGGGAGATTGTGAACACAAGATTGACAAGTACCCTTGTGTGTTCGTTTTATGATGAGTGATTGTCAATGTGATCCACGAAGTGTGTTGAGTGGTGACTAACCCTACCATGACGAAACCTATATGTGCGACATGTCTTTTGGCTTGTGTTGTGCAGGTGTGGAGCTCGGATGCGGTGGTCGACGGCGAGGTGAAGGTCAAGGAGGACGTGCCGTGCTGACGGACCGGGATCGGTGAAGGACGGACGTGAGGCTTGGACTGAGGGACCCAGAGGCCGGGTGACTAGCCGTTGTGGCTGACACTTGGGACATCGACAAGTGCAAGAAGACATGGGAGTGACGGTGTTGACCGAGTCAAGACGGCGGACGTGCGGGTCGAGCGAGGCTCAGAGGACTTGGCGTGCCGGCCGGTCGAGGACGGCGGTGACACGTGTCGAGCGGCGGGGGACGCGTACGGAGTACGCTACTCGCGAGCGGGTTTGGTGGTTTGGGCCTCAAAACCATCGGTGACGGGTTTACGGGTTTGGGCCTCAAAACCCGGGCGGAAGTTCCGAGGAGGAACTGACGGCACGTGGCGGCATCGGGGAGTTCACGTCGAGGCGAAGCTATTGATGAGGAGGTCCGGTGGCCGTCGGATGAAGATGACACCGGCTTGGACTATAATGCCCTTGGGCTAAGTGGTTTGACTCAATAGTATCTAGGGACAAAACTGGGATTGTGTAATAGCCCTGTTAAATAGGATGAGGGAGCCCCCATCTCCCTCACCTTTTTCCCATTCTCTCATTTTCCCCTTCCACTTAGGGTTAGCTCTTCTTCTAGTTCTTAAGAGAGAGGTCCACTTATGAAGAAATTTATGAGTGTAAACTGAGTTTTGGTGTGGGAATGGAGGCCCGAATCCTCCAGTTGTCCTCCGGGATTCAGTGATTTTCGTCACTGTGTTCTTGAGTTTTTCCCCATTTTCGTCCATGCCTATGATCTCGTTTTCCTGGGTTTTGGATCAATCCAAGGCAATGATTTCTTGGGGCTAGATTCGTAGCGCATTGAATTTGGTCTGTGCAAATTTTGGGCGCGGTTCGTGTTGATTTGATCCAGTTCTCGTCAGATTTTTGGAGTCGCTTCTCTCTGTTCGTCGCTCTGTTCGTGCACTGTTCTTGGGCACTCACGTACAGGCGTGCGCACGAGCGGCCCCAGCAGCACTCGGCGACAGCAGCACCAACGCCGGCCCCAGCTGCCGTGCGCGCTCACCAGAGCACCGCTCGCCCCTGGGATATTGAGACTCGTCCGCTCCTGCGCGCTCGGTTCCTGTTCGTCAGTCTTCGTTTTTAGTAACGAGCTTCGGATATTGCAGCCATTGTTTTGCCGTGTTCTCTACTGGACGGTGTGCATACCCTCGCCCGAGCTCTTCCGCATCGGTGAGCAGTCCCACCGGCTTCGTATTCCAGGCAACGCTGTTCGTCGCGTCTTTGGTTGCTGCCCCGTTTCAAGCAAGAGTTTTTGAACTAATTAAATATTCACTTGTTTGATTAGTTTGTTGACTGGCTTGAGCATGTGCTCTCGTTAGCTTCTCTCTGTACTTGTTTGGCCCAACGTCCAGGAGGCAGGCAGCACCTCCTGGTGGCTGCTCATTCTTCAACTCCGAACTGTTGTTGCTTGCCAGTTTGGCCCGAGTGCCCAGTCTGTTCCATCTCTGCAGGAGAGCCAGTCCCCAGCGCTTAGTGGTGTGCAGCCCAGCCATCGGCGAATTTCCAGCTGATTTTCTGGTGTAATTTTTCAGGCCTTGATTTCTCATTTTGAGTGCAGTTTGGTCATCTGAGCTCCAAATCGGATTTCGTCTGTTGCGTTGGTATTGTACCGTTCCAAAGAATTGATCTAAGTACTCTCGTTACCAGTTGGCTTGGGTATTTTAGTTTCGCCAGCTCGCTTGTGTTTGGGGGTAACTTTGGGACAGCAGCCAAATATTTTGCAAGACATTTGTGGCTCCCATTCACACACACACACACACACACCCCCCCCCCTGTGGTCGCCGTTTCCGGTCCTTCACATCCATTATTCTTCTTGTTCCTTTCTACATGTAATCTTACTTTTCCGGACATTGTTCCAATAATTTCATTCATCGAATGCACAAGTCATTTCTGAATTTTATCTATAAGTGTTTCTTCATCACATAAACCGCTAAGTTTGCACTTACAATTTGCAGATACATTTGGTTCCCAGTGGCCTCTTTGATTTTTAGAGATACATCAAATGGTTTTTCCTACATATTAAATCCATGAATAATTTAAACTAGCTTTTTTCTCCCTCTGAAATGTTCTGTGAATCTAAGCATTTAATCTGGTTTCATAGAACATGTTTGGAACATTACCTATAAATTGTCCTGCAAGCTTGCGCTTTTGTGGATATAAGGATATTGGATTATTGTTATACACTTATACTACATAATAGTCCTAATCATTCTTGGAGCTACATAATTTTGTGTCTCCAACTAAAAATACAGTCCAATAATTTTCCTGTCTATCTAATTATCAACTCAGGGCAAGTATCTAATTGTAGCTTTCTTGCACTTTGAGTTGTTTTTCTTTTTAGTTGCTTTGCAGGACAATAGCCTCTACTTTTCTGTTGTTATTGCCATTTCTGTATCAATGTACTCTACAGTTAGCTTCTAAGGGAAGCTGCTTTCAGATTTCTGCTTTTGGTTTATTCAATTCACTAGCTAAATGCTCTCATGAAGAAAAAAATATGAGTAAGTCATCCGAGGTTCATGCCATGCGATCCATTTGTCTTCTGCAGCTGTCTGATTCGCGACTGCAAAACTATGGATGATATGAACTAGGTGATGTTGGCCAATTGGGCGAGGAAGGTGATATCTATATTAAGTAGGCAAGCTTGGCACCTAAAATATTTGGCCATGAACATGTCAAAAAAGCACTGCTGCTTGTTGGTGCACCCCATTGGACGCTCGCAGGTGGCATGAAGGTACATATGCAGCTAGGAATCAGTATGACTTTCATTTCCAAACAAGGCTTTGTTCTCTCCAACTGTTCACATCCCATTATTGACTGAAATGTAAATGCACAGATCAGAGGAGACCTGCACATATGGTAGATGAGAGATCCTGGTGTTGCAAAGAGTCAACTTCTGAAGCATATCATCAATGTTGCACCAAGAGGAGTGTAGACCACCGGACTCGGGAGCAGTGGCGTTGGTCTTACCGCTGCCATCCAGAAAGATCTAGTAACAAATGAGTTGCTCCTCGAGGGTGGAGCACTGGTAAGACCTACACCAACTTATAATGGCATCTTTTACTGTATTTTTCTTTTCTACTGAAATATAGGTGTGTACCTGGTTGTGCTTTTCACAAGCATATATATGGACTTTGGTCCAGTCCTGACTGGCGATTGAGAAAATATGTAGTTTTTTTAACATCATTCACCAGTTTTTCATACTTATATTACTGGTAAACCTTCCATTTTTCATTTTTGCTCATAGTTGCCTCTTTAGCACTATAAACTGTGCTAGCACCCAAAAAACGGTTCATTTGGTCCAAACTACAGGCATGCAATCTTGCTAATAATAAATCTGAAAGGGTTAGTTAGGTTTTCTGTTCTGAATTGAAAGGGTATTCTGATAAAAATAGGAAGCAAATTCTGATCGATCAAAGTTGCTTCACAGAGTTTACCAGAAAACAGGCAAGCAAGGAGGAAAGTGTGTAGAGAAAAAACAGAGCAACTTACATCATCCAAGTCTGTAGAGGGCCACAAAAGCAACATACATATAACAAACATCTCGATGTTAGTACAATTAAAAGTAAGCATCTCTTGCTTCCAGTTTTCTGTTTTTTGAAGTCATTTCTGAAAATTCATGGTACTACCTCTTACAGTAATACATCAGCACACTAGTGTATATACCTTCACTCATTGGGACATGTATGGTTTCAAGCAGGAGCAATTGCCAAGTGAGGACAAAAATATATATAGCTGGATGTGGGCATGTTTAGTTTCAACCAGGAGTAACATAAGTTTGGTTTCATGAACATTGATTAAGGCCGGTACTGTGGCAACATAGTATATTTAGATGGATTTACACTTGCATATGCATAGTTGTGATATGGACACTCTTATAAAGGGAGCAAGAAACTTGCATCATTCAGGATTGAGGACCTAAACATAAGGACCTGGGAACATCATTTGAAGATAGATATTTGATTATTTTTCTACCTTATTGATTGTGTTTGGTTACAAATATAACTGTGTATGCCTGAAAGATTGTGCTGTTAACATGTGCTTTCACTGGTTAATTTCTCGATGGATTTGTGCTGTTTTGATATTAATTATTAGCAAATTTCTACATGTATGAGTTGGTTTTGGAGGTATTTTTAATAATGCCTCTATCAATGTTTGAAGGCTAATATAGAACGCCTTTAAAAACTATTATAGGCAGCTGCAAAATGCCTTTATATATTGATATTGAAAGGCGTTTTGGAAAAAATGCCTCAAAAGACCTTTTGAGTCCAGTTTACAGCAGGCATTCTCAAGTATGCCTAAAAAAGTTTTTGAAGGCATTTTGATGACTTTTAAAGGCATTTTTAAACGCCTTCTACAAACAGCCATGCTGTAGCAAAGACTATGCCACGGCACACCCTAAAAATGGCATGGCCCAAGTCCTAGCTCTAGTCTTGATTAACTAGTTTCCTTGCATAACAGATGGACTTTATTCGCTATAGCAGCTAACCTTAATGGTTAGATGAGCACGCAATAAGAAGAGTCCTGGTCCTAGCTAGCTGACCCCGGCTTCTGTTAGAAAAACAATGGTATATATAGATGTCTAGATATGCAAAGGAGACATGGGCGCCAAGAGATAAGTACGTTATGCTTCTTTTACCTTCCCCAACGCTACCTTTTTACCTGGACCTCCAAGAGCCACGTAGGATCGGATAAAAAAAACAGTTGCTCTACACATATCATAGTGGCTTGCAGAAGCTACATATGTTTGGGAAGAGAGAAGGTGGTCCATGTTAAAAAAGAAGAGTGAGAGAAAATAAAGGTGAGGCATGATCAAAAGAAAAAGTTTCTGTGCAAATCACAAGTAGCGATAGTTTGCATTATTTGAATAGTATCCTCAATATTTTCTAGTCTACGTGGATCATTTTATTTGTACTATAACTACTAAGAGTGTTAGCCTCCATTGGTGGTGCCCTTATTAGTGTTGGAATCTCTTTATTTAGATTTGAGTCTCTGACCTTGATAAGAGCATATATATTATTTGTTGAGTCTCTTATTATAGGTTTCTTTATTTGGCTAATTATTTATGCTTATTATTAGTGGTAGTCAATACGGACCTACCAATAGCGCGAGGAGGTATATTATTTGATCTGCCGTATACATGCAGTCTCTCGTGTAAGTGTTCCAAAGATTATTATAGAATATATACATGCGTCGTCTCTTTGGACCAGTACACGTGTTTCTTCGTGAGAGCTGTGCGTGTGTACAAAACAACCGAGCCACCGAGATTTCTAGCTGAACTACGTACACGATGCCAACTACTCTTGCTATATGTATATTGGACGTGATGTGACTCCTGCCATCCGTCAAATTAATCAAACGGTGATCGAGGGAAGGTTGTATACGTGTAGGTTAATTAAAACAATAAAGTTATTCTAGAATTATATTTTGTCTCTTAGCTCACTTTTAATTTTCGAGTCAAGACCCTTTCTGAAACCAGTATATGAAGTAGACTTGGCTACTCTTGTGTTCAGTAGGAGACAAAGCCACGCAGCGTCGATGAACCAAGAGAGTGCCTATATATAAACAGCAAAGTGCCTCTGATGAACACCCCCTCCTCATCTAGTTTGTTTTCAAAGAATTAATCATAAATTCATAATAAAAATTAGGCACAAAATGGAGCCAATGGTTAGTTAGCTTCAAACCATAGTTTAAAACAGCAGGCTATAGGCATTTAGCGGTAAGATTCTCCTAAGGCTAAAACCAAGCTATGGCAAGCTAAAAGAGCAAAATTCAAATACAAACACAAGGTCTCAAACCTTGTTATAGATTTTTTGCTTCAAAGAAAAGAAATACGATACGGATTCAGAGAATGAAATAGAGTCGGCAAATGAAGCGATTCATTAACAATTCAATTTACATATAAAAATGAAAAAAAAAGAGAAAGCGCTGCCTTCTTTCCTATAACTTGTATATATTTATCGCGGAGTCTCTTTCTCTTTTAACAAATGTCTAGAACTTTGGATTAAGAATAGGTGGAATATCACTTTCTTAACCGATATTCAAGAGAAAAGGATTCTAGAAGGATTCATAGAATGGGAAGAACTTTTTCTCTTGAACAAAATGATAAAAGAGAAACCGAAGACACATGTACAAAAACTTCCTATACGAATACACAAGGAAATAATACAATTGGCCAAAATAGATAATGAGGATCATCTCCATATCATTTTGCATTTCTCAACAAATATAATCTGTATGGCTATTCGAAGTGGTTCTTTTTCTCCTAGGTAAAGAAGAATTGTTATTTTGAATTCTTGGGTTCAAGAATTTTTCTATAACTTAAATGATTCAACAAATGCTTTTTCATTCTTTTAGTTACTGATTTTTTTTGGATTTCACTCCACCCGAGGTTGGGAACTACTGATTCGTTAGGTCTACAACAATCTTGGATGGGCTCCTAACGAGCTAAATTTCACTATAGTACACTATATAAAACAACTATAGCGGGCTATAGTGGAAACTATAGCCGGCTATTTGTTACCTTGCTTTAAATTGGAAATCATTGTCCTAGTTTTTAGATTGTGTAATAACAATTAATGATTATTTTATTATTGGAATAAAAGTTTGTTGAAGCAAAACAAAAATCTATGATGGCGAAAAAAGTTCTACACCATGAAAGAATCATGTGATGCTAGTTCATATGGAATAATAACAATTTATAAATAAAGGGAGGAAAAAGTATATACAGTGGGTGCAAATCATGCTATTTCGGTGATGATTAGCAGGCTTTGCTGATAAGCTCACATGAGGCCCATATTAATTTCAGCCCAAGTGAAACACACACATTCATTGATTCCTATATAAGCCAACCCGCCGCTTACGGGCCCAAACGGCTACTGATTTCCTAGCCCTGCTGCCAACGGAAACGAGGGAATCCAACGCCAGCAGGAACTGCTCTCGCTTCTGGCGCCGAGGCAGCAACAAAAGCCAGAGGCAGCCAAGAACTCGTCCTTGTCGTCGATCAATCTCTCATTCTCTCGCCTGAATCGCCTCCAGGTTAGTTATTCTTCCCTTCTCTCCCCTCGATTGCTGATCGGTGCCTTCGTCTTTCTTGGATGTGAATCCATTCCCACGGAATGCCACAAGCCGTACGCCTTTCTTGGTTCCTTGCGCGCGCGGCAGAGTGCAGACAGAGTTCTTGATTCTTGCTTCTGACTGAGGTGGGTCGCCGTGTTCTGTGCAGGTAACCCGTTCGACAAAATGGCCCTGGAAGACGCAGCGGCGCGGGGGAGGACGTCCGGAGCCGGCGGCGACCGTCTCAGCGGCCTCCGGGACGAGGTCCTCCTCCGGGTCTTGTCGCACCTCAAGGCGTGGGAGGCGGTGCGCACCTGCGTGCTCTCGCAACGGTGGCGCGACCTGTGGACCTACACGGGCCACCTCGACATCCGCCAGCCGTGCCTCTGCCGCCGCCGCGGCAGCGCCGGCGGCCTCTCGGCCTACCAGCGCATGGCGCGCGCCAAGGCATTCAACTCGTTCGTCAGGAAACTGCTCCTCCTGCGGCGGCCGCTGGTGCCGCTGATCTCGTTCCGGCTCTGCTGGACCCACGAGACCCGCGACGGCGACACCAACACCTGGATCTCCCACGCCGTCAGGCACAAGGCGGAGGAAATCGAGCTCTCCGCCAAGCATCACAAGGGGTACCCGACGCCGGAGTACATGAGCTTCATTGTTGATGGCGAAGACCTTCGAAAACAAGGTGTTGCTGGCGAACCCTCCGTCAAGACTGGCCTCAAGATCTTGAAGCTTATCCATCTCAGTCTGGATGACACCACCCTCACGCAGCTCTGTTCAAGGTGCACGTCTCTGGAAGAGATTGAGCTCAACGACTGTCTCATACCCCAGGCCACAGAGATACGGTCCAAGTTGCTCAAGCGTTTGACCGTGATCAAGTGCAAAATTCCCAAGGGAATCCTCTCTGTTTATGCTCCAAAGCTTGTCTCGCTGCAGTTCAGCAGCAACTTTGGCTATGTTCCGTGGATCCAGAACTTGGGGTTGCTAGCAGCATCCAATGTAAACCAACGGGTAACGCATAAGTACCCTGACTGCTCTGGCCTCGGTTCTTGCAACCTTGAGATCTTGAAGCTCTCTCGTGTCAAGCTGGATGACACCACCCTCGCGCAGCTCTGTTCGAGGTGCACTTCTTTGGAAAAGCTAGAGCTCAAGGATTGTTCGGTGGTCGGCAAGGAGATTCGATCCACCTCACTTAGGTGCTTGACTATGGTCAGCTGTGAGTTCGCTATTGAATCAGTGGTTCATGTTAGTATTGATCTCCCACCAGTTAGGCCCAACGGCCTAACTGGGCCTTGTCCTCGCGCCCTGATCGGGGGCGCCCAACCCTACATGGTTGGTGGGCCCCGTCGCCTGCAACTTATAAAGGAAAGGTGGGGCAGGGCTGCAATCGAGGTTCACCGCTACCGATCACCCCACCGACATCCTAAACCCTAGACCCGATCGAAAGTAGAGGCGGCCCAATGACGGGAAGTGCCATCGACACCGCAAACGCCACCAGACGTTCACATCGCCGTGGGGGAGGCCATACAGCGCCGACTCACTCTCCACCGACCGTCGGCTGCCGGGCCAAGCAGATGGCATCCAACAACGAAACCCGGTAGGAGCTTCAACAACTACGGACATTTGACGGTTTGCTACTTATCACCTATCTCTCAATCTCTCTCTGTGAAATCCGATTGATCTATTCTTGTGCTAAGAAAACCGATCCGATGAACATACCTAAGAACTGTAAATCTAACAATGGTATCGAGCGAGTTTTGACAAGAAATCAAACCAATACGATGCGGATCGGGAAAGAAAACAAAAAAACGAACTAAGACCTAACCCTAGAAAGAAACCCATCACTAATCGGTTCAATCCGAGAAGAAAGAAAAGGAACCCTACCATCTAGATCTCGAATCACACAAAAGGTAAACACGGATCGGGGAAATCGGGTTCAACCGAACCCTAACCCTAGATCCCCTTTTCGGATGAACGAGTGAGAAAAGAAAAGAAAGAAGAAAGAAATCAAATCCGAAAGGGAAGGGAAAAGAACAAGAGGCGGCTGCTGAAACCCCTAACCCTAATCCCATTCGGATGAACAAGCCAAAAGAACACAAAAAACCCCATTCCCAAACCCTAACCCTAATTCCCGTGCATCATCGGAATGGGGAAGAAAGGGACGGGAAGAATGAGAAAAGAAAGAACACGCCGTTAAATCGGGGATAAACTACCACCGGCCGCGGAAGAAGAAGAAGAAGCGCACCGTTTTTTTTTTTTTCACGTATTTGGAGAAGAAACCGAGCCGATCTTGCCGGGCTCGGCCAAGAAAGCGCCGGGCTCGGCCAAGAAAGCGTCAGCAGCTAGGCCGCTCGGCCAATGGCGTGCTCACCCGTTAGAACCACAGCAGCCGGCCGAGGGGCCAACACAGCGCCAAAGCTTCGCTCGGTTTTCCTCGCTCATGGTTGCTCGTGATGGTGACCGCTCTCCAAGGGTGAGAGAAGAGGCAAGCAGGCGAGAGAGAGAGAGGGAAGAGCCGAAATGGCTAGGGTTTTCAGAGGCACCGCCAGCGCACCTGGTTTTTGATCCACGCTGAACAATGACCGCTCGTCCGTCGGATCGGATCGAGCGCTCGAGATCTGCTGGGCCAAAAGTCGAGGCCCAAAGTGAGCGAAGGCGCCATGGCGCTTTCTTGCCTGCCGAGCCCAGTTGCGGCTGGAGTGCGGCTGTCTTGTATGAAGCAAGCGGGTTGCCGAGCCGTTCGGTAGCGTCTTGGGCATGTTGGGCTGAAAATGAAAAGAAGAACAAGAAAAATTTTCTTATTATTTTCCAGAAACAATTTTAAATGCATATTTTGATGAATTTGAATGATTTTGACATAATTTTCTGTGCAAATTTTATCCAACGATATTTTGCTCGAAAAATGCGATGAATTTTAGTGTTTACGGAAAATAATAATATGAAAACATTATTAATGTTTCCATTGTGCATGATAATTATTGTTCTCTTTGATTAAATTTGAACCAACGGGATAATTTAATTTTAAGAGAAATGAATTTCGATAATTTTAATGCGATTATGATATTGTTATTTTTCGATAGCGTTGTTAATAACAATATTATAATTTTGATCCATAAGAAATTGTGCATTAATTTTACTTACGCCAACGGTGATGTAAAATGTTTGCATGGATGAATAATAAGTTTTAATTTGACCAACGTTGAGTTAAAGCATGGAATTTTATGTATAAATGTTTCTTACTTACTTTGGTGTGATTTGGGAGGCAAATGCATTGTGAATATTGCCAACATCCCGACACTCAACGGAACCAATCACCGTGTGTGGCGGGAGAAGTATGAATTGGAACTTGCGTTGGGAGAGGTCGATTTTGCCATCACCTCACCGTGTCCCTCTTGAGCGGAGGACCCGGTAAGAGGTGACAATGAAATCCACGCGATTTTATTTGCTCGAAAGCGTGATCATCTTGAAATAAGAATGAAATATGACCTTGAACATAGGCAATGGACTCTCTCCAACCGCAAGTGCACATTGGTAGCCAAAGCCACCATAGAAGAAATGATAAGGGGCTCAATCCACAGAATGTGCTCTTGCCAAAGAATATCTTGAGAAAATCAAGAGTCGGGTTCTTTGGGTCTACCAAGGCCACAACAAGTTCAACTTGATTAAGAAGCTTGTGAATGAGAAATTCACTTTGGTGGTAGCATAAGAGAGCACATTTTGAAGATGAACACTCTGACATCCAAGCTAAAAGAAATGAATTTGAAGGAGGAGGATTTCTGATTCATTTGATTTTTGCTTCTTTGCCAAAAGAATATGACACCTTCATTGTGAACTATAATATGCGACTGAAAGATGGGGCATAGAAAGACTCATCTCAATGTGTGCTCAAGAAGAGGAGAGGATAAAGTCCTCACAAGGTGAATATGCTCATTTTGTGAAGGACAACAAAAGAAAAACTTTAATGGCAAGAATTCTAAACCACAAGGGAAACCTAAGTGGGATAAGACCTCTTCCTCCAGTTCACGAGGAAAAACCCCGGGATTACGAGAATCAGCAAGTATGGTGGAGCGAGAAAAAGATCGGTTACAAGCTTTGCTTCAAGAAGGACACTACAAGAGGGATTGTCCGGACTTCACAAAATCTCTGCTAAAGAAAGGTGATGAATTTATTACATTTGTAGATGAATCTCTGTATTTATGTTATGATAAATCCACTTGGTGGGTTGATTCAGAGCAACTTCTCATGTTGCAAATTCTTTCTGAGGGGTTAAGTGGGGCGAGAACCTTGCAAAGAGGAGAAAGAACGATTAAAGTTGCAAATGGATTTGCAAGCCAATGTTGAAGCCATTGGAGATTTTTCTTTAGAATTGAATAATGGTTTTGTACTTAGACTTAAAGAAGTACTTTATGTTCCCTCTTTGCGTAGAAATTTGATAAGTGTTTCGAAACTTGATGATGATGGAATTGATTGCCATTTTGGTGATGGCAAGTGTAAGATACTAGTTAATAATAAATGTGTTGGTCTTGCCTTCCGACAAGACAAGCTTTATTTATTATCTCTTGCTGAGAATGCGAACAATGTATGTGATGAGAATGTGAATGATTCCCCATCTGCGGATGTAACTAAGAAGCGAAAGAGAATTGATCTTGTCTCTTGAAATTATGGCATTGTCGCTTGGGCCATATTTCGAGGGGAGAATGGAGCGATTGGTTAAGGAATCAATTCTCCCGCACTTAGAATTTTCAGATTTAGAGCAATGTATTGATTGCATCAAAGGAAAGTATGTCAAGAAAATTAAGAAAGATGCCAAACGAAGCACGGGTATTTTAGAAATAATCCACACAGATATATGTGGTCCTTTTCACGTGAAAAGTGTGGATGGTTATGACTTCGTTTATAACATTCACAGACGACTACTCTCGTTATGGCAATATTTATCCAATTAAAGGAAGATCGGAAGCATTGGATAAATTCAAAATATTTAAAGCTGAAGTTGAAAATCAGCACAATAAGAAAATCAAGATAGTACGATCAGACCGAGGTGGAGAGTACTATGGGCGACATACCCCATATGGCCAAATTCCAGGACCATTCGCAAGGTTCCTCTGAGAAAATGGCATAGTTGCTCGATACTCCACACCGGGGAGCCTCGGTGAGAATGGAGTGGTGAAAGACGTAACCGTACCTTAATGGATATGGTAAGAAGCATGATGAGTTACTCCACATTACCGATTAGTTTATGGATGGAGGCACTGAAAACCGCCATTCACATACTTAATCGAGTACCAAGTAAATCGGTGCCTAAAACACCGTATGAATTATGGACGGAAGAGAACCCTCACTCAACCATTTGCGTGTGTGGGGCTGTCCAAATTGAGGCAAAAGTGTTTAACCCAAACATAGGAAAGTTAGACTCTAAGACGGTCACCGCCATTTTATTGGCTATCCGGAAAAGATCGAAAGGATATCGCTTCTATTGTCTGTGGACATACGAAGATTGTAGAAACAAGACACGCTGTGTTCTTGGAGGATAACATGATCGGGGGAGCATGGTAGCACGAGAAATCAGCCCTACGGGAGAAGCGGGTACATGTACCCACTCCGATGGTTGAAGAACCATTCTTCACGCTACTGCTTTCTTTTGCACCGAAAAGTCACGAGACAACATAGTGCCAACACTTGTTGCAAGTTCTCCCGTGGCGACAATGAATGAACATGAGGAACCTGTCCTTGAGGAACCTATCCTTGAGGAACCTATAGAACCAAATGATGCACATGAGGAAGAACAACAACAGCCAAATGTGGAACAAGTGCCGGAGGCACCTAGAAGGTCTCAAAGAATAAGAAGATCAGCTATTACTGATGACTATGAAGTTTATGAAACAGAAGAATGTCAGATGGGGGATGATCCCACCTCATTTGAAGAAGCCATGAGAAGCGACCACTCATCAAAGTGGCTTAAGGCCATGGAAGATGAATTGAAATCAATGAGTACCAATAAAGTTTGGGACTTAGAAAATATTCCTAAAGGAGCCAAAACAGTAGGCTGTAAATGGGTCTACAAAACGAAATATGACTCCCAAGGGAATATAGAAAGATTTAAAGCGCGACTTGTGGCGAAAGGCTTCACGCAAAGAGAAGGGATTGATTACAATGAGACGTTTTCTCCAGTCTCATGTAAAGATTCCTTCAGAATTATAATGGCACTTGTAGCCCACTATGATTTGGAGTTGCATCAAATGGATGTAAAGACGGCTTTCCTAAATGGGGATTTGGAAGAAAATATTTATATGGCACAACCGAAAGGTTTTGTCGTAAAAGGAAAGGAAAATATGGGATGCCGCCTGAAGAAATCAATCTACGGATTGAAGCAAGCTTCAAGACAGTGGTATTTGAAGTTTGATAGAACGATAAAAGGTTTTGGGTTTGAAGAAAATGTTGAGGACACTTGCGTTTATGCAAAGTTCAAGAATGGAAAGTACATATTCCTAATTTTATATGTGGATGATATCTTGCTTGCTAGTAGTGATATCAATCTACTAATGGAAACGAAGAAATTCTTGTCCTCAAACTTTGATATGAAAGATCTTGGTGAGGCCTCGTTCGTTTTGGGAATAGAGATTCACCGAGACAGGAGAAAAGGGGTTCTAGGATTATCGCAAAAGGCATACATAGAAAAGGTCCTGAAGAAATTTAGTATGCATGCGTGCAGTCCTTCACCTGCTCCTATAGTCAAGGGCGATAGATTTGGGGAACATCAATGTCCCAAGATCCAATATGAAATTGACCGAATGAAAGCGGTACCGTATGCTTCAGCTGTTGGAAGTTTACAATATGCTCAAGTGTGTACACGCATACGACTTAGCTTTTGTTACCGGGTTACTTGGCGGATATCAAAAGAATCCGAGAATTGAACATTGGAAATTAGTGAAGAAAGTCCTGCGTTATTTACTGAGGTCTGAAAGGCCTCATGCTTACGTATAGAAGATCTGATTCCTGCGAGATAGAGGGTATTCAGATTACGATTATCTTGGGAGAAGAAAAAGAAAATCCACGTCGGGATATATATTTACTCTCGCGGAGGGGCTATATCGTGGAAAAGCTCCAAACAAACCATAATCGCATCCTCGACAATGTATGCCGAGTTTGTAGCATGCTATGAGGCAGCGGGCGGGGTGAATGGTGAAGAAATTCATACCGGATTGAAAGTGATTGATGATATAAATGAACCACTGCGATTGTATTGTGATAACAATCCAGCGGTACAGTACGCTCACAACAATAGGTCAAGTGGTGCTGCCAAACACATTGACATAAAGTACTATGTTGTGAAAGATAAAGTTCGGGATCATATAATAAATCTTGAGCACATAAGCACAGAGAAAATGCTCGCGGATCCGCTCACAAAGGGCTTACCACCCAACGTGTTCGAGAGAACACGTGGCCAAACATGGGTTTAAGGGAAAGCCTATGATTCCCGAACATCTGAAGGGCCCAAAGAAAGTTTACATTTCAAAACGGAGAATTGTATTGTGGTACATTAGTCTAACGGCACTAATTGCTTTGGACGATGGGACGATTCAATGCACTAATCTGTGATGAAATAGGATGGAAGCAAGAAAATATGAATTGAAAGTTTTGAGTATGAAATTAAAGAACGAAGAATAGATGAGAGATCAAGGGGAGAATGTTAGTATTGATCTCCCACCGGTTAGGCCCAACGGCCTAATCGGGCCTTATCTCAGCATACGATCGGGGCGCCCAACCTTCATGGTTGGTGGGCCCCGTCGCCTGCAACTATAAAGGAAGGTGGGGGCGGGGCTGCAATCCGAGAGTTCACCGCGCCGCCACACCCCACCGACATCCTAAACCCTAGACCCGATCGAAAGTAGGAGGCGCTGCCACGACAGGAAGTGCCATCGACACCGCAACGCCACCCGCGTTCACATCGCCGCCGTGGGGCGCCACAGCGCCGACTCACTCTCCACCGACCGTCGCCGCCGCCGGGCGCGCAGATGGCATCCAACAACGAAACCCCGGCCGGAGCTTCAACAACTACGGCATTTGACGGTTTGCTACTTATCACCTATCTCTCAATCTCTCTCTGTGAAATCCGATTGATCTATTACTGTGCTAAGAAAACCGATCCGATGAACATACCTAAGAACTGTAAATCTAACAGTTCATTCTCCGAACCTTGTCTCGTTATGCTGCACCAGACCATTTCGACATGTTCCTCAGTTCCAGAACATGGAATTTCTATTCACAGCGAGTATCACACTTGATGACTCTTGCATGACTAGTGATAGACTGATAGTCAATGGACATTGGAGGATGATGACAAAGATGAATTCGATGACGATGGTGACTTTTTTGCACATTTTAGGGTTAAGGACTCTGATGATAACAGTGATAGTGAATCAGATCAGGACGAAGAAGATGAGTCTGACCATGATGGTGCACATTCTGGTGCTGACGGATCAGATGATAATAGTGAATATGAATCCACTCAGGACGAAGAAGATGAGTCTGACTATGATGGTGCACATCCTGGTGCTGAGGGATCAGATGATAATAGTGAATATGAATCCACTCCGTACAAAGAAGATGAGTCTGACCATGATGGTACAGATGTTGGCCCTGAAGATTCTGATGGTAATCACGGTTGTTCTGGACCTGGTGATGACGACGATAGCCATACTGTGGGCAATGAAGAGATTCCAGAGGAGTACAACAATGATTGTGGACGAATGTTTGGGGGAGATGGTATCCTTTGCAGCCTCTCCAAAGTTAGAACAATGGACCTATTTGCCCATTCAGGAGAGGTACAGCTTAATCTTCTCCTGCTATATGCATTGCTACTTGTCAAATGTCAACAGTTATGGTTATGCATAAATGAGCTAATATATATAATAATTAGATGTACAAGAAATTCTGGTTGTTTAGATCAGTGGTTAAATTTGGACGATGCACTTTTGTGTACTATGTGCAGGTGCTGCTCGTGAGGGAATCGAAATCATGTACTGATTTCAAAAACCTGAAGACCCTCTCCCTTGGTGAATGGTGTATAACTCCTGACCTTGATCTATTAGCAGCCATGCTTCAGCGCTCACCAAACTTAGAGAACCTTTCTGTTCACCTCGACATGGTGCGTATAAAACTATAAATTCACAAGCCCAATGAATGTTTGTTCATAGTTTTAAGCGCATGTTCAATCCCCCTAAAATAAGTCTGTTGTTTTGCATTAGGCCAACAAGGTCAGAGTGGGCTTCAAGCCAAGGGCAAGTTCATTTGCATGCACTAACCTGAAGAAGGTGGAGATCACATGTTGTAAGCATGATATTGTTTGCAAATTGATAGAGTTCTTCGATGTGAATAGCATACCACGTGAGAAGATTTCCTTCCATTGGACTGCCTGCCATTGTGTCGTCGAGAGAGGTACAGGTTCGCAGGCAAAGCGCAAGGCACAAACTGAATCTGAGAAGATACCAGCAAAGCAGAATAAGGCAGGGAAGTGAGGAAGCCCCAGCTGATGAGGGTACACTGATGTGATACCACAATAGTGTTGGTAAAGACAGTGCGTTGGGTCAGCTTGCTGCTTGCTTAGTTTAGATTTTACTCTGAATGGAAGAATGTGGCAGAAATGTGATGCGTTTTCCTGTGGTACATCAACATTTCAGTGTAGTTATGACAGAGTGTACATGTGTCCTTTGGATTTTATTGAAAGGGTTCATAGAAAATTCAGATGTACAGCGATTTAGAACTAAAGCTCCAGACGTCCTCTGCTGAGGAGCAATGCTTACTGAATATATCTGGCCATGGAATTCACCTGATGTTTCTGTGTACTACTGTCATGATTGTTGCCCATTGTGTGTGATGACTGATGAGTGAGGCAACTGAGGCACACGCTGGATGCTGTTTACATTTCTACTTGGCGGTTCTCATTAATTTTGATTCTCTCTAACCCCCCCTCTTCTAAATCTATGTTTCTGATTTAGCCCCAAGCAAATAAAAAATGAAAATGAATTCTTTCAAGAGTACATAGTAAAATTGTTTATTTACCCTTTTACAGTAAAAAATAACAATTGTGTCAGTGCCACTGATGGTGAGGCGGTGACACCTACGCACTGGCAGAGCGACACAGGTCCTCCTGTTGTCAGCTCCAATTGCCGGGTTTTTTTTTTAAATAAAGGTAGGAGCTATGCCGCTCAATTAAGAAGGAAATAGAGTTTTATGTACAATGGCACCTACAGTGCCCAAAAGCACCGGTCATAGGGCCAAAACACAAAGGCCACAGATCACGCACCAATTGCAGGTTTGGAACCTCATATGTCAGCGCTAAGCCGGGTTCTTTCCTACATCAAGTCAAGGCTCCCTGAACCAAACCAAGCCTGTCTCTTGCCATTCCTTTCTCCCTCCGGCACCCAAATGGGCACTTTTTCAAGTAATTATAGGTCTTGCTGTATATTCATGACAGCTTCACTGCATATGATTGACATTTTTTCAGGTAACTGTATAATCTAAATGGCTACTGTTGTGAGAAAGGGAAAATACAGTAAAACAAGTCCATCTTTCCTTTTTTTTCCCTCTCCCTTTATTATGCAGTGCTGATATATGGAGTCGACAACCCTTTCGAACTGCAAGCCTTATCAACACCAACGTAAGTGCATCTGTTGTAAAAAAATTTCATGATCAGTTAATTAGTGAGTTCACCTATGTAGTCCCTAAAACAATCCTTGTTTTAAGTCAAGTTCTATAGAATAAAAAGTACCAATTCGGGGTGTGCAGTTGTTCATTTCTTTCCCCCAACTTAAAGGTTATCTGGAGTTGATTTGTGCTTGTGTAGTGGCGTTTTGTTGCTAGACACTTGGAATGAGGAGACCTAGCCCTGGCAGTGAGCAGAGGCCTATTTCTATTGCCAGATTTTATTCAGTCATAAGGTGCTTCAGCTTGGTGTTTCAGGTCCTGGTAACTAATAAGAAGACACTAGAAAATAGGTAGTAATAGTAATTAAGGAGGTATATAATGGAATTAATACAAGACAAGTAACACGTGCTGTAGATATATAGAGGTTAATATATGTGGAGGTTATATAAGAGGATCTTTGAGGGGCCACCCGTTCTCCCATTTTGCCGTTAGTTTCCCTTCTCTCCCTTCCCCAGCGGGAACGAGAGCCGAAACCTCTGCTGCTGCCGGCACCGACGCAGCAAGAACCCGCCCGTCACCGGTCCAGCGAGTCCCCTCCAGGCCTCCATCTCTTGTTCTGGTCAGTTCTTCTTTCCTCCCCTCCATTGCTGATTCGTGCGACCTTCTCTTGGGGCCTCAAGCGTCTGAATCTGTTTTGATGGAATCCCGTCCATGGTTTCTTGCCCGCTGCACAGTTCTTGATTCCGAGGTGTTCATGCCGGCAGTTGTATCCGTGCAGGCAACCCGTTCGACAGAATGCTCCGTGAAGACGCGGCAGCGCAGGGGACGCCCGGAGGCGGAGGCGGTGGCCGTGGAGATGCCGGTGGCGGCTCCAGCGACCGCCTCAGCCGTCTACCGGACAATATCCTCCCCCGGGTCATGTCGCACCTCAAGACGTGGGAGGCGGTGCGCACGTGCGTGCTCTCCAAGAGGTGGCGCCACCTGTGGGCCTCCATGAACTGCCTCGACATCCGCAAGCCGTGCCCCTGCGTCGACGACGGCGACATCAGCGCCGACCATCCCCGGACGACGGCGAGAGCCGAATTCGTCAAGAACCTGCTGCACCGGCGGCGGCAGCTGGCGCCGCTGGACTCGCTCCGCCTCTGCTGGAGCCACGAGGCCCGCAACGGGAACGCCAACTCATGGATCGCCTACACCGTCAGGCACGGCGCGGAGGAAATCGAGTTCTCCGGGGAGCATCACGTGTGTACCCGTTGCCAGAGTACACGAGCTTCGTTGTTGCTGGCTACGACTTCATCAAGACTCGCCTCAGGACCCTGAAGCTTATCCATGTCCGGCTGGATGACACCACCCTCACGCAGCTCAGGTCTAGGTGCACTTGTTTGGAAGACCACCATGCTGAAGCGGTTGGCCATGAACAAGTGCAAAATCCCCAAGGGCTGCTTGGTTTATGCTCCCAACCTTGTTTCGCTCTGTTGCAGCAGGCCTTTTGGGTATGTTCCTTGGATCGAGAACTTGGGATCACCTGGTATAGTCAATATCATCATGCACCGGACACCAGATGTGTACCCAGAATACACGGACCCCGTTTTCTGCAATCTCAAGATCTTGCAACTCTCTCATGTCCATCTGGATGACACCACCCTCAGGCAGCTCTGTTCTAGGTGTACTTCTTTGCAAGGACTAGAGCTCAAGGATTGTTCAGTGGAGGGCAAGGATTGCTCAAGTATTTGACTATGATCAGCTGCAAATTCGCTATTGGATTCAGGGTTCATGCTCCAAACCTTGTCTTGCTGCTCTGCATCAAGCCTTTTCAATACTTCCCTCAGATCCAGAAAATGGAATTCCTAGTCACAGCAGCTATTGTTCTTGATGACTCTTGCTTGCTTTCTGATTGTCAATGGCCACAGGAGGAGGATGAGTCAGATGATAACAGCAACAATGAATCTGATGGTGACTCTGGTGACACAACGAATCTGATGATAGTAGTATCTACTATGATTCTGATCGTGATCGGTCTGCACCAAGTGATGAGGAGGACGATGACTGTACTCTGAGTTATAATGTGATTGCAGAGGACAGATACAGAGAATCCAAGTATTTGATTAATGGTCATAAACGCAGTATAGATGAACCTGTGAAAAGTTGCTGTGAAGAGTATGGGAGCAAGATTTCTAGTGACTTCGGTGGTGTTGGTATGCTTTGCAGCCTCTCACATGTTAAAACAATGGACTTGTTAGCTCATCCAAGAGAGGTACAGTTCAGTCACCTTGCTGATACTAGTGCCTTTTAGTTTTTACATGATTAGATCAATATTCTGAAGTTCAGAAATTTAAAACAATGGTAATATTTGCAGGTCTAAAATAACGTATTGGTCCCCATTTAATCAGAATACTTTCAGTGGGTCCCTATTGTACTTTTATGATGGAAATGTTATGAAGTTCTTCACTAAACATTCAGGGGCTGTGGGATATGGGCCGTTTCATGTGAACAAATTTAGCTACATGAAAAAGTTCCTTGTCTTTAATAATTCTTTCTACTCTTTTTAGTATCACCCCCGTATTTAATTGCTAGTATGTTTCCTATGTAATAGTGCAATTTTTCAATGTCAGAAAAAGTTGCAGTCACTACCATTGTTACTGAACTTTGATCCTAACTTATAGTTTGATGTCCTAAAATGTACACACCCTAGAATTAGGATTTAATTAATATTTTCTATGGAAATTGTTAGTTTGGATTTGACCAGATTTTTTTTTTCATTTTCTTGATATAGCATGGCCAGCATATTTGTTACTTCAGCATTTTAAGGGCAAACTGTCTTAAACACTGCAGAATTGACTTGAGGTAGAACAAAAATATAATAACTTGCGACCTTCCATATCAAGAGAATTATAGGCTGTCATTATGGAATGTTCATTTCTAGTTCATTTGCGAACCTAGTGCTAAAAGAGTTATAACTTCCACTGCATAGTGTTGGTCCATATGACTATTGATTACAATGTTGTGCTTTTTCAATTATCCTATGTTGAAGTATTATAATGTTGTAGTTGATTCAGCTAATGGTTATGGTTGAAAAGCACATTTATGACAAAATTATTTCTAATACAAAATGTGCAGGTGCTGCTTACGAGGGAATTGAAATCTAGCACTGAATTAAAAAACCTGAAGATTCTGTCTCTTGGTGAATGGTGTATAACTCCTGGCTTTGATGAGTTAGCATCCATACTTGGGCACTCACCAAACTTAGACATGGTGTGTATAAATTCACATAAATGTCTACATAGTGTTTAAACTTTTAAGCACATGGTCACTGCCTAAACCATGTTATTATTTTGCTTTGCACAGGCATATAACAAAAGATTGGGATTCATTCAAAGTACAAGGTCATTCGTGTGCACCAAGCTGAAGATGGTGAAGATCACATGCTGTAAGCGTGATGTGATGGTCCATAGATTGGCAGAATTCTTCAGTGAGAATAGCATACCACCTGAGATGATTTTTGTCCATCGGACTGCGTGCTCTGGATGTCAGGGAAGGAAGGCTCCAGGTGAAGCGCAAGGCGCAAAGCGAAGCTGAAAATAGATAAGCAAAGAAGATGAATGCAGGAAACTTAGGAAGCCCCACATGATGAGGTTTTCGTTGATGCCAAAACTGTAATTGTGTTGGTGAAGTACAATATGAGTTGGAGCAGCTTTGTAGCTGTCAGTGAGTTGCATAGTTTAGATTGTATTCTGAACACAAAAGGTAGCCGTACTTGCTAGGCATTAATCCTTTGGTTCATTAACTTCTCAGTATAGGTTTGACTGTGCATGTGTTCACTAGGTTGTATGGAAAAGGTTGACTGAAAACTCAGAATGTATAGAGACCTAGAACAGCAGCTCCTGATGTCATCTGCTGAGGAGTGATACGTATACACATGGAGAAATTCATATTGAATAAATCTGGTCTCCGAATTCGGCCTAACATTTTTCATTTTTGCATAAAGTTGTTAATGGTAGTCGTGTCTATGTGTGATGACTGAGGCTCTGAGGCACATGGTGAATGCTGTTTTTCTCTTTACGCTGGCAGTTCCCATTCCTTCTTTCTTCACACTCTCTCTCCTATGTAAAGATTTATGATCAATTTTAGGAATATGTCGTGACTTTCTCATGCAATACCAAGCATAAAGACAATTTTTTTTGTGAACACTCTGTGACACAATATTAGTATATATATAGATGAAAGAGAAGAGAGGTAGGCTGTAATTATATAGCCATCTGATGTAAAGAAAGTGAAGCATGTATTAATGATGAAATATGTCCTACTACTAGCCAACTACTATATCTGTAGTGTGATAGATGAGCTATAGATATAGCCAGTTATAAATTGTATTATTAGTCATGTAGTGTTATTCCAAACCATCGAAATTTCTATCCATTTCAGAACAGAAATTCTAACACGCGACCCCTCGCGCTGGAGGGCGACCGCGTGACCCGTCAGCCGCGCCCACCCACACCAAAGACACCGCCCCCACTCTTCCACACCTCCTCTCCGACGCTGCTCCTCCTCCCTCCCTCCATGAGCTCCCAGTGACCGTGCACCCGCTCCCGAAGACGCGGCAGGCGGTGGAGACGAATCGGCGGGCGTCATGCGCGGTTCTGACGACGAGTAGGCCGGCTCCTCCTCCTCCTGGATCTGAGTCCACCGCAGACAAAGATGACATCGGCGGTGGCTAGGGTTCCGGCAAGCGTCTCCCCCTCTTTTTTTCCAACTCCGGTTTAGGTGCCCTAGCGGTGGTAGCGGTGGCCGGATCAAGTCGGGGCAGGGGAGTTCGCCGGAGTTGGAGAAGATGGCGGTGGCCGAGCTCGCCGAAGTTGGAGAAGATGGCGGCGATGGGGAGGGGGAGGGGAAGAAGGCGGCTGCCATGGGCACTAGGGGTCGTCGGAGCTCCGGCGAACCCTAGCGCCCACGGCGGGGTGGTGGTAAGCGGCGGGGGCGAGGACGATCAGGAACGGCGGCGGGGGGGGGCGGGGCGAGGATGAGGCACGGAGGGAGGGACACGGCGGGAGGTTGAAGACGGGTCGCGTGCTCCCTCAGCGCGTGACCCGTCGCGCGATAACAGTTTTCTTTTTTTTAGCACCTTTTTTAGAACTATAATAAGGAGACATTGCAACCTGGTGGGGGCAACCCCAAATTCTAAACCAAAACCTCCGACCTGTTTTTTATTCAACACAACATTTGGATTTCATGTTAGTATTTTCAATTTTTTTATCAAGACAATTCTCGATTTTGTGTCAATTGTCTTCATTTTACTAGTCTAATAATAAATAAACACCACAGAGTTTTGTTTAATTTGGCGTAATTTTATTTTATTTTTTATTTAATAACTAAAAAGTTGGCGCAATTTTTATTTTGAAGAGGGAAGAGTCGGGTCAACAGCTTGTAATGGCATCGGCTTCGTGGGCCATAAATGGGCCGTGCAGCGTGGGCTGAAGAAAACCGCAAAAAATCACACCATACCCCCAGTCTCCTGTCTCCTCCCCATTTCGAGCCTCACTGACTGAATCCTCATTTCTTCACGGAACCCAATGCTCGTCGGAACTGCCCCTACCGCCGCCGCTCGCCGCCGCTGCCCGTGAGAGATCAAGGATTTGCCGCCATCGCAGCCGATCCTCTGGTAAGTGTTCCCTCTCTTCTGCCCTCTGAGCAGTCCCTGCAAGAATACGCCGCGAAGCTCTGATTTGTTTGTGCCTGGTCATCTCGTCCTTCTCAGAAGTGCAGGCTACCTGTATTATTCGACGAGATGCCCCCGAAGGTCACCAAGCGGTGGGTGCCGGTCAACCGGCCGGGGGAAGCCTCGTCGTCCTCACGCGGGCACTCGGGAGGAGGAGGTGGTGGGAGAGTCAACCCCGCCGCCGACCGCCTCAGCGCGCTGCCCGACGCGCTCCTCCACCACGTCATGTCGTTCATGAAGGCGTGGGACGCGGCGCGCACGTGCGTGCTCTCGCGCCGGTGGCGCGACCTCTGGGCCTCCGCGCCCTGCGTGGATGTCCGTGTAGGGAGGTATCGCGACCCGCCCCAGGACTTCGCCAAGTTCGTGTACCGGCTGCTGCTTGCTAGGGAGGCCCTTGCGCCGATAGACACTCTCCGCCTGCGGTCACCTGGTGAGGAGGACGAACATTTCGACAATTCTGATGTTAAGATGTGGATCCGCCATGCAATCAGACGGAATGCTCGTGTTATTCAGCTAACCGGTCACCCCAACCCCAATTTGTTGGCGGAGCTGGATCCTATGGACCTCGTCTCTCGCCACCTCAAAATCTTGAAACTGACCTATACTGAAGTGTCTGATAGCTTCACCAGGCAGCTGTCATCTCGTTGCCCTTGTTTGGAGGAACTAGAGCTCAAGAGCTGCTTGGTAGAGGGCCGCGAGTTTACATCTGTCTCTCTGAAGAGGTTGACCATGGTCAAGTGCACTTTTGCTAACTTCTTCTCTGTTGATGCTCCAAACCTTGTGTTTGTGCAGTGCATCGCGCCAGAGTCTTGGGTCCCTGTGTTCAAGAGCTTTGGGGTGCTGGTAACAGGTAGTGTCATGCTTGATGACTCTTTATTGAGTAAGGAGTTTAAAAAGTACCAAGAGGACGCTGATGAATATCCTCGAACAAGTGACGACGATGATGACAACAACATTGCATTTGCCCCTAAATATGTTCCTGATTCTGATGACAGTGGTGATGAAATCCTCAGTGATGATTCTGGATTCTTAGATGATTTTTATGATGAGCATTATTTAGCAGATGATGTCAAGGACAATTATGATTATGGAAGTGAAATCAATAGTGATAGTGACACCTATGAGTACAGTGAGATTGCAAATGGCTATGAAGATAAGCAGTTTGGAAACCGTGCCAATAGACTTGATCGCACTAGGGGCAATAAAGATCATGGTTGCAGTGCAAAGCATATCATTAATGATTATAAAAAATTTGGTGGCCAGAATGTTCTCAATAGCCTTTCAAATGCTCGATATCTGGAGCTGTTAGGTCATTCTGGAGAGGTAGTTACATTCTATAATTCCGTTGTTTAATTTTTTCATAATTCCTTAATTCTTTTGTCCAGTGCATTTATTATACAGTGTCTCTTGTTCTGTTGAATACATTATGAATTTGAGGGTGTCTTAGTAATCATTCGACATTTTCCTTTCCATATCATTGCTGATTTTAGGGGTGGATCCAGCTTTTTATACTATCATTGAATTCACAACACTGAAATGGTTAGTGCACCAAACATCAGACGCTTCCAAGTTTCTAACCCTCCTAAATTGTTGCAAGTTGGAACATCAATCCCCAAATCAAAATTGATCACAAAAAAATCACTAAATCAAAATTTATGATTTTCTGATAGGGGATGTGTTTTATCAGTTCAATGTGAGCTGTCTATTTTTATGCTATTGTACTGCATGTTTGCTTTACATATTTTTTACCAGAATAGTGTAAATTAGTTTACTTTTCACTATCTTCAGTTCTTGGCCCTTAGCCTACAATAATAAAAATTAGAGTTAATCTTTCAGGCCAATAGAGCACTTATAAGTACCTCTGTATTCAAATTAAGTCAATCAGCTAACTTCAGAGAAAAAACTAAGCATGTTATATATGATGGAAATATTATCTCTTTTGAAGCGAATTTGGTGTTTATTTTGCTATATAGATTTTCTTTCAGTCTATCCTATAAATTCATGTCTGTTTCAGAACAATTTCGACATGTAGTTTCATTCACCAGGTAAAAAACTACACTTTCCAAATGTAATTTTGTTAGCCATAAAAAATGGTGGATGATAATTCCTATCTGAAGAGTTTTGTGCCTTTCCAGTTGGGTTATTATTATTCATTGTTGTTATAGTTTGTTGTAAACAACTCACTCCTGTTTAAATATGAAGGTCATTATGAGGAGAGAATCGTTAAATTGTCCAACTTTTAGCAACCTGAAGACTTTGGCCCTTGGAGAATGGTGTATCAGTACAGCTGTTGATTTTTACATATTACTTCTCTTGCTTCAGCATTCACCTAGTCTGGAGAAGCTTTATCTTCAGCTTGAAATGGTACCTACATGCTCGGTGTTTCTCAATGCTGACTCAAAATTTTAGCAGATGATTAATGAAGTTGATTTTTTTGTTTGTCTTTCAAAAAGAACTGTGACATCCAGAAGACATTGAGAAGAGGTATAGAACCAAAGGGAGGATCATTTGCTTGCAAACATCTTAGTATGGTGAAGATCAGATGCACCAAGGACGATCCAAGAGTCCATATGTTGGCACAGTTGTTTAGATCTAATGGCCTGCCACTTGAGAAGATTTATGTCCGTCGGAGCGGGAGTTTCTGTGAGTACCTTGGGTCCATATGTTTTGGTTTGTGCACTATTGTTGTTTTCACTCTTTTGTCGTACAACACATCATTGAAGTTTCTGTTGCAATAGGATTTCTTTTTTCTGGCTACTCATGTTTTGTTATCCTGTCCTGAACCTTTTCCATTTTCTGTTCATGTAGATCTTTGCATTCACTAACTTTCTGTTGTTTTGTGCAGACCTTCGTAACTTGAAGCTAGAGAGGAGCATTACCCTCGATGAACTGCGTGAATATGAATCTTGATCCTATTCCTATTAAAAACAGAAATGTGCGATATGACAAATATGTACTCTTTTTCAGTACCTTGTAGACCTGTTTCAGTTCAGCTCTAGTTGATGATTGGAATATCGTTTATGCAGAGAACTTGCAGGACATGTAGCGATAGAATGCATGATTGTCTCGCACATCTCTATCAAGTTGTTTTGCCAGTTGATATCGTCTGAAGAACAAAATTCAGATTCGAGTACCGTGGGTTAATCGTCAGCACTGTTTTCTTTTAACACATTGTGGGTTTGGTACCCTGTGGTTCAGTTTCGAGTTTCTACTGTGTAGGTGCATCTATGTTGCATCTATGTTCAACATATTCTCTAATCTCTAAGCACGACAGACCTACAAATATTTCAGTGTTAGGGCCCGTTCGGAATCCAAAACGTCAGGCGCCCGTTGGCCTGCACGCTACGTGGCTACTCCTCGCTCCCGTGGCCCGTTTGAATTTTGAAATCACGAGTCCCGAAGCGGCCGCAGGCCACTCTGCAGTCCGCACCATTCCTCCTCGTCTCGTGTTCGGCGAAAACTGCAGGCCACCTGTTCGACGAAATGCGCCGCTCGCCACCGCGCCGGCGCCAGCCCCGTGCGAGCGAGGAGGATGCGCCTTCAGGCGTATGGTGAAAATTTCAGGTGGCCATAATATTATTCACAGCCTTTCGAACGTGACAAGTTTGGAGCTGTTAGCAGATGCTGGACAGCAACAAGTTTATTGGACAAAAGATGCTAAAAAAATTTCTGCCCCGCTACATATGTTAGTATAACCAGAAGATAGCAATATGCTACTCTCTGTCCGTGCATTCTAAAATTTGTAAGACAAACTAAGAGAGAACATAAAAGACGTATGTACTCTCATTTTATTTCCTAATCAGACGCTATCATCAATGTGATTAATGATGATTGATTGATAAATGAAAAATATTTAATGTAAAATTAGTTTTTATCCCCTAGAATGCATTATATTTGAAGACGATCGCCGGGCGCTGGAGGTGTTGTCTTGCCGCCCGTCCCACTGAGTTCGGCGCCTCCCCGCCAACAAGGCTACGACAAAGCTAAGCGTGTGGAATCGATCCTTGCACGCATCGATCGGCGGAGATCGTGTAGCGCCGAGTGACGTTCTGGCCCCGAGGGGAGTGGAAAGCCCTCACCTTTCAGCCTGGTGAGCAAGTTGTAAGGAAAATAGACCCTAGGTCCATTTACTTTGGATTTTGATGTTTGATGACCAACACAATCAAATTGGACTAATGAATTTGTAAGTAATTATTTTGTAGTTCAATAGGGTGCAAGACGTGACTTGGATAAAGGCGACATAATGATCCCACGATGAACATCATAAGCAAGACCCTAGAAGCACCAGAGAAGACCCAAGATATCAAGCATAGTCCAAGCATGAAGATGGGAACCAGGCCGGATGCAAGATCGCGAAGAAACGAGCTCGGCAGAGGTGATCGGACGTGGCCTTTATAGGGACCGGACGCGTCCGATCGATTGCTCGGGCAGCAATGACGTCGGCGGTGTGGCCGAACGCCGAGCGGCGTAGTGACGGACGTCTCCGATGACAATGTTCTTTGTCACGGCAATGTTTTCAACGGACGAGACGCGCAGCGGCCTTGGACGACCGGACGCACAAAGTTCAGCGTCCGATCGAGTCCAGAGAGGTTCCAGAGCGACGCCAGCGCGACCGGACGCGTCCGATCGAGTGAGACTGGACTCGGCCCAGAGTTTGATCAATGCGCGCGCTCTAACGGTCAGGACGACCGGACGCGTCCGGTCAGTGGCAGAAAACTAGGTTTCGCCTCCAACGGCTACTTTCTCTATGGGGCTTACAATTAGACCCCCCCCACGACCATTTGATACGTGGAGAACTGTGGAAACATACTGTCGGTGTTTCGAGTAAACACCGACGAGTAAATTTATATATTGCGCGTCTGACCCAGATGGTGTGCAAAGAGGACACAAGGATTATACTGGTTCGGGCTGAATGTCCCTACGTCCAGTTTTGGACTGCTCGTGTTACTAGCAATGAGTTTGTAGTAGAGGTTACAAACTGTCGAGAGAGGGAGGAGCTCTCAAGTCTCTGGTGGAAAGAACGAAAGGGTGTCGAGCTCGGTCGCTATTCACTATGTGTTTGAGGCTCGATGCTAGTGGTTTTGGTGTGATGCCGTGTGATATGCGATGAGCCGATGCCCTTTAGTGGGACTCCCTGCTTCCCTTTTATAGGCTAAGGAAAGAATAGGGTTACAGCGGAAGGAAGAGGAAAAAAAAAGGAAATAAGGCTCCGGAGGTGTGTGCCGCCCTCCTCTTCGCGTCGGTCCTGCTGACCCTGTAGATCGTGGTCGCATACGTGCGGGCGTCGTCGTCGTCGTCGTCGTCGTTCTTGCCTTCCGTCCCATCCGGCGGATGGAGCGGTCAAAGGTCCCCGATGGAGGTCATATGGAGAAATTTGGCGATGCAGTGCCGATCAATCGCGCCGGTTGGTGACATTGGATGGTGGTCGAGCATGGAGTTGGCGACCACAGATCTTTGGCCTATTGACGCGATGGGCAACGTGAATCTCCTAGCATGGCTTTGATCGACGACCCATCCATCGCATCGGGGCGTGTCCGAGACGTGCTTCCGGGTGTGCGCCTCCACGCCGTAGTGGTTGAAGGGGTTTGGGCCCCACTCTGGGGCCATTGCTTTTGTCCGGTAGCAAATCCGACCCCCCAGGGGTTGGGCGAGGTAGAAATCTCTCCCTAGGGCAGGCGAGATGGAGTCCGTTCCTTAGGGGTTGGACAAGGCGGAACCCTCCTCGTGGGACCAGGCGAGGAGTGGTGCGGACCTGAGGGGTCGAACGAGGCAAAAACCTCGTCCTTGGAATTGGACGAGGCGTGGCCCAGTCCCTGGGGGTCGGGCAAGGCAGAAACCTCATCCTCAGAATTGGACGAGGTGTGGCCCGGCCCCTAGGAGTCGGACGAGGCGAAAACCTCGTCCTCGGAATTAGACGAGGCGTGGCCCGGCCCCTGAAAGTCGGACGAGGCAGAAACCTCATGTTTGGAATCGGACGAGGCATGGCCCGGCCCCTAGGGGTCGGGCGAGGCGGAAACCTCGTCCTCAGAATTGGACAAGGTGTGGCCTGACCCCTGGGAGTCGGACGAGGCGAAAACCTCGTCCTCGGAATTAGACGAGGCATGGCCTGGGCCCTGAGTGTCGGACGAGGTCGTAGTTGTGTCCTTAACCATCGGATGAACCGACGTGACACTCATTAATCCTTTGGCCCGGAAACCCGGGTATAGATATCCGACAGTAGCCCTCAATTCCTAGGGCGATTTGGGTAGAATCGCTTGGGGATTTTTTTGATTCGCCAATGGGTGCGCACGAGCGCACCTGGTGGGTGTAGCCCCGAGCCTTTGGAGGAGTGAGACACTCCTACAAAAGGATTTTTGTGATTTGTCGCTTGGGGTGCAACGGAGGTGACTTGTCATTTGTGCTGCGACGTGTTCGGTCTCTTTGCGATGCCGAGCCCTCGAGCCCCCGCGTGTAGCAAGGGTTCGATCGAGGGGTCGGTTCATCTTGTGATCGTCGTCCCTCGCGGGTCCATTCACTAGAACGAAGGGGCTGAGCCGTGCCGTGCTTTCCTCGCTGGACGGAGCACGGTGCTCGGTGAGTTGTTAATGGTCTTGTTCGAGTGGAGCCCCGGCATCCCCTTCATAGGGGCCCAGTTCGAGATCAGCTGGTGACTGACTCCAGATTCTTGGTGGCCAGTCCATATAGTTCTCGAATCCATTGGACTGGTTCGAGGGCTCGATGCCGTTCTTTCAGGGAAAAACCATAGACCTCGCATCATGCAAGACTCGAAACAAGTGTCGAGACGCCCATGGCGCTTCGCGGGCCTCGGGTATTGGCCGCTAGCGGGCCTATCCTTAACCTCCTCTCACTCTAGGGTGCCCTAGAGTGGTCATGAACCCACTGATGGGCCAGCCTTTGAACTCCTAGGCGTTAATGGGCCATAGGAGTGTTTTCAGCTCTGTATCCCACTTACCTGCAGCAACCCATAGCCTTTGAAGATGAACCGTCGCTCGGCGGATCCTTCACGGGGAAGATTTTGGATAGGTATGCGCTCATCTCTCGAGGCGACGAGGTGACTGATGCTGCGAGGAATAATGAGGGTATGAGCCCTAAAGGAAACAGATCTAGCGAGGCGTGAGGCGCATTAATTAAGGTAGACGGTTCACCCCTCGCCCATTCCGCCCTTACCTTATAAACGAAGCAGTTTCTCCTTAGCCTCCATACGCGTAGCTGCATCCTTGCCCATCCAATCTTTTTCTGCCTTTCGCTCTTGAGCTCTGGCCTTTGTTCCCCTATTTCCACTCCACCGCCGGTGAAGTTTTCGCTCTCCAATCCCACGCCACCGCTGGATCTTCTGCATTGCTATCCTCATTCCTTGATGGAGCCGTGGCCTCGCTCCGACGTTCTCCACGCGCGCATGGAGGGTTTGGTTAAGAACAGCCTTCTCTACGCAAGGACAGCGGTTATGGAGTGGATCATACCTAGTGGTGAGGATGTGCCATCGCTGCCCGATGGCTACGTCGTCTCCTTCATCCCCTTCCACGAGCGGGGGTTTGCGACTCCTCCCCATCGATTCCTCTAAGGGCTACTGCACTACTACAGGCTGGAGCTGCAACATCTGAATCCCAACGGGATTCAGCACATCTCGGCCTTCGTCGCGCTGTGCGAGGGGTATCTAGGGATCGAGCCCCACTTCGAGCTATGGTAGTACTTCTTCACCGTCGAGCTACAGAAGAAGAAGCCAGACCTGGCGGTGCCGATGGGATGCACGAGCATCCATCTGTGGGACAGCCTAGCGTCAGAGTACATGTCCATCCCGTTGTTGAAGTCCAATAAGGGGTGGATAAGCTCTGGTTCTACCTGAAGAACGCCGTCGCCGTCGCCCTACCGATCTTCACCGACTGCCTGATCAAGGAGGTGCTGGAGGTGTGGAGGTACGGGCCAATTGGGAGGGAGCAGAAGAGGCTCGGTGACCTGCTCAAAGCCATCATGACTCTGAAGCACCGCGGCCTTCGTGGGACCAGCATCATCAGAGCATACCACATCAGGAGGCTGGCGTCGCTGATGGTGCACTCCCTTCCAATGTACAAGATGACGTCGGATTCCCTGCCTGAAGGGATGGTGATGGTCGCCGACGTGGCCCTCAGCATCGGTGAAACAGCACAACTCATCAAGGACACGATGGAGTGCCAAGTGGATCCATCGGTGGATCTCGCCCCGGTGTACCCGGTCCTAGGGCATCCCGCAATGCGTCCGGACACGGGTTTCATCGAACTGATAAGCCTTCTTCGAGTTCCTTTCCTTGTCCGACCCTCCTCTATCCTTAGATTCTAACCTTCGAGATTTGTAGCCCGACCTCATCGCCCGTGATTCCGACCTGCCACTGCTAGAGGATGCGGCGCGGAGGGCTGTGAACCGCGCCGTGGCTGAGGCGGTGAAGGAGCGGAGGAAGGCGAAGAAGGAGCGGGCAAAGCTCTAGCGTGGAAGGCGTCAGCAAGGCTCGGAGGAGAGTGACGGCGATGAGGAGGAAGAGGAGGATGAGTCTGACCCTAACATCCCATGGGGCGTGCTTGTGCATGGGGATGAGCAGACCGATGCGGGGCAGGCCAACCTGACCCTGATTCCAAAGCACGCCCTGGCGTAAACCGAAGAGGTTGCACCTCCAAGATCGGCGGGGGAGGATGCGTCCCTGAGGTTGACAGAGCAAGTCCGCCTCGCTTCGACCGACCCCACCGGGGGATCGAAGCGGCCAATTGCCGATGTGGCAGAGTCAGAGTCAAGCGGCTAGCCCCCGAAACGATATCAAAAAATGGCGTCGAGGTGAGTTAACGACTTCTTCGTCCTTTTGTTGTGTTTCTAGGATTTCGTTGTGTGTGACGTTGGTGCTTTTCGTAGGATCGGCCCCCACAGACCCCTAACGTTGGCGCCGTAGAAGATCTTGGTGTGTCGGCCAATCCCCCATGAGCCGACTAGCGTGGTGTCGAGGGCGCACCATGATGGCGCCTAGGCGGACATGGCGCCGCCTGAGGAAGCAGGGGAGGAGGAGGCACTCATGGAACCGGCACCCGCGTCAGCCGGCACGCCCAAGGTGGGGAAGATGGGAGAAGGCATGATCGAGGCATCCCTTGCAGACGTGGTGACGGCTCAGACTTCAGAGCCTGAGCTGCCAACCTCCTCTACCATCGAAGGGTCCACTCTCGAGGGAGCACTAGTGATGGAGGAGGTACCGTCGGCCCCCGTCGGGCCGACGCCGATGGTTGCCATGGCCAACCACTTGGTTGGGGATAGGCCCTCCCGATCCCTTGTTCGACCGGGCGATGATCCATTCCTTTGGGGAGGAAACCGGCTCCACTAGCACAGGCGGCTGGACTCGAGCGACTCGGTGTTCACCCTCGATGACCCAGCGGAGGAGAAGGACTAGACGAGCGTGCGCTCAGGACTAGAGTCCATAGTCCGCTCTTTGACCAATGCGTTGGGGGTGTTGAAGGATGACATCGCCCCGGCCAGCCAGGTTTGTCGTGTCTTCATGTTTCTACTTTCGAGCCTTGTTTATATAATTCTAACCTGATTTTTTTGTAGTCCCTTGCAATGCGCAGCTGGGAGAAGTCCCTATCCTCCATCGTGAGAGGGAGGTCTGGTGGCTTGCTACCGAAGTACCGCGACTGCGGGAGGAAGTGGTGAGCCTCCAGACCAAGGAACGAGAAGCCTATCAACACACTAACAAGGCCGAGGACAAGCTCAAGGCTATGGTTGCCAAGGCCGGGGAAGATGCCGCGGGGCTTGGACGGCTCTGCCTGGCCCTCGACCTTGCTCGGTGCACGCTAAAAAACGAGCAGAAGTCGAAGGAGGAAGCCGAGGGCCTAGCCGCTGCCTTGGCCTAGGATGTTGGCGCGCTCCAGAGGGAGAAGACGGTCCTTGAGGAGCAAGTGATAGGTGAGGCTCTGGTTACCTTTTTGGTTGATGTTCGCAGTTGATTTTCTGTCGCTCTTTGGTGTTCGGCTTGGGCAGCCCTATAGAGGCGACTCTCCGAGGTGCGGGGTCAACTCTAGTTGGAGAGCGATGACCACCACGCCTTGCGCGCTACCGTCGGGTTGGTCTTCAACGACCTCGGGGTTGCCCGGGCGTGGAGACGAGCTAGCTCGCAGTTCGGGTTACCCAGATCCCGGATCAGGCGTGCTCACTCGCAAGGGAGTCCCTGCACACCAGCGTCCATCGTGCGTTCGCCGTCGCCTGCTCCCACTACATCGACATCGACCTGCTGGTGATCAGTGAGGGCTTCGCGCCAAGCTACACTGATGCTGAGCTGGACGAAATTGAGAAGGAAGCAGAGCCCCCGGCGCGGGACCTGGCGTAGAAGTTCAAAGAGGAAATCCTACCCAAGAGTGTCTAGTTAGATAGCTTAGTCTGGCATCGATCTTTCTTTTGTAAAGACTTTTATTATGGCTGGAAACAATGTTTGGCCTTTATACACACACACACACACACACTTTAAGTTCGTTGCGATCCGACCCTTGTTTTATGTTAAGGCATTAGAAACTTAAGTTGCGAGCGACTAAGTAATGATCACGCTGGTGAGCAAGCGATGCCGTAGCCGCGGGGCGTAGGTTTTTTGCATTCCAACCAGTTTTACTCATCGTTAGTTTTCAGCAACTCTTATTTCTAAGTCTTGTCATAAAAAAAGAGTCGGATGGAAAAATGTTTCTGGGTATATGTACTCCTATCAGCCCCCGAGTAAAATCCGACCCCAGGTAGTTGTCGGGGTCGGTGTTACTAAAGACCGATCAGATCGGAAGCAGATCCGATAGGAGGTAACATTTTTTGGTTTTTGCAGAAACATTACTTAGTTTGATAAGCATATTGGAAGCTTTGGAATGGAAATACTAAGGGTAAAAGCGATGTAGCTGTTCGATGTTCCAAGCGTTGGCGATGGCTTTGCCGTCTCAGTCTTGAGCTTGTAGGTGCTAGGTCGGAGTACTTCTGTGATGATGTACGGTCCTTCTCACGGCACCAAAAGTTTGTGGTGATTTTTGTTGCTCTGGATGCGGTGAAGGACTAAATCACCTATGCCGAAGGCATGACCCCGCACACGTCGGCTATGGTACCGTCGTAGTGCCTGATGATATTTGGCCGAATGGAGCAGGGCGACATCGCGTGCTTCGTCAAGCAGGTCCATGGCGTCTTCTAAGGATGCTTTGTTTCCCTGCTCATTGTAGGCCTTGACCCTCGACGCTCCATAGTCGAGGTCAGTTGGGAAGGATAACCCGGAGCCGTAGACCATGAAAAATGGCGTGTAACCGGTTGCCCGGCCACCAAGAGCTTAGCGATTTCCTCGCCGATGAGCCTCCGCTTCTCCTCGTTGAAGCGGCATAGGCATTGTTTGACTGGTCTAGAACCCAGCCTAATCTTCAAGGCATGCTCAACGACTTCCCTCAGAACTCCCGGCATATCCAAGGGTTTCCATGCAAAGATGTCTCGATTGGCGCAGAGAAAGTCGACGAGCGCGCCTTCCTATTTGGGGGAGAGGGCGGTGCCGGCATTGTGCCTTTATCTTGTCAATGGAGTTGTCGGGGTCGATGAGGACCTCCTTGACATTCTCCATGAGCTCAAAGGATCTGGCCATTCGCTTCACGTCGGGCGCCTCCTTCAGCGATGTCCGTCCCGATGGTACATGTGAGCTCCTCTGAGCGAGGGTTGCCAAAGTGAGTTCGCAACTTTCGACCTCGCTTTCGTGAGGGCTGTCTGGAAAGAAGTGCCGATGGTGATGACCTCGCATGGGCCCAACATCTTGAGCTTGAGGTAGGTTTAGTTGGGGACGGCCATGAACTTCAGCGTAACACGATACATGCGCCCCGAGGATGGCGTGGTAGGTTCCGTGGAACCCAACCACTTTGAAGGTGAGGTCTCCGTCCTATAGTTGGGCCGGACCCCGAAGGTGATGGGCGAATCGATCCGCCCAAGTGGTACGACCTGCTTTCTAGGCACGATGCCATGGAAGGTGCTCCGGTTGGCGGATCGCGCCATCGATCGACGCCCATAGTGTCGAGCGTCTCGGCGTACAAGATGTTGAGGCCTCTGCCTCCGTCCATCAGTACCTTGGTGAGCTGCTTCATGCCGACGATAGGGTCGACCACGAGCGGGTACCTGCCTAGGTGTGTGACGCTATCCGGGTGGTCGGATCGGTCGAAGGTTATGGGGGACCCTGACCATTTGAGGAAAGCGGGCGTGGCGGGCTCAGCTTCATAGACCTCTCGGCACACAAGCTTACATCGTGCTTGGGAGTTGTATGCCTCTAGCCCACAGAAAGGTCCTAATGGCTAGAGGGGGTGAATAACCTATTAAAATTTCTACAACAACACTAAGACGAATGATTAGTCAATAAGATGGCGAAGCGAATTTTGTGCTAGCTCTATACTTGGGGTTGCAAGCCACCTACCCAATTCTATTTTGTATAGTCTCTATCCACACAGTGTCTATGTTGCTACACTAAGTTAGTGTACTCTCAAAGGCTAACTAAAGAGCCACACTAACCAAACTAACAAGCTCTCATGACTAGCTACACTAAAGAGATTGACAACTAGTTTGCGGTAATGTAAAGAGATAGAGCAAGATGGATATACCGCCGAGTCGAGGAATGAACCAATCAATCACAAAGGATGAATACCAATCACCTCAGAATCAAATAATGACACAATCATTTTTTACCGAGGTTCACTTGTTTGCCGGCAAGCTAGTCCTCGTTGTGGCGATTCACTCACTTGGAGGTTTAGCGCTAATTGGCATCACACGCCAAACCCTCAATAGGGTGCCGCACAACCAACACAAGATGAGGATCACACAAGCCACGAGCAATTTACTAGAGTACCTTTTGGCTCTCCACCGGGGAAAGGTCAAGAACCCCTCACAATCACCACGATCAGAGCCGAAGACAATCACCAACCTCCGCTCGACGATCCTCGCTGCTCCAAGCCGTCTAGGCGGCGGCAACCACCAAGAGTAACAAGTGAATCCCGCAGTGAAACATGAACACCAAGTGCCTCTAGATGCAAACACTCAAGCAATGTACTTGGATTCACTCCCAATCTCACAAAGATGATGAATCAATGATGGAGATGAGTGAGAGAGCTTTGGCTAAGCTCACAAGGTTGCTATGTCAATGCAAAATAGCCAAGCAAGTGAGCTAGAGACAACAATGGGGCTTAAATAGAAGCCCCCCATGAAATAGAGTTGTTGTACCCCTTCACTGGGCACTGCTCGGGGTGACCGGACGCTCCGGTCAGATCGATTGGATGTAGGACTCCAACGTCCGGTCACGCGATGCACCCCACGTGGCCCCTGCTTCAAATGCTGATCGCCCGATCTCAACGGTCATCAGCACACTTAAGTTGTGACTGGATGCTCTACAGCGTAGGACCGGACACAGGACCCCAGCGTCCGGTCACTTCCAGTAAGGTTCTAGTCATGACCGGATGTGTCAGTTTGATCACGACCAGACGTAGGACCCCAGCGTCCGGTCAGTTCCAGTAAGGTTCTAGTCACAACCGGACTCGCCTAGCGTCAGATCACTCATGGTCTTCTCTGTGCGCTGCCACATCAGCAGGACTAGACGCTGAACAGTGTTCAGCCAGAGTCCGATCGCCTGCATTCGGTCAAGAGACCGAGGGCGGCCTTCACTATGCACCACTGACCGAACACAGGACCCAGCGTCCGGTCACTACGTGACTAGCGTCACTCTATGAAACCCTATCTTTTCTGTATAGGGCGTCGATGACACTCCACTGGTGAAGTTTCGAACCCTTGCTCCCATGTGCTAAACCCAATGTGTATCACCTTTGTGCATGTGTGTTAGCATATTTTCACAAATGTTATCAAGGGTGTTAGCACTCCACTAGATCCTAAATGCATATGTAATGAGTTAGAGCATCTAGTGGCACTTTGATAACCGCATTTTGATACGAGTTTCACCCCTCTTAATAGTATGGCTATCAATCCTAAATGTGATCACACTCTCTAAGTGTCTCGATCACTAAACCAAAAAGCTCCTAACAATTTTACCTTTACCTTGAGCTTTTTGTTTTTCTCTTTCTTCTTTTCCAAGTCCAAGCACTTGATCATCACCATGGCATCACCATCATGATGTCATGATCTTCATTTGCTTCACCACTTGGAGTAGTGACCTATCAGATAATCACTTTGATAAACTAGGTTAGCACTTAGGGTTTCATCAATTCACCAAAACCAAACTAGAGCTTTCACCACCGAAGATTACGAGGCGACCATTCGGCGACGGAAAGCGCCTTCCTTCTCTCGGCGTCGTTGGCTTCTCGCCTCGGGCTTCTTCTTCTGCTCCCATTTCTTGGAGCCATGGATGAAGAAGCGCTTCATGAGGAACAGATCCTTGTACATGAGTTTGATGGGGAAGGCATGGTTTGGGCATGGCCCCTCGGCAGCTTGTCGAAGTGATCGGGGTGCCCTCATTGGCCTTCGATGGCCTTTAAGCAGTGGTGGCCACGGCGAGCCCCCACCCTCTCGATTCTTCTTCTTATTCGAGCGGTTGGAGGGGGCCTTCGTCGGCGTCCTCGTCCCACTTTGCCTTGCCTCTAGAGCGATCAAAAATTGCTCCAACCGCCTCCTCATCGGAAGCATGGCTGGTCATGATGTCAAGGAGTTCCTTGGTAGTTTGTGGGCCCATACATCCCAACTTATGGACCAGGGACTCATAGGTGGTCCCTGATAGGAAGGCATCGGCGATATTGGGGAGCTCGTTGCACTGCAGGGAGAAGCGTCAGATGTACTCGTGGAGAGTCTCACCCGACTTCTGTCGGTAGTTCTTCAAGTCCCAGGGGTTCCCAGGGTGTGCAGAAGTGCTATGGAAGTTCCCCACAAAGATTTGTTTCAGGTTCACCCAACTCTGAACGTAGTTGGGTGGAAGTGCTCCAGCCATGTTCACGCCGAGTTGGCCAGGAACAAGGGGAGATTACAGATGATGAAGTCATCATTGATCGCACTACTGACCCAGTAGGTGAGCTGGTAGTCCTCAAGCCACAAGCTGGGGTTTGTTTCCCTAGAGTATTTTGGGATGTTAGTTGGTGGGCGGTATCATGGTGGGAGCGCCTTTGAGAATATGCTAACCCGAAGGCTGGGGCCCCATTGGTTGGGGCTATGACTCTGGTCCTCCTCACGGTCATAGCTCCCACAATGGCGAGGTGGTAGCCACAGCTAGCTCCCTCCCTCGGATCACCCTTAGGGCACGCTGCGAGCGTCGAGGTGTCACACGCATCATGGTTGCGGCCGAGACACCCCTTTGGATCGGGCCATGGCGCGCCTCTCGCAGCCCCTCCGATGGCGGTGCACAGGTGGATGGATCGTCCCTAGCGCGCGTCCCAGGACCTGTGTTTGGGCGGCATTGAGCTCGCATCATCGAGACATCGAGCTCTCTCACTTTCTTTGCATCACTTTGCTTTCGCTCGAGCAACATGTATATCTCCCGATGAGCTCGGCGCTCATCGAGCATCGTGGGCTCTAGCTTGCCTCGAGATCATGCTTAGCTGTGGTGGCTATGTTACGGCCGGCGTGGAAAAAGTGTGGGAGGCCATCGTCATCCTCGATGATCCTCCTATGCGTCGTCGCGGGCCACGCAACACGTGCATGCCCACCGCTTTGCGGTGGCGATCTTCTTGCTGGAGTTCTGCTTGCTCCTACTCTAGCTAGAGTCACGCATCCTCATGACGTCGCGCTAGGGCCCGCAACTACTCCATGCGCGGGGCCCTTGCATCCCCCTCAACCTCATCGTTGAGGTCATTCGTTGGGGTAGCCCCTCCCTCGTGGACGCTTTCGATGTGTCCATCGCGTGTTTCTGCCATGAAGCATTCATGCGAGGGGTTGTGGCTCCCCCCGCCGGAGTCTGAGTCAGAGACGGTCTTGGAGCCTTCTGCGATCAGGTCGTAGAAGGACTCCAAAACATAATTCATCATGCCCACGAGCTCGCTGCTTGCGGTGGATGGATGTAGGTCACTCCTGGGAGCGTGGGTTCTTAGGTGCGTAGCTGCAGCTCTCCGAGGGTCTCGATGACCGCATCGAGACTGATGGCCTAAGGTGGTGTGATGGGGCCATTAGCCCGCGCCAGTTCTCCCTTCGTGGAGACGATGAAGTCTAGGCTCCAGAAACGCATGTGCATGCAGGGACCAAGCTCACACCATGGTTAGCCATCCGTGGCAGTGGTGTCGATGTGTGACATAAAAGGCCCCTACAGCATGCCAGCTAGCCGGTTTTGAGTAAACACCAATGAGTAAATTATATATTGCGCGTCGACCGAATGGTGTGCAAAGAGGACACAAGGATTATCTTGGTTTGGGCTGAATGTCCCTATGTCCAGTTTCGGGCTGCTCGTGTTACTAGCACTAAGTTTGTAGTATGGGGTTACAAACTATCGAGAGAGGGAGGAGCTCCCAAGTTTCTAGTGGAAAGAACGAAAGGGTGTCGAGAGCTCGGTCGCTACTCAGCTATGTGTTTGAGGCTTGATGCTAGTGGTTTTGGTGTGATGCCATGTGATATGCGATGCCCCAATGAACCGATGCCCCTTAGTGCGACACCCTGCTTTCCCTTTTATAGGCCAAGGAAAGAACGAGGTTTACAACGAAAGGAAGAGGGAAAAGAAAGGAAAATAAGGCTCCTACAGGTGTGCCGCCCTCCTCTTCACGTGGGTCCCGCTAACCCTATAGATCATGGTGGCAGCAGCGTCGTACCAGGGTCCTGTTGGCCACTGCAGCATACGTGTGGGCGTCGTGCATCGTTCTTGCCTTCCATCCCATTCGAGCGACGAAGCGATCAAAGGGTCCCCTAACGAAGGTCATATGGAGGGGCTAGCGGTATAGTTCTAGTCAATCTGGCGCCGGTTGGTAGCGTTGGATGGTGGTCGGGGCATGGAGTTGGCGACCGGTGCTAGCTTTGTTGGCCTTGATGGAGCAACGTGAATCTCCCGGCATGGCTTTGATCGATCGCTCGTCGCATCGGGGCGCGCCTAAGATAATTCGGTGTGCACCTCCACACCGTAGTGGTTGAAGGGGTTCGGGCCCCACTCTGGGACCATTGCTTTCGTCTGGTAGCAAATCCGACCCCCAGGGGTTGGGCGAGATAGAAATCTTGCTCTGGGAGCTAGGTGAGACAGAGTCCTATCCTTAGGGGTCGGACGAGGCGGAACCCTCCCAGTGGGACCATACGAGGAGTGGTCCGCCCCCAGAAATCGACAAGGCAAAACCTCATCCTTGGAATCGGATGAGGCGTGGCACGGCCCACAGGGTCGAGCGAGTAGAAACCTCGTCCTCGAGAATTAGGCAGGCGTGGCCCGGCCCACAGGAGTCGGACGAGGTGAAACCAGGTCCTCGGAATCGGATGGGCGTGGCCCGACCCTAGAGTCGAGACAAAGCGAAACCTCATCCTCGGCATCGGACGAGGTCGCAGTTGCATCCTTAACCATCGGATGAACCGACGTGACGCTCATTGATCCTTTGGCCCAGATACCCGGGTATAGATATCCGACACATACCAAGGGTGTTGATACACCATTTTAGTGATTTCCACTTGCATAGTGCTTAGTGATTCATTAGGTGATTAGCGTAGGTGCTTTGTGAAGTGCTTAGGTTGATTGGACCACCGCTTATGCGCTTGCTCTAGGTTTAGGCCTAGTGTTTAGTGAGGTTTGTGCACCTCTTATCACTCGGTGCTTGTGCGCACCATTGTTGTACATCGGAGGGGCTTGTAGTTTTACTAGATCACACCAACCGCGTTTGTAGTGTGGGCGCCACCGTGTACCGAAGGGAACAAGGCCCGTGACGGTTCAGACATAAGCTTGATAGTGAAGACAGCGGGGGGCATCCGGGAGAGGCTTGCCGGAAGGCACGTTGGAGACCCACTTGCGCGTGGGAAAGGCCCGAGGCTATCCACGGAGTTAGCCAACCTAGAGCTTGGCCCTTGCAAGGGATTCTTTGTGAGGGGCTCCAACGAGGACTAGGGGGAAGCTTGCGCGCTTCTCGATACCTTGGTAAAAATACCAGAGTCGTCAACGAGAGTTTGCATATCTCTACCTTACTCTTTAGCTTCCACATTTACATTGCAATCTTGGTGTGTGCTTTACTTTTCTAACTTAGTGATAGGCTAGTTGATAGATTTGAAACCTAGGTTGCATAACTCCTTTTGCGGTAGAGATAGCAACACACCTAGCAAAACCGTAGTCGCATATTTAGATAGTTTATCTTTTGCATAGATTTTGACTAGGTGAAATTAGAGGCCTTAGTTAGAGTTTTAAGTTGCCTAATTCACCCTCCCTCTTAGACATCACAGTCCCTTTCACAAGTCGAGGACTTTGCCCTTTGTCTTACCAATCTGATGGAGCATATGGTGCGCAACAGCTACACCGACCTCATGGAGGAACGCACGGTGGAGAAATTCCTCCATTTTACATCTTGAGGAAATCTGTGAGATCATCATGTCGATAGAGGCGCTCCTCGACTTCTAGTAGCTCACCGTCGAAGATGTGTCTAGGAGGCTCAAGGTGGTGCAGAGACATGAGGAGGGCCTCACACGAGCCAAGAGCCGCTAGAGGCAAGCTCACATACATGATGGAGCAGTGGCACGCCTTCGACAAGAAGAAGAAGGAGGAGGAAGGATTCGGTTCGTCCAGCTCCAAGGAGCGTCACCAGCATCCACGCGGTGACAAGAAGGAGGACAAGGGACCCCAGGGCCAGGTCGGCGCTGATGGCGGCACCATCGGCGGCGGCGCAAAGCGACCCGGGATGACACCTGCAATAAGCGTGGTAGGACTAGCCATTGGGCCAGGGATCGCCACCTTCCTCCACGTTGATGGGCAAGCTCATGTCGCATAGCGCCGGAAGAGCGAGGATGCCACCCTATTCCTAGTGCATAGGTGTGTCGAGCTCTGACAAGACATGGGGAGGGGTGAAATGTCCAAGCTTTCCCCTTTACAGGTTAGGCTGGCTCCACCGAGCTCCACCTCGATGAACCACGTGCCACGCTTTTCCTCGGCAAAGGTGCCACCGATAACAAGATCGATGATTGGTACCTCAACCTTTGGTGCGACGTACCACATGGTGGTCGGCGTGAGTTTTTCTCGACACGGACTCGCGGCATGAAGGGCTCCGTCTAGTTCGGTGACGCCTCTGCCGTCGAGATCAAGGGCGACGGCTTGGTCATCATCAAGGCCAAGATGGGGGAGCACCATCTTCTCACCGAGGTGTACTACATCTCGGCCTTGAAGAACTCCATCATCAGCGTCGGACAATTGGGGCGAGAAACGACTTCATGGTGGGGATTGAGGACGGCATGCTATGCATCTAGGATAGGGGCCGCCGTCTTCCAACCAAGGTGAACCAAGGAAGCAACCGCCTTTATGTGCTCCATGTATAGGTTGAGTGGTGCCTGGCGACCTCTGCGGTCCGGTGTCACTAGCCACTCCTGAGGGTCGGCGCTACTTCCTCTCTTTGCTCGTCGACAATGCCACCCACTATATGTGGGTCATGCTACTCGATTCCAAGGTAGCAATTGCAGGCGCCACTAAGCAGCCGTAGAGAAGGAGTGTGGCAAGCTCTAGGTGCTCCACACTAACAACGGTGGCGAATTCATGGCAGCTGAGTTCACAGCGTACTGAGCCGACGAGGGGATTCAACACCACTACTCCACACCCTACTCACCCTAGTAGAATGGCATGGTCGAGCGCCGCAATCAAACAGTGGTGGCAGCGGTGCGCACGCTCCTCAAATAGCACGACATGCCGGCGGTCTACTGGGGAGAGGGCATGATGACCGCCGTACACCTGCTCAACCGCTCTCCGACTAGTGCGCTCGACGGCAAGACGCCATATGAGCCCTGGCACACCGGCGGTCAGCTATCTGTGCTTCTTCGGCTGCCTCGCCTTCATCAAGGAGCTGAACCACATCGGCAAGCTCGATGATCGTAGCTCACCGGGGGTCTTTATAGGCTACGTAGAGGGGGCTAAGGCCTACCGCATGCTCGACCTAGTGACACGGCACGTGCGTGTGGCGCGTGACATCGTGTTCGATGAAGGACATGGTTGGGCATGGGACAAGGCGGTGGATGACAGGTCAGCAACCGTGCTTTGTGACTTCACCATCGAGTACGCGTGGGCTAGAGGTGCTGAGGAAGCACAAGGTGCATCTTCATCGACGTATGGGTCTTCATCACCAGAGCCGACCTCTTCACCAACTCCGCCTCGTTCGCCATCACCAAATCTAGGGGAGCTCGGCAGCCCATCGACAGTGGTTGGCGTGACCGCCGGTGGTGGTCGACGGTCCATTAGTAGCAGCTCGACCTCTCCGGCAATGACTAACCTCTCGACCTCTACATCGCCATGTCGATCTCTCCGGTACCGGTGACCTCCTCGGCGTCTTCTACCTCACCCGCTGCGACACCGGCGCCGCGCAAAGGCAGCCAGGTCGAGTATGCCACACACCGGAGGAGGGCGATGAAGACCACCTAGATGCCTACTATGATAGCACGAGAGGCTCTTTGCCCGGCTTCATCTAATGCACGTCGGTGAGCCGACCACTTACGTTGAGGCATAGGGTGATCCGGCGTGGCGACGGCGATGGAGCAAGAGCTCAAGTCCGTCGGCGAAACCGCACCTAGGAGCTGGTGCCAATGCCTAACGGCCACCGCCTATCACCACAAGTGGGTGTTCAAGCTTAAGAAGGACGAGTGGGCATGGTGATCAAGCACAAAGGCGGCGGTTGGTGGTGCACGCTTCATTCGATGGGAGGGATCGACTCGACGATGCCTTCGCCCGTGGTGCGCGCATGGGTGTCGGTCTGTGTCCTCCATGCCTTTGGCGGTTCAAGAGGGTGGCAAGTCCACCACATGGGCGTGAAGTCCGCCTTCCTCAATGACGATCTCAAGGATGAGGTCTAAGTCGTAACCACACAGCTCGCCGTGCGTAAAGAAGAGGGGAAGGTGTACCGCTGCGCATGAGGCACTCTATGGCCTCGTCCGGGCACCGTGTGCTGGAGCATAAGCTTCGGCGCCACACTCAAGAAGATGGGCTTCAAGCGCGAGCAGCGCATGAGGTGGTGGTGTGCCGCGGGACAATGGACACAACGTTCTCTTGAGTCGTGTCTCGTCGGTGACCTCATTATCACCGGCTATTTGAAGAAGCGAAGGTGGAGGTGTTCAAGGCGTAGATGAAGAAGGCGTTTGACATGAGCGACCTCGGCCTCCTCTGCTTCTACCTCGGCGTCGAAGTGCTTCTACCCACTACTCCAAGCGCATCCTCGAGCTCGGTGGCATGACAGGCTGCAATCCGACCCACACCCCGATGGAGGAGAAGCTCAAGCTGAGTCGGGAGAGCACGGTGGAGGTGGTCGATCCAACCCATTACCGGCAGCTGATCGGGAGCTTGCGCTACCTGGTCCATACCCAACCGGACATCGCGTTAGCCGCCGGGTACATGAGCGAGTTCATGGGCTGCGGCGGCGATGGAGCATCTGCAGGCCATCAAGCGAATCCTGTGCTACATGGCGGGCACCCTCGACTACGGTCTTCACTATGGAAGGGCCTCCGACACGGTGCGATTCATCGGCTACTGCGACAGCGACCTCATCGGTGATGTGGATACCAGCAAGAGCACAACCGGGACGATGTTCTTCCTCGGTGATTGCTTGGTCAGCTGGCAGTCTCTCAAGCAGAAGGTGGTGGCCCTCTCAAGCTGTGGAAGCGGAGTACATCGCCACCACCACTGCCCATAACACTGAGCGTTATGGCTGTCAAGGATCTTTGGCGAGCACATTCTCACCAAGTCATTTGAGGAAGTCCAAGTTCCAAGAGATGAGGGAGAGGATTGGGCTACAATGATCACCTTCGATTACTTTCGGCACAAGGTTTAGAGGAAGATTGATAGATAAGCCTAGTGCTAAAGCACTTGTATCTTACTTTTTCTCGTACTTTTTACTTTCCTTGACTTCTAAGCCTAGTGTTAGGAATATGCTTAGTATCCACTTTAGTGGTTGGAATATCTTTATGCAAGTGGGAGTCCCATTTTTCTATAAAGGGCAAGGGAGTGTTATTGTAAAAATAGGCCATTGCATTTTCCATTTAATTCAAGCGGCCAAGGGCCAAGCTGCCCTCTGGTAGTTTCATATATGAATCTGAGATCCAATCGGGCCAACACTGTGAATCAAAAGTGGGTCGGTTTATTTGCAGTTGCAGAAGGATTTCTTTGTTTTTTTGCATACACAGTGGGGAGCACGTCATGTAATGAAATCAGTCTCTACTGAGTGCTAGGACATTCCAATACTTGCAACATAAAAAAATCTCATTAAGTGATTCTACTATGCAAGGTAAACTTAGTAAGTTGTTTCTGACGAGATAATTATGTCCTGCAAGATTCTTCTGCAAGCCCGACATATTTGTATGAAATAATGACGGGGGGAATGAAATTCCTAAAAGCTTCCCATCAAGACTCCAACTTTGGACTACTTCTTTTATTATTGTTATTGCGTTAGGTTTGAAATCCTCCTCTTCTTCTTCTTCTTCTTCTTCTTCTTCTTCTCGTTTTTGGTCCCAAATACTCACATTACGGTACGATTGAAAATCAGGAAACATGCTAATATAAGCACTTGCAGAGTCAACCTTACACCCTGCAAAGCTACATCTAATGATTCTTCTAATCATGTTCCATTCTTTGTCAATAAAATGTGCCATCACACATATGAAGTATTTAGTTCCAAGAACCCACTTTGCTACTGTCAGGAAAGCTCCCCCAAGTGCAAGTGATATTTCCTCCTTCAGCTTCAGCTTTTCATTCTGAAAAATACTGAAAAACTTCTCTTGTATAGCAGATTGCGATACCACGTCATAAGTAGGACAGATGCCACCCAAAAATTGCCTATAATTTGTACTGCTTGTCAATGAAAAGGAGCAAAGGTTGGAGACTAAAGCCTTAGTAAGCGATTCAAGAGACTTGTTTTGATCTAAATTCGAATTCTTCTCAACAGATGAATTGGGATGTGAAGATGGCCGTTGCAGCTGCACCCGACCTGTTGAAGGCCGTCCAGGACAGGACTGCAGATGTCGTTTCAGATGGCTTGTTCCTCCTGTAGTTTTTGCACTAAGAGAGCTTTCACAATGTTTACAGACTGCTGCTTGAAGTTTTCCATCTCTAAATTCTTTTGTAAATTCCTCCCACACTTTAGACTTCGGTCTTCTTTATTTTCACCGGTGTCAGAGAAATGGCATTATGAATACCAGTTAGTGTAAGGTTCAGAAGAAAATTTGCTGTCATGTATTAGGAATCAGAGTTACGAAAACAACAAAATGTGGGCTGCTAGATCAGTGACTAAAAAAATGTAAATTTAAACTGAACCACTGAAAGCAGCCGGATTTTCAATCGGTATTTGAAATTTTTCGGCCATCCCTGAAATGTGAAATCTTGCCGAATGTTTTTTAGACTTCAACAAGTGATATAATTTTCTAAAATTTTTAGATATAAACAAGATATTAGCATGATTTATGGCTACACATCTATTGCGTAGAAAAATATGCAACATAAACAAAAGGAAATATGAGTCTAAAGTTATATATTATTAGGAAAAAGTCCATTTTTAGCCTTCAAACTTTTGTTGAAGTATGGATTTAGCCCCTCAAACTCTAAAACCAGACATGCGCATTTATTTAAACTTCGAGAGTAAGGGGAAAGGGAAATGGAAAGGTTAGAAGAAGACAGACAGAGGGAGCAGGTTTAGTTCAAAATCGATGCATACTTTCGGTGATAAGTCCCGCTCCTGGTTCTCCTTTCAGCTGGAGCTACCACATGTCTGTCGAGTGAAAGTACAGTTAATTAAGTGTCAACAGAATTAAGAAATTAATTTCTAACCAAAGTGTTTTTTTTTCAGTCAGAACCTTTCTGTTACGCTGGCACTGGCAACATGGCCATGGTCTCTTTGTGCGCTACCATCCTCTTCGTCGCTGTCGCTAGAACTGCCAAGTTGTTCTTGTTCACCTCCCTCCTCAGTCTGAGGAATTGAAGTCCCTGCTGGTACGTACATCTCAGATGGCACATAGGAGTAGTGTTGAGAGTCTGGTATGTGTCCTGTTGGAACATCTCTGGGGCACATTTCAGATGGACAGGGGTGGTTGTGACTACCCCTGAAAACTGTCTCCAAAATCTGATTATCTGCAGATAGTGTCACCGCTTTCTTGACCGTGCAGTTTGCCTGCGAGCATTCGTAGCAGATCATCAATCGGCCTGAACCCGCAATCTCCTGCAGACCCAAATTCTTCCAGATGTACCCATCGTCTGCTGAATTAGATGGCAAAACCGGCATCTGAATTGGTGCCCGGATCTGCATCATAACTGGTGCAGCGTGAACTGAAGAACTCAGTGGAGTAGTAGTGAGCGGGCGAAACCCTTGATCGGCCATACCATGCTGAGGCTGAGCTGACTGGTTCTCCATTAATTCCGAAACACGGCTCTTCTTCCCAAATTTTTAGACAACTTTCAAGTATTCCTGGGCCTGGCCTGTCAAATTCAGAAACCCTGCATGGATCGGATACAGTCATATAGATATGATTGCGTTTCAACAAGCACATGCTAGGCAAGGCACACACATCTCTAAATCCTACTAAAAGACCAAAGTGCTAAACATCTTTTCTTCAGAGCAAGCACTGTGAAACCTTGGGAATTGAAGCACCCAAGGAAGAGAAAAGGAATACTATATTTTTTACGGATACATGTTCAAGATTACGGTGGGTCGGTGGGATTTCTTCGGTTGCGGGAGTTTTTTCATAGTTTAGATGGATAGTCCTCTTTTTAGTCTTAGTCTTAGGCGTGGGTTGTTTTTTTGGTCGATTGTTTGTCGTGTGGTCACGCTTGTTCTCTTCTCGATGAAATACGTGCTCAGGTGCGTTCGTGAAAAAAAATATGGATACATGAACTAACAAGTGAAGAAGTACTAGGAAATCAATTGAATCCTGAAATCACAAACTATGAGAAAAACATTTACCCCTACTAGAACTAACTACTGTGAAATTATATATATATATATATATATATATATATATATATATATACATATAAATCCGAACGGCAGGCAGGTAGAAGGGAGGAGATCAATCACCTGTTAAGGGCAGTGCAGCATGGCTCTGATTTGAGTGGTTGAATCAAGAAAGGTAGGAAGATGAACCCGGGTGGATTGTGTTTATGCAAAGACGACGTCGCGGAAACAGCATAACGCGTTTGTATGCGAAACAATACGACACGGAACAGTAATAAGGCAGAGTGTGTTGACTGACTTGCCCGCTGGAAAGCAACACGGAGGTTGCTGTCAGCCGGCCCATCGCGGGCAGGTGATGGGTCGTTGCCGCGTTGCTGGGGATTGCATGCAGTGGTGCAGAACATTAATTATCCATCTGAAAACTGGTTTCTCTAAAACCTGCTTAAAACACGTTACCTAAAACCTATTTATATTTTCAAGATCCAAACAACCACTATATTTGCAGACGAATTTTTCATCCTGCGGTTAGCCAAGAACCGGTACGGTGATAGTCGGAGCTCCCCCCATGAGCTAGCCACGGCGCGGAGAGACACCCTCTCCTTGCGGCCGATTTTTTTTTCCTCGCCCTTTTTTCAGGAAAAAAAATCATTTATATCTCTAGATTATTCGAGAAAAAATTTTATATCTCTAGACGTCTCTTTTTTCTTTTTATTAAATCCCAGGGTCAGCGCCGTGGCCTACATTGTCGAGGTAACATGTCTCGGCGCTGTAGGCCATGGCACCTGGCTTTGAGGGCCAAGTTGTGTGGCCACTCGGCCTTGACTAAGGCTCAGCGCCAAGGTGGGGAGTCGTGCGGCGTGAAAGGCGATAGACAGCACTGGCGAGGCCATAGGCGGCGTTGCGGTGGCGGGGTGGACACCGTGAGAGCTATAGGAGGAAGATCTATAGCCAGCTCGGCACCATGATCTATAAGCGCTAAGCTCGGCGCTAAGATCCATGGTGTCGAAACTCTGCCACTCAATCACGTCCACCGCCATGCTACTCGTTGGCCTTGAAGCTCGGCGTCATAGCCTATGGTGCCAAGGCGTGTTACCTCGGCACATGACCTATGATGCCGACCCCTAGGGTCTAAATACGGAAATAGGACATCCAAGGGTATAAATATGAATATTTTTAAAAGAAATATAAAAAACAAAAAAATAGTCCTTCCCATTGGATCCTCTTGTTGTTGTAGCGACAACGAGAAGATGAATAGGAGAATATCGATAGCTTGATTTATGAAAAAAGTCCAATTTACTTTGTTTAACTATCCCGATGATTGTTGGATTTCCCTCTCTAAACTATAAAATCAGGTTTATGACCGCTCTCAACTTTTAAAATTATTTATTTTTACACCTTAGTTTTGATGGTAGTTTTGCTAATGTGACACCACATCAAAGGGGTAAATCGAACTATATTGAAAGTTCAGGAAGGTAAAAGCGCACTATTTTTAAAAATACATAAATAAATATTCTTTAAAATATTTTTCAAAAATTTATCAAAATATTATTACATAAAAAACAATGTCATTAAAATCCTAAAATTTAGTTGAATCTCTGAAATTCATAGAAAATTTTGTTTTACCATGAAAAAAAATATAAAACCGGTTTTAGATTTTTTAAAAAAAAATATGCTCTATCTTATGATGTCTAGCTTGAAATTGTTTGAATCTTGATGAATTCTTGTTGCTGCTTATTTTCTAGTAGATGTTCTCGTTATCTATTATAATTAGTCAATGTCGATCGTCTGACTACATTTAAGCGCTAGTGGAGCGTTGTCGGGACTACGTATGTGCGGTAGGGTGAGTGTTGGTCTCTATCCTGTATAATTTTTCAAAGTAGTTGTGTTAGCCTATGTGGCAACATGCACCCTACTGCTATACGGTCCTGATGAAGCCCCACTGCTAGTCCAGATGATCCGCATCGAGTAATTATAATGGATAACGAGACCTTTACTAGCAAATAAGCACCAAAATGAGTCCATAAAGATTCAAACTATTTCAACTTAACTTTCCATAAGATAGAGCATGTTTAAAAAATATGAAATTAGTTTCATAATTTTCTGAGGTAAAACAAATTTTCTAAGATTAAACCAAAATTTAGGATTTTTAATTTGCATTTTTCCATGTAAAAATATTTAGATATTTTCAATTATTTTTATGACTTTTGGATTTCTTTAAAAATATTTCTAGTCTGATTTACCTCTTGGACCTTGAACTTACTTTGATTTACCCCTCTGACGTGGTGACACATTAGCAAAATCACCATCAAAACCACCCAAAGTGTAATAAACGGTTTTAAAAGATAAGAGGTTTCAAAAAATTGGTTTTGTAGTTCAAAAAGAAAAAATCGGATGAGCACCATAGTTAAGGAGATAAATTGAACTTTTCTTTATTTATTTGATGGACTGGTTGATCTAAATTCTTTGCCTCTAGTTTAGCCCAATTGATGGACAACAGCAACCACCCCAAACACGAAAGGCCCACACCATTAGTTCTTCATCTATTGATTTCTTGTGGGGAAAAGTTTAGTGTACCTACTGTTCAAATTATCTCCCGACCTAGTTTGAGTGGTTTTGGAGATGAGTTTGTCCTTTTTTTAGTTAAAAAATTTGGCAAATAAAGGTTTTTAAACCATATAAATGTCTTTAAGTTTTGAAATTTTCAAAAAAAATAGAGATAGATTGGGATATGGTAAATCCAAATAAAATGTTCAGAGCTCGTGAAAACATTTTTAGAAACTTTAAAATCTTTGGTTTAGCTCTAGGAAAATGAGGAAACATTCAGAAAAATCAAGAAAATTTCCAAAACATTAATCGATGTATAAATTTTTGTAAATATACATCGTGTGTGCATGTGGCTGAATGAATTCATGCCAATTACATCTCATGCTTTTGTTGTGGAAAACTTATAAAAAAATTCATCATCGATTACAATATTTTTAGATTTTTCTAGATATATTTTTCATTTTTCTAAAGCTGAATCAAAAATTTAGAAGCTTGTAGTGATATTATTATGAGCCCCAAATATTTTATTCGAGTTTCCTCATGTCCTAATCTTTTTGTAGGGCTTACATCGATTTTTTATAAGTGTGAAGATATTTTTTGGGGTTTATAAACGTTGCCAGGTGTTTACTGTTGGGGATTTAACTTCGCTAAGAAAACTCAGCCCCTGAAACTTTGGAGTTAAAATTGTGATTTCTATAGCAAAGTTTACTTGCAGGAAAAAGAAGTGAAGCGAAGGTGGAAAATTGACTTCGTAAGAAAGATTCCGTCTTCGCTGGAAAGATCTCGTCTTCACTGGTGAAAAGAAGAAAGCAAGATTAGGCGAAGACAAGAGTTTGACTTAGCCTAACATTCTAAGAAAAAAAGAAAATCAAAGCGAAAATCGATTAAGTCCGGAAGAGCGAAGATATCGACAAGTTGATATACAAAAGTTGAAGAATGAAGACTCGAAAGGAAAAAAAAGACCACTTTGCCATTGTAGTTGAAAAGGGTTGTAACTATTTGAGTTGGGGGTAAAATAGTCATTTTATGTAAAGTATGAAGACTAGGATCCCTATAAATACATACTCTGACATGTACAGTACGACCATGAAATGAATACAACTTTGTCTTGTGTTCAAACTTTGATGCTTGTGTAATTTCTTACCCAACATCTGGCATCCACCGTTGTGTGTGCTCAAAAACTCCCACGACCACAAGAAGCTAATGGGCAGGTCTAACAAAAAGTTACCACTAGGGTAACCGAAGATGACCCACCAGGTCAAAGGTCAAAGTCTTGAAAAGATGCACTCCAATACCCAAACTCTTCAAGGGCAAGCGAAGCGAAGAATAAAGACTCAAAAAACTTGAAGAGCAAGTGCTAAGAAAGCAAAAAAGAACTCAAAGAATGCCGCACAAGAACAAGAGAAAAGTCTCTCAAGTAAAGAATAGAAGAAGCCAAAGCCATCCTTCGTGAACTAAATGAACAACTTTAAAGTGCAAGTCACAAAGTCATATATTTAGAAGACCCAAATTCAACAACCAAAGCCTCTCAAGAGAAAAATTCACAAAATCATTCATATCAATTGATACAAGCTCTCCACTATCAATAAATTTACAGTTAGCACAATGGCCCATGGGATACAAATTTAACATGATACCAACATTTGATGGCCAATTTGACCCAAGGTAATTTCTGATGAGTTTTGAAGCCACGATAATTTCTAGGGCGGTGATAAAACCACATTAGCAAAATCTTTTGTTATGGTAGTTAAAGGACCACCACAACAATGGTACTCTTCGCTAAAAGCAAAATCCATACATTCATGGGATCAACTTAAAGCAAATTTGCTGTTGACTTCCAAGGATTTCAACTAGCTGGCCTCACAGACATAGATCTGTTCAATTGCAAGCAACAAATCAAAGAGCCCCTGAGCCAGTATTTCAAAAGATTCATCCAAATCAAGGCTCAAATTCCAAACATCCCAGATGAAGTGGTGATAATAGCTGCAATTAAAGGACTTGAGTAGGCGATGTGCTTCTCATCTTGCTCATAAAAAGCCAAATCACAGTCATTGAGCTTTACGAAGTCATTCAAAATATTATAAGTCGGACAATGACTACAGAAAAGGAATTGAAGAAGAAAACAACTTCATGGCTCAAATCAAGAAAAGCAACAACTTCCATCCTCCAAGACCAAACAACCATGAGCGAAGACCATCTACAATGCATAATCAAGTCAATCAAATCGAGAATGACAACAATTCAACAGCTAAAAGTAATTATGCTCACCAAAACCAATATAACCAGCGAAGTCAATTCAATGAAAGAACATTTGAAAGAGGAGGCTTTGGCGAAGAGGAAGAGGAAGAGCACCTTTAAAACCTAAAGATATGTCTTGCATTATTCATGGCAAAGGGGCTGGACATACATCTAAAATGTGTCCCAAAATAAAGAAAAAGCATCGAAGAAGCACAAGAAGAAAACATGGCACCAAGCCAATAAAAATTATGAATCATGTGAGGCAAGAACAACAAAGTTCTCATCAAACTTATTACCTAATGCACTATGGACATCCCCAAGCACTACTTCGGGGCCACCTCCGCATATAGCTATGAACCCCTAGCAATGTGTCATCCCATGCAAAATCAATGGAGGCAAAATCAATCTCAGCAATCTAATGTTCAATCAGCATAACCCAAAGCTTCAGTTGCAAACAACAACCCAGAAAATAGCCAAGCCAAGCAAGAGAACAACTCCCCATCAGTTTCAGTGGTGAACAATAATGCAATCATCCCAAGCAGAGGAAGAATATAAACAAGCATGGGAGGAAATAGCATGGACCATGAAAATAATAGTCAAAGAAGAAATTACTTTCGAAGAGTAAATTCAATTTCAATGGAACGCCCATACAAAAAAAACAAGATGGTATCATCTGCCAATCACATTTTTAGAAGAAGACCTTCAATTGAAAGATTACCCACATATGGATGCTATGGTAATTGAAGCAAACATTGATGGTTGGGCAGTCTCAAAAATATTGGTTGATGGAGGCAGCTCCGCTAACATTATATTCACATCAACAATTGATGCCATGAAAATTGATCATAAAATGTTAGGAAGAGCTAGCACCCACTGTATGGCTTCGGTGGGAAAAAGATCCACTCAATTGGAAGAATAATTTTGCTAGTTTCTTTTAGAATAGTAAGTAATGCAAGAACAGAGCAAATTGCATTTGATGTGGTTGACATGTACTATCCATACAACACACTCTTTGGAAGAGGAACTTTAAATGCATTCGAAGCAGTCATAAGCTACTCATACTTATGTATGAAAATGCTAGCAATAAATGGAGTAATCACAGTACACGGAGACCAAACTAAGTCAAGAAACATTGAAAAAGAATACACTCCAGGACAAAAGAATGTTCACACAATCGTTGAAGAAGAAGAAAAGGAAGAAATAGAAAATGCAAAGCCTCAAACCAAAGCTCAAGCATGTGAAGAAACAAAAAGGGTACATCTTGATCCATTAGTCCTAGACAAACAAGTCACCACTGGTACTAGACTTTCTCAAGAAGAAGAGGACAAACTTGTGGAATTTCTTTGAAGGAACAAAGATATATTTTCTTGGTCATCCAATGACTTAGGAGGAGTCGTGAGAGATATAATCGAGCACAAACTAGACATCGATCCAAAAGTGAGACCAAAAAAGTAAAAGTTAAGAAAACTAGCCGAAGACAAAGTTCAGGCTGCCAAAGCTGAAGTTCAAAGATTGCTTGACACAAAAGTTATAAGAGAAGTTCAATTCACAACTTGGCTCACAAACATTGTCATGGTCAGGAAGAAGAATGGAAAATGTCGAATGTGCATCGATTTCACATATCTCAATAAAGCGTGCATAAAAGACAATTTTCCATTACCAACAATTGACATATTAGTCGATCAAGCAACCGGAAGTGAAATGCTAAGTTTCTTGGATTATTTTTGGCTATTATCAAATTTGGATGAGAAAAGAAGATGAAGAATTCACAAGTTTTATCACTCCATTCGGGACCCTCTTGTTTTGTAAGAATGGCGGAGGGGGCTTCACAATCTTTGGCACAAAATTTGTTAGAATGACTTTACTTGATTGCTACGCTAACAAATTGGTAAAAATCTACTCACCTATATTGATGACATAGTAGTCGAAAGCAAGAAAAGAGATCACATCGAAAACCTCCAAGAAACATTTACAAATCTCGGAAGCAAATTTAAAGTTAAATCCTGAAAAGTGCACCCTCGGGTCCAAAAGGGTAAAATTCTAGGCTGCATTGTATCGGCAAAAGGAATCGATCAAAACCAGGACAAAGTCCGAGCAATCTTAAACATGAAAGTTCCTAAAAATATAAAGGACATACAAAATTGTGAGAAGACTTGCATTTTAAGCAGGTTCATTTCAAAATCAGCGAGGCGCGAAGTGCTGCCGATATTTCAAGCAATCAAGGGAACAAAAAGAGACTTGAATGGGGAACCTTAGCAATAACATGCATTCGAAGAAATAAAAAAGCTACTTGTCAAAGCCAAATACTCTAACCACAACAACCCGAAATTTGAATTGCTCCTATATGTCTTAGCAATGAAAGTGCGATAAAGTGGAGTCTTAGTTGAAGAACGGGAAAATGAGCGCACAAAAAAACAAGTCCTAGTCTACTTTGTTTTAAAAGCTTTGTCTAGCTCAAAAATCTATTACTCGAAATCGAAAAAAATAGCTTATGTAGTTTTAACTGCAGCAAAAAAATTGAAGCACTATTTCCAAGCTCACAAAATCATAGTACCAATAAATTATCCTCTGAAAGAAGTTTTGCAAAGTTGCAGATCATCTAGAAGATTAGAAAAATGGATAGCAGAACTATCTCAACATTACATTGAATTCCAAAAAGAACATCAATAAAATCCCAAGTCTTGACAGACTTACATTGGCGAGATAGGACTCCATCTCAAAATCAAAGCGAACACAAAAAAGAACGGTGGATAATATATTGCGATAGAGCATGGGGCTTCGTGAGGGTCAAGGCAAGCAGCGATAATAATCACATCACCTTCGAGGTCAAAATGAGATACGTTGCAAGACTTGAATTTCAATGTACCAACAATATCATTTGAGATACTGAAGCCGTTTTACTCGGACTCCAAAAAGCAAGACCAATGGGGATCCAAAGACTAATGATCAAAATAGATTCACAAGTTGTGGCTAGACATATTGAAAAAAAGATTACAAGGCAAGAGATCCGAGCTCACAAAATACTTACTATTTTTAAGAGAACAAGAGAAATACTTTGAAGGCTTCACGGTAAAAAATATCTCAAGAATATACAACTCATATCTTGTGAAATAGCAAAAGATGCAGCTCAAAATACAAGTTTGTCTCAAGATGTCTTCTTCCAAGTACTAACTCATGCATCTATCAAGACAAAGCAAGAAGACCAAGAGAAGCCCATATAATGCAAAGCGAAGACTAGAGAGCACCAATCATGGCATACCTTCGTGGACATTATGAACCCGAAAGACGAAGTTAATGAAATCAAAATGAAACATAAAACAAGAAATTACAAAATCATCAACAATCAATTGTACAAGCAAGGAATTTGTGAACCACTTCTTAAATGCTTATCGACAAAGAGGAAAATAATTGCTATCGAGAAATACATGAGGGGATTTGTGGCACACATCTAGGGGCAAGAGCCATGGTAGGGAAAGCATTTTGGCAAGGATTTTATTAGCCTTGACACAAAGTGACATCAAAGAAATAGTTAAATCTTGTCACAATTGTCAAATGTCTTGACAAAGAAAAAAAGAGCTCCGACAACAAACTTACAAACAATAGAACCAACTTGGCCACTTACAAGATGAGGAACAAACTTACAAATTGCCTCCACTCAAGAAATTTTCAATATCACGATTGTGGTGTAGAATATTTCACAAAGTGGATCGAAACCAAGCCAATAACAAATATGTCCTCATTAGCAATGAAAAAAATTTCTATGGCGAGAACATCATATGCCGCTTTAGAGTGCCAAGACACATTCTGATGAACAACGAAACTCAATTTAACGGTCAAGATTTGAAAATTACTATTAAAACATGGAAATCCAATTATGCTTCGCCTCGATCCAGGACACCCATAGTCAAATAGTGCGATCGAAAGAGCAAATGGAATCATATGCACCGAATTTCAAAATACCTAGTAGGGCTTCCTAAGGAAAATGGATCAATGAACTACCTAAAGTCATTTGGGCTCACAACACAACAGTTTCAAGATCAACAAACTTTACACCATTCAAACTTTGTATGGAGAATAAGCAATGACACTTGAAGAAATAAAGTTTGAAGGTCCAAGAACCAATGTTCAAATCATTGAAGAAGAAGAAGCGGATAACAAGCAAAGACTTGCTCAAAGAAGAAAGGATGAAAGCAATCCAAAATCTCGAGAAATACCAAAAAAGAAACAAAGAATTAGTACAACAAGAAAGTAATGCCAAGGCAATTATCTCCGGCGACTTTGTTCTAAAATAAAAAGAAATGAAGATACGATCGGAAAGTTCCAACAGAAATGGGAAGGACCATATCTCATCACAAGAACAAACAAGCTCGGGGCATTTCACTTGGCAAATATGAATGGAGAATAGATTGACCACACGGAACATTGAGGCCTACTTGAAGATATTACCCATAGACTTTAATCTTTTTTTCATTACAAGTTCTACCTTAGAAATATAGTAGTTCTTTTAAATTCTAAAGTTTCAATTCAAATGTAAGCGAGCTACACTCTTTTTCCACTCGGGGAAGCCCTTCTCGGGGTGAGTGGTTTTTAATGAGGCGCCTCTCTATTGTAAATTCTCATTGAATATAAATGAGAAACTATTCCCTAAATCTTAACTACAACAAAACTAACAAGCAGAAGAGTATACTCAAATATAAGTCTAAAACAAACTAAAATAGGTAGCATCATTTTTCTAGAACAAGAAAAAAAATGTAATGCTAACCTATCTAACAAATATTATATCTACTTTTAGTTTTTCAAATTCACTAATGTGAATTATGACTTCTAAGCGAAGTCTCGCGTTGCCTTCACAAAAAAGTGAGGAGCGTCGTTTTTTCAAATTTACTAAGGTGAATTATGACTTCTAAGTGAAGTCTACGCGTTGCCTTCGCAAAAATGTGAGGGGACGGCGTTTTTCAAATTCACTAAGGTGAATTATGACTTCTAAATGAAGTCTCGTGTTGCCTTCATAAAAATGTGAGGATGGTGTTTTTAAATTCACTAAGGTGAATTATGACTTCTAAGTGAAGTCTATGCGTTTCATAAAAAAAAGTGAGGATGGCATTTTCAAATTCACTAAGGTGAATTATGACTTCAAAGAAAAGTCTACGCGTTTCCTTAAGTAAAAAAGTGAGGGGCGGTGTTTTCAAATTCACTAAGGTGAATTATGACTTCTAAGCGAAGTCTCGCATTACCTTCGTAAAAAAAAAAGGAGGCGACGTTTTTGCAAATTCACTAAGATGAATTACAACTTCTAAGCGAAGTCCACATGTTGGCTTCATAAAAATTCCCATTCAATATACAACAAAGTGAACAAACTTCAAAATTAATTATTAAACAAAATCATTCATTACATAATACAACAAAAATTCTGATCAATCACTTTACGAAGCTACAATAGTTGCGACTTCACAAATCAAATCTTCAACAACTCTATCCAACACGATCCACTACGAGCAAAAGAAAATCCTCGAAACAAAGCTTGGCGAAGTACTTGAGCATGATAGTTGAAAAATAAGAGTGTCAAAATATAACTTATCTAGTTCAAACATCATAACAAATAAGGGGAAAAGAAAATAAACAATTACACGAGAAAGTTTGCGAAGTCAACAACACATGGCAAACAAGGTTTCTTGTTTTTTAGCAAAAAGATTTTTAGATTCAAAATCTAAAACAACATACATCATCGAAAAATAATCACAACATCACAAAAACACAAAGACATCATAACATTAATGCTTATAATAAACTACGTTCAACAAATATATCGAGCGTAGGATTTGCCTCACTGGTTGCATACTCTAACCACAATGAAGGTTCAACAACAAAGTTGTCCTTACACATTAACAATGGCATAACACCAACTTCATCATGCTCGAGGTTCAATATTTACAAATGTCAAAAACTTTTAGAACCTCACCCTCAACTTAAAAATCTAAAACTAACTACGAAGACAACTAAAGCGGATGATCACCAACATCATCGTCTCTAGCATTTTTTCATCACGCTTGTCCTGCTCCTACGCTCCCTCTACTTGAGCAGCAATCTCTTTTCTCAAAATCTTTGCAAAAGAAAACAAAATATTAGAACAAAAAATCACAAAAGAGAAACTAACGAAAAAAGAAGAGTAAAAGTCTTTCAATCCAACCTTTTCCATCTTCTTCTTTGCCTTGAAAAACCATTCTCTCTGCCACCAAGGTTCCAATATTGATTAAAATACTTCTTACAAAGCATATGAGTGCGAGAATAAACCAGACTCAACTTCTCCATAAAAGGAAACTTATAATCCTTATCTAACATTTGCTCATACAAGGGATCTTTTGCCTCTTTCATCAAATGAAAAAAGTGCACGAGTTAAATATACACAACTCAAATCGGCACTAATCTGAATGACATGATTGGCAAATCCTCATATTAATGACATAACCAAGCAAAGAATGGGTCAAACTCCCCAACCTCCCGGCAAGGATCTTACGGCCGCTTCACCAAACTTATCATAGCAATTTTGCAGTTCCCACAAGCGATTGCACTTATCATGAAAATTTTGATCTTTCTCGAGACTTCTTCTCAAGATAATTTTTCTCCTTCACAATCTTGTCAAGATCTTTTTCAAATTATCAAAATCTTGATCTTCGTCTCAAGCTTGGCTCCAATAGAAATGCACTTTGACTCCGTATCATGAAGATCTTCAACTGTCTCTCTCTCTCTCTTTTCTTTAGCGACAAGTTGAGATTTCAAAGATTTAATCTTCTCGAGGCAAACTTTTCTCACGAAGTCGCATTCTTCTCATCTTCTTCAAGAGATTTACATAAACTCCATTGCAAAGAGCATTCTACAAAATTATAAAAAAACATACTGAAGTCAAAAACATACAAAGTTGAATTAACATACGAAGTCAGACAAAAACATACATACCTTGTAAATCATGGTAACACTTGCATCTGCCAACTCAAGGGAAGATTTCCTAGCAAGTTGAGCCTCAGAGTCGAGGGAAGCTGAAGGCATCATCAATATACTTTGACAACTTTAGCTCTTCCTTGGCATAATCTGAAGTTTATCCAAGCCAATCCCAACAAATTTAAAAGTGTCTAAATTCACACCTTGAGCTTGGCATTACTCCATGCACCTTTTGTACGTCTCGAGGTCAACTCCACTTGAGGAATTGTTTCTAAGGCTTGGCGGAGTAGCAGGCTCTGAGCCACATCCTTCATCTTTCCAATGTCAACGATAGTCTCCTTCGAGATAAAGGATCGAGAAAAAATTCCTCTACATGATTTTTTTAATTTAAAATAAGAACAAAAACTTAAAACACAAGTCAAACAATACACAAATAAAAAAGAACAAACTTACCCATAGAAACACCCTTCTCAAGATGACATGCAACTTTTTCACCGATATTCACATCAATTGTGGACTCGATGAAGGCGAGAAGCCGAAGCGTGCTCGACCTCTTAAATCAAATACATCATTGTCAGAATCATCAAAATCAAGGGTCACGATGGTAGTACCCTTACCCTTGTGAGCCTTAACTTTTGGAGCATCAATCTCCACAGGCCCACCTCCCAAATCGAATCTTGAACCACAACTCAAGGAGGAGAGGCAACAAGAAGAGTAGCACCAACATCTGCTGCAGTTTCCTTGAGGAGTTACAACAACAAATCTTTGAGAAGATGGCCCGGCGATCTCTGTGCAAGCCATAGTTTCAATCTCACCTTCTTCCATTTGCACATTAACATAGCGATTCGCATCGACAACCACCACGATATCAAAACGGAGAAGAATCCGAATAGCTGAGGGAAGAAAGCAAAGTGTCTTACGCCAACATTTTTGGGAGGCGAAGACAAACTAACTCTCAACAACATCTTCACCCGAATGCAAAGTGGCCCCCAAATTCTAGAAATAGTCACCAAGCGGAGTCAACGTTAGTGGAGTCAAACCACTAGAATTAAAAACTAAACTAATCATTCTCACCTCATCATCACGAGCCTATTGACTAAGAATCTCTTTCTTTATCAACATCAAGACCCAAATCAACTTCATCTTCTACAACCTTCTACGAATCAAAGAAGTTGAAACCTTCTTTTTGTCTCTGAGCTCTTTTATTCTTTGTAACATTCTCTATGCTTTCCACTTTTGCGAGTATATGTTGGTGGAGGTATTTCATCAAATTTGATTTGGACAATTTCAAATATTCTATTCAAGCGCTTATAATCTTTTTTCAGAATTTTGTCCATCAAATCTTTCTCTTTCTTTAAAAATTTGCCCGAAATCTCAAGCTGCTTTAACTTCAGCAGTGAAACAAAATCCTCATCTCTTGTGTACTTCTTGGGAAAAAAAGCTTCTTTATCGGGATAAATATAATCTTTACCCCTCACAATTTTCTTATGAAAGCGAAGAAAACTCCAACCCTTCTTGAGAGGCTAAACTCGAAATTGCAATATATTCTTCCATAAAGATTCCGTCTCACAAATCTTTGAATTCTTTGTACTTTCGAAAATTTAGGCTTTACAATCAAAAACATTCTTCCCCATCTTCACGCGACCAATGGATATGCTTCACAATCTTCCTTGATTCATCCCTTTCTTCAACCATTGGAACTGCATGGTAAAACCGGTAACTATACCAATTTTCAACCCACTTATTCTTGGAAGCCGGAGAAATTTGTTTAGCACCTCGAAAGGGGTTTCAAACTTTAATAATATCTTCCCATCCATAGTCTTATTCCTAAACTGAGTATGCATCTCATGAAGAGCACAAAAAGCCACGATGTCCAAGTTTACATCTTGAGACTTCCTTTGCCCAAATAAAAGAGCAATCTTAAGCTATTCCATTAGAAGTCGGATGATGCATTTCTATATTATATGCCTTGAAGTTCTTCAAGAAAGTCTTAACATGGCATATGAAGTCCAAAAGCTGCAAATTGATCCAGAAAAGCCACACATTCATAAGGTTTGGGATCGGGAACTACTTCACTTCTAGGCAAGCGAGCAGATGCCCTCTCCACCATGATTTGCACCATCCAATCTAACTCTTTTCATCCATCAAAGTCTTGCCAAACTTCAAAGACTTCATATCATCACCAACCAACTCAGGACTCATGCAAAAACATCGATAAATCTTCACCCAAGTCAGATTGATTAGATCCAACTAGAGAGTTTGCAGAAACATTCTTCTCTTGATCAGACATCTAGAAATAAGAAACTTATCATCAAAATAAATATTAATAACAACAACAACAAAAGAAAGAAAGAAAATAGAAACAAACAAATTTAAAACTAACCTTTAGTCAACAAAACTTTCACCTAGAAAAGAAAATAGTCTTGAAAAAGAGTTTGGCTCCAGCTAAATTTTTGACTTAGCGTCAAAGAAAATTCAGCAACACCTCCCGTCTTGATAAAGTAGCAAAAAGCAGAGGGAGGGACCAAAGTATATATAGGTGGCTTTGGGTCAAACACGATGATTTAACTTCAAGCAGTCCAAATCGACCGTTGCAATTCATAAAAACATCTGTTCATAGTATACTTGACTACAAGCGGCCAACTCCAAAGTTCGAAGCGGTGTTTTTTGTCTTCGTTTTAAATCAAATTTCATGGAATTCAGACCTTTGGAGTAGGCCTTAAGCCCGTGAGAACTCTTGTTGGAGATTCTAACCGTCGAAAAACTCAACCCCTAAAACTTTAGAGTTAAAATTCGATTTCTATAACAAAATTTACTTGTAGGAAAAAGAAGTGAAGCGAAGGTGGAAATTTGACTTCAGAAGAAAGATTCCATCTTATTTGGAAAGATCTCATCTTCGCTCGTGAAAAGAAGAAAGCAAGATTAGCGAAGACAAGAGTTTGACTTAGCCTAACATTTTGAGAAAAAAGAAAATCAAAGCGAAATCGATTAAGTCAGGAAGGCGAAGATATCGTGAAGTTGATATACAAAAGTTGAAGAATGAAGACTTAAAGGGAAAAAGACCATTTACGCCATTGTAGTTGAGAAGGGTTGTAACTATTTGAGTTGGGGGTAAAATAGTCATTTTATGTAAAAAGTATGAAGACTAGGAACCTATAAATACCTCATCGACATATACAATCGTCCATGAAATGAATACAACTTTGTCTCGTGTTCAAACTTTGATGCTTGTGTAATTTCTTACCCAACATTTACTAAATTTGTTTTTGGATTTTAGAAAAGGCAAAGCTGCCTTGAAAGTTGAAATCCACTTCTAAGTTTTAACGAATGATGGAGGAATGGTTTTGAGAGTTGAGAGAAAATTATCCACTTTTGGAGTTTGAGAAGAAAACCTAGACTCGGAGATAGTTTAATAGGTAAATAGACTTTTCAAATATATAGTGTATATATATAAGCATTTGTAAAAAAATATTAGTAAGGTTATCCTTGGTTCCCACCGTGCACAGGCGTAGATGGGTAGATGCGATTCGGCTACTTGATTAGGCTGACTTGCATGTGCAAAAGCCGAGCATAGAGGACGATAGTTAGTACAATGTAGCCCTTTGAAAGTAAAAGCGTTAAATCTTAAAATATTACGTTCTCATGGAGAGTCAGACCTAGGACCTCTTGAGACTTGTAACCACTAGTGTGCAGACCCTTTTCGCGGCGTAGTATTTGCTTCTTTGCTACTTTATTAGAAGCTTAAATCTGGCTCAACACGGTGGGGATAGATAAAAGAGAACCAAACAAGGTCTAATTTCTTCACTTTTGAAAATGATGAGGCGAAACCAAAATGGTTCTATTTATATGGAATTCACAAAACAAATTGTTCTTTCGTTGTCGGGAGAAACAACGTACTCTCTCCATCCCAAATTATAAAAGCGTTTTGTCTTTTCTATATTCATAGCTTTTTGCTATGTACTTAGATATACACTAGATATATAGTAAAAACATTATATAAAAAAAACCAAACATCTTATAATTTGGAAGAGATGGAGTATTATGATATTTATATATAAGAACCAAGATTCATGAGTGGTATGGGCCTTTTAGGTTTGTGCCCCCAAAGCCAAAATTTGGCTAAATGTTGGTCAAGTATGAGTTTTTTTTGAAACCATGCTAATGTAGAGATTATACCAAAGTCATATTATTTTATGACTATGACATGTGATCCATACATGATATTGCCAGCAAAGTTGCGTATCGAACTATAACAAATATGCATATTGATTTTGCAGAATAGATAAATCTTAAAAACACGATAGTCCGAACGGATTATAGAAATATAAACTATAAATTAAGATTACAAAGATAAGGTCATTTGAAGCCTCGGTATCAACACACCATCTTATTTGGCTTGACCCACCAGTTGCTGACGCCGGACGGTCCTTTTGGGATTTGTGAAGGAGGAGAATTTTATGCCAAATTTCTCGTGGGCCAGCCAAATTTCGGCCTTAAACCACGAACGAGCACAGCCCGATATCTTAGATGGCCGAATGCCCGAAAGCCCATTCGCTCGGTTCCAAAATGAAAATGGCATGAACCAGCCGCCGCCTCACTCTTCTTCTCTCCTCATTTCGAACTTTCGAAGCGGGGAATATGGGGAGCCGAAAACTGAGCACGCATCCCTTGAAGATCTAACAAGAAATTCCTTCCTGTAAGTTCGATCCATTCCTTCCCCTGGGCTGATCTCCTGTTTCTTTATGTCATGCAATTTTCTTCTGTATATTTCTTTCCCTGCAAACTTTCGATACGGTCGGCTGAAAGTAATCTGGCAAGAATTCCAATCTGCACCCGATCAATCTTCCCGTAGTTTAACGCTCTCCTTCATTAATCGTGTTTTTCTTGCAGGAATGCTGTCGGAAAAGCTCTGATCTCTGCGCGGTGTTCCTGGCCATCGTGGCCTTACAGGCCACCTGCTGCGACGTAATGCCGCCGAAGACCACGAAGCGCTGGGTGCGGTCAACGAACGCCGGAACGTCCAGCGGCGCGAGAAGAAGCAGCCCGACGCCGACCGCCTCAGCGGCGCTCCTGGTCGCGCCTGTACCAGCGCTTGGTGGTGCCCGCGGCGAAGCACCACGCGGTCCCGGCGCTGGAGTGCCCGCGACAAGCACCATGTGGTGGAAGTCGGTCAACCGAGCTGGGGAAGCGTCGAGGTCACGTGGGCGGCGCGAGGAAGCGACCTGATGCCGGCCGCCTCAAGCGTGCTCCCGACGGCTGCTGCACCACATCATGTCCTTCCTCAAAGGCGTGGGAGGTGGTGCGGACACTGCATCTTGTCGTGGCGGTGGCGCCACCTCACAGGCATCCGTGCCTGCGTCGATCTCCATGTCGGCCGGGATGACTTCTGACGAGTACGGAGGACTTTCCCGACTTTGTAGCCTCTGTTCCGTCACCGTGATCGGCGGTGGCCACTGGACACGCTCCGTCTGCGGTCGAGCAATGTTGATGGTGCACATAATGAAGATGATGCCGGTTGTGGATCGATCTTGCGATCAATCGTGGTGCTCGAGTAATTCATCTTGTAGGGCATCGCCAAAGGGCTTGGCTTTGTGGCGGCCGCCTTGCGGCGCTTGCGATCATCTTCGTCTCGTGCCACCTCAAGATCTTGAAGCTATCCTATGCCTGTTGGATGGCGGCATCCTCGAGGCGACTTTCATGTCATTGTCCGTCTTTGGACTCAAGATTTTGACCATGTTCAAGTGCGAGATCAATGCCAACCTATTGAGTAATATGCATCGTGGGTCCTTGAACTTGTCTTGAGGGTGCCACTTAGGTCCACAAATTCTCTAATCGTACTTTTGGCACCCCTAATGTTGTTTAAGTATGCCACTTAGGTCCATAACTCATCGAACAAGGTTTTGACCAGGCGTGGTGTGGACAGGCGTGGCGCAAGCACACAAGCTACATGCACGCGCGACCGCAGGAACATGCATGCACGACCGCCGCCGCTGAGGCGAGCTCGATACCTCAACCTCATGAACAATTGCCTCTCCGGCGCGTCCCATCGCTCGCCAGCAACTCTCCCGCGTGTGCCGCGATCGACTGTCCGGCCACATGCTCTCTGGCGCGCGTCGAAACTCGGCCGCTTGCCGGGCTTACTTTATTGGTGCTATCAAACAACCAACTCACCGGGCGATTCACCTCACCTCCACTGGCGGCGACGCCGCGCCATCGGCGCAAGCATGATGGTCGAGCACAATCAACAATGACCGCCGCTTGAACACCAGCGATGGTGCCCGCGTGCAATGCTGAATGTCTGTTTACTGCTGCCCGAGCGGCCTGCGACCCGGGCGAACTTCGGTGCTTGACTTCCCTTCCGGTTGGTTCTTTGGAAGATCGGTGCACCAAGCTACTCATTCCGGCCGAGTGCGATGGAGCAGCGCCCGACCGAGCATTGTGGGGACAGGTTCGGTCTTGAGCTTGGAGAGTGAGCAAAGTGGCGAGGATGTAGCCCGAGATTATTCTTTGCTCAAGTCTAGCGAGCTCTGCGGCTCTTGGAGCTTACCCGATGTCGGGGAGGATCGGTAAGACGGAGTAATTACATGGCGATTCAGCTCATAGAGGCTGCTCAATTTTGCAACGCCCGTCGAATCGGACACGAGAGGCTGGTTGTGTGCGAGTTCTGACCACGTTGAGGACACCAACTTTGCGAGAGTTAAGCTGACCTTTGTTCCATTGATCTGGTTGTTGTCGGCGGCGGCTTCGAGAGCTTAGAAGCGATTCTTTGAGCACCGGGATTGCTCCGGCGAACTTCGTTGTTGGAGAGTGCCGGCTTCGTCGAGCTTCTGACAGCGAAACCCGGCCGATCCGAACCGCCCCAGCTGACGAGTTGTGTGTTGAGGGCGATGAAAATTTGATAGCGATGCCTTTGGCATGCAAGCGTCGCGAGGATCTGCCGGTGGCGCGTTGTGGCACCGATCCAGCGGCGTCGGTGGCAATGATACCAGCCGGCGATGGCGAGATGGGCCGGAGAGCATGTTGCTCCCCAGCGCCTGTATTTGGAAGCGTGACGACCTGCCATATGCAGAGATCCCTTACGTCGAAGAGTTGTTGAGTCGCGTCGAGAGCAACGGCACCTCGCCCGTCCCGCGAGGCGATAGGAAGGCTGCCAGCAGGCGGATTGTCGCGATGTTGACCCTCGTGATGTTCCGGCACTCGAACATGCCGTCCGGGATGGCGCAGGGCGAGTTGTTATGCAACAGCATGAACAATTTCGTTACATCGAAGTCGAGAAGATCGGCTTGCCAGGTTCCCCATGGATATGCGGTATGCTCTCGTTGAGCCGGTTCGAAGAAATCGATCGGTACAAGCTGTATGCCGATCCCCGATGGACTCCGGTATCTCGTAATGGCCCAGTTCTCATCTGGTCTGACACCTCCGAGTTCCTGGCGGCCGATGGCGTCGAAGCAGTGACCATTGGCGGCTGGCTCGTTGTGATACAATGCCCGGTGTTGGGCTTCGGTGAGATTGAAGAGCTCTCGGGCATTTCGCGGGAGAAGGCTGTTGTTCGCCGGAGTCGGTGCGTCGGTGCCGCACCGCGAAACCCTCAGTATCTCCCGGTGAAGTTGTTCGTGAAAGCATAAGGTGCTCGAGCTACTGAACTCTAAGCTTCATTGTGGCGCTATGGTCAGTGCAGGAAGGCAGCTTGCGGTGAGTTGGTTAATGGGATAGCACTAAAGTAAACTCGGCGATGCAATTGAGGCTTCGGCGAAGCGTTGAAGGAAACATGTTCGCGGGCGGTCGATCGTGCGCCTGGGAGAAGCGCGGCAAAGGCATGTCTGTCTTGAGCCAGCGGCGGGAGAAACAGTTATTCATGAGAGTTGAAGTCTTTGAGCTTCGCTACTGTGGCCATGGCGGCTTCGATGCATGTTCTGTCTGTTTTCGTGCGTGCATGCGACTTAACGTTTGCATCATACTGTTATCTCGCCATTAATCAAAACTTATTCCGATGATTTATGGACCCTAAAGGCATACCAAAGCAACATTAGGGTGCCAAAATCACGATTAGAGTTTGTGGACCTAGCGATTGTTAAAAAGCGGCGCCTTAAGCGCGCCTAAAGCGTGACTTATTCGCTTCGTCGATGGGTTCCGCTGGCCTATGGGGATTGAAAGCCCGGACATCGCGCCAGGAGGTAGGTGCATGATGAGGAGGTCGCCGTGAGGAGGTCGCCCGGTGGGGGGAGGCGAGGCGAAGCGAAGCAGCGTCTTTGTGAAGTATGTCTTGGAAGGCCCGGCAGCGAAGTCCTACGGCCTAGGGGTAAGCCCGGACCCTTAAGGCGCCAGCTACGTCATGCCAGGCAATGGTGGGGAGGAGGAGCTTCTGGCGGAGTCGTCAGATGGGAGGAGGAGAGGGCTCTGGTAGTGACGTCTTGTGGTGAGGCGAGTACACGCGCACTGAGGAAGAGAGAGATCTTAGGAGAGGGGAGAGAGGAATCGGAGGCCCAGGCTGATCTGCAGACTACCGAACGAGAGGAAGCGGCGTCGAAAGCGGAGGATGCGGAAGACGAGCGGAAGGATAAGGTTGGAGACACAGAGTGGGAGATAAATGAACTGTTGCCATTTGGGCCTTTCTATCTCTCTAAGCCAGCCTTTCAATCTATCTAAACCCACTATTTCAGCTGTTTATTTTTTTCTTTTAGAAGATAATATGTGTATATTAGTATATATACAAGCAGCCTGAAAAAGCAGCCTTAAAAGCGCCTAGGCTATAAGCTCGCCTAGGCTCTGGGTTATGGGTCATCGCCTAGAAAGTAAGCCTAAGCGCCTAGCTGAACTTTGGACCTAAGTGGCATCCCAAGACAAGTTCAAGGGCCCGATGCATATTACTCCAACCTATTTATTGCTGCCCACTGAACCTTGTGCAGTAGCTGCATCTCACCAATAACCCAAGCTCCATCATTTCAGAACATGGGGTCTCTTGTTGCAGGCACTATCATACTTGTTGATTATGCCTTCAGTGGCGATTTTTGAAGACTTCAGCAAGGATGAACTTGATGAAACCACTGATGAAGATGATGACAATCAGAAGTAGAAGACTGGATATGGATTTGGTGCCCCTCTAGACAGATATGGGCTTGGTTACAAGGACGATTATGATTATGGTAGTGACATTGATAGTGATGACAACACCTATGAATATTGTGACATTGCAAATGACTCTGGTGAGAGTATAGTTTCGATGGTGATGGTCACAGTTCAGTACAGATGGTAATCATCATGTGCTTGGTGAAAACTCTGGATGCAAGCGAGAACAAAATTAAAGGTGGCTATAATATTCTTCAGATCTTCTCAAATGCTACAAATTTGGAGCTGTTAGCTGATGCTGGAGAGGTACAGCTTTCACTATCTTTTCTGAAGTTCATGTCTGACCTTTAGTATGTACTTGTTCCTTAATATATAGTCAAAATTGTTTTTCTGAGAACAGTATCTTCTCATTTTTGTCAATGGAACACTATTCAAGTTTCCACAGATCACAGGTGTCCTATCCACATTTTACCTTTATTTAGCAGTGTGGCGCTGTGTATAGATAAACAGAATAATCCATTTTTCTATCAATTGTAGTAGCTCATTAGATTGCCTAGCAAAAATTTGTTTCACCAAGACAGCAATATTGATTATTGTTATCAGTACAAGTCTGCAATGATGTTCCTCCGCAAATAATTGTGGTTATGTATCCGCTTTGGAACTAGTTCTAAGAAATCTTGTGTCTTGACATTAGCCCATGGACAATTTTTCCATTTAAAAAATTAATATGCATCCCATTTAGCAAAAGCTGCAAAGCTAATATTTCCCTGGCAATATTTTTTTTAACACAATGGCAGGAGCTTTGCCTTTTCAATTAAGAAGAGAGCAAATAGAGCTAATTACAGGAGTGTTAAAGGGCACATGAACCAGGCTCCCAGCCTGCCAGAGCAAAGGAGCACAGTGAGCCCAAGAGCCAAACTATGCCGAAAAAGACAATGCCTCTATGTTTGTTGCTTTTCTTCTCTCTGTATTGACCAATTTTAGTTGCATGCACCCAGATGCAGAGGTTTGATTAAGCAATGTTGTTGTCTACTGAAACATTACATTTTTGCTATGATATGAAGGTGATTCTGACTAGAGACTGAAAAGGTGCCCAAGTTTTAGCAACCTGAAGACCTTGTCCCTTAGCGAATGTTAGTGTGATGCTTGACTTTGATGCATTAGTTTTCCTGCTGCAGCATTCACCTAATCTGGAGAAGCTTTTCTTGAACTCAAATTGGTAGGGTTTTTGCATATCTTGTGTGTTATATCCTGAGAGGCTTTTATGTATCTGGGCACATGTTTAATAACACTCATGTTGTTCTGCAAAAGAACTTAAACACTTAGGAAGCCACTAGTAGCGGTGTCAAACCAAAGGGAAGATCATTTGCTTGCAAGCATCTTCGAAAAGGTGAAAGATCAAATGCTCTAAGGATGGCGTGAGAGTCCATAAGCTGCTTTTACTTGTTCCAGGGCTAATGGGTGTACCAGATGAGAACATTTTCGTCCGTAGGACAGAGAGCACCAGTGGAGGTCATACCTTCTCTTCATCATATACCTAATTTTGTATTTATTTACACTGCTCGTGTTGTTATTAGTATATGAAACCTCTCAATGAAACTCTATTACTGTTATTAATTAGATGTGTGGTCACTGACACCTATTTTTTGTATTGATTTACACTGCCCATGTTGTGTCACTATGCAGAAACCTCTTCGTTAACTTCTAAATACTGTTGTTAATTAGATGTGTGGTCATGATGTTACTCCAGGCTTGTCATTTATTAAATGACAATTAAGCAATTCTATTAACTTGAAATCTGTTCTGTTGTGTGCTTTTTATCTATACATTCATCCCTGTTTGATTTTTTAGCACCAGATGTCCGTGGCGAGAAGATTATGAGAGATCTTGCTAGGCACGAGCTGGAGTTCTGGGGGTTTAATATCCAGTTATCTGTTATCCACTTATGGTTCTTGTTAGATGTTTGCATTTTTACGCCTATTTTGTAGCAAAAAAGACCTTGCATGCAAGGCAGCATGGCCCATGGATTTTTAAGTACTGATCATGTGCATGCCACGAACAGTGACGCAGTTTCTGGTGCCCCAGGCACCAGCCCACTGGCTAAAATGGAAGTTGGAACTTAAGTATGGTTATCTAAATGCTGTGATGTTCTCTCGTCTAGTGAATGGATTATCTACGCATAGTATCTCTAGATAACTTTGCTTTTAGATGTCGTTAACTACTAATAAAACTGCTATTTTGTATTTAAGATCATGGCCTGCGTTGTGCTATGTTCGGTCTTTTGGAATACTGTGCTTGTCTTGACAATCAGCTATGTTGTCAGAAATTTCAAGCTCATTTCTAACTGTAAAGTATGATATATACAAACTTTCTTGCCTTGCAAATGGTGATATAAGATTTACCTATGCAGCTACGGTCTAGTTTTTTCATGACAATGGGTCAATGGATAGGTAGCAGATGTATAGTCATAGGAATCCGGAATTTAGCTGTGAACTGTGGTGCCTTCACACAGTTGTCTATACTATCATACTATATACATGTGCTTGGATCCGTTCGATGCGTTCTTTTCTGCACAGCCTGACTTTAAGTGCAATTAGTTTTAAATCTTGTATAAGCAAAAAGCAACCGTGTGACCATATGGAACTGACTAAACATTACCAAGTACAAAACCATTTTGATTTCCTATCCGTCAAACAAAATTGCATTTTAGAAAAAAAATCAAGTTAAAAACTTGAGGGCTTTATGAGCTGTCAGAACAAACTCTCCAAACAAATTAAGCGACGGACCTTATTACATTCTTCAAAAGATATATACGGCATCATCTCATCCCAAAAACTGGTCCGTCTAAATACAGCAAAACCAATCATTAGTTTGAGGATTTTGTATATATTCAGCCATTCACATAATCATCACATAGTACACATTCACTACATCCATGTGCCATAATTGACTTAAAAGACTAATATCGTTCATATGTTCCCACGCTGAATAATGCAACAAAATAAAGTTATTACAAACCATTGCCAGTTAGACTTCCGTCATGCTGCATTATACTGAGAAGGCAGCGGCCCAGATACGGTCGGAAGAGGGCTCTTCAGTTTTATTGAACCAAGTGAAAAGGCTGCCGGAGGGAGCTGTTTAAAAGCACAAATAAAAAAAAGGCTAATTAACCATAACATCAGATGTATATATAAAATATAACAAAAGGAAGACAAAATTCATAACCCACAAATTTTTAGTATAGAGACAATTCAGCAATTGTGCCTATAAGGGATTGTAATATGGGTAATGCGGTGGTATGAGGCCAAGCATATCAAGAAAATGACATGTGTGCAATTATTTCTTTTTTGAAAGGTGTATTTTAATTATTTCTAGTAGATTAAACATGAAAAGAGGTACAGAGACCAATTGAAACTTCATGCAACATTGAAAACGAGGAGTATTTTCAGATGAACTAATTGATTCAGGATTATCCAGATTCCTTCTTTCCAATTCAAACATCAGGTCTTTGTCTCTGTTTTCATGTTGAGAATTATTTTGCAGACAAAAGTGGGAAGATATCAAAGTGGCTTAGTACCAGTCTTTGGAGAACAAAATGTCCTAAAGGTCTAGTTAGCAACTGATCCACCAAGAGCAAGTAAGAAAGGAAAAACATCACAGATTATTGTTTCAAGAATGGGATGAGCTAGAATTCATGTGTCACATTATTCACACTGAGAAGCTTATACTATGTACTATGTAAATGAAGATTCGGACACAAGCCTGTTTATCTTTCTTTTTAGAACTTCGGTGTGCACAATTCCTCAATGTTTCCATGAGTAGCTAGACTTTCAATAAATTCAGTTAAGAATACAGTGTATCTGAGCTAACTCCATGCACTTGGGTGTTGCATATCAAAAATGG